>ML663567.1:16089656-16267710 GCA_007570785.1 Antilocapra americana | reverse complement strand
AATCCAATGGAGAAAGGATTATCGTTTAAAGAAACAGTGCTGGAACAGGCCTCCATCACCCTAATTCCAAAACCTGGCAAAGATGCCACAAAAAAAAGAAAACTACAGGCCAATATCACTGATGAACTTAGACGCAAAAATCCTCAACAAAGTTCTAGCAAATAGAATCCAACAACACATCAAAAAGATCATACATCATGATCAAGTAGGCTTTATCCCAGGGATGCAAGGATTCTTCAATATTCGTAAATCGATCAATGTAATACACCACATTAACAAATTAAAAAATAAAAATCACATGATTATCTCAATAGATGCAGAGAAAGCCTTTGACAAAATTCAACATCCATTTATGATAAAAACCCTCCAAAAAGCAGGAATAGAAGGAACATACCTCAACATAATAAAAGCTATATATGACAAACCCACAGCAAACATTATCCTCAATGGTGAAAAACTGGAAGCATTCCCCCTGAAATCAGGGACAAGACAAGGGTGCCCAACCTCACCACTACTATTCAACATAGTTTTGGAAGTTTTGGCCACAGCAATCAGAGCAGATAAAGAAATCAAAGGAATACAGATTGGAAAAGAAGAAGTAAAACTCTCTCTGTTTGCAGATGACATGATCCTCTATATTGAAAACCCTAAAGACTCTACGAGAAAATTACTAGAGCTAATCAGTGAATATAGCGAAGTTTCAGGATACAAAATCAACACACAGAAATCCCTGGCATTCCTATACACTAACAGTGAGAAATCAGAAAGAGAAATTAAGGAAACAATCCCATTCACCATCGAAACAAAAAGAATAAAATACTTAGGAGTATTTCTACCTAAAGAATCAAAAGACTTGTATATAGAAAACTATAGAACACTGATGAAAGAAATCAAGGAGGGCTATTATACTTTTTATGTATCAACATCATCTTCAACTTTGTCATCATTATTATCGCAACAGTGAATTCATTGCACTGCTTCAGAGAGACTCCCAGGAATGGGACTGTTCCATTTCTACCAGTTTGGCCCAGTTTGATCTTTCTGGGAGCCAGTGGGTATAATCCAGGGCCCATCCTGCTCTCTGGTGAAGAGAAAGGTGTTCCTAGTGACAGAAAGACTGCAGTGTACAAAGTGCTCGTTGTCGTTGTTAGAACCCTGCCCCTCACTTCTGAGTATTTCCCACTATGGAATCTTGAAAAAAAAAAGTGGAAAAGTAGAATTAAAAAAAAGAAAAGTATAGAGAGGTCCTACTTGTCTTCCTTTGGGTTGACTCTCCTGTTATGAAAACGAGCAGGTGAGACTGAAACTGCTGGGAGAGCCCGGAGCTGATCATTGTCTGTTTTCCTTGGTAGCACATTCGTGTGGGCTGGGAGCTGCTGCTGACGACTATCGCCAGAACCATCAACGAAGTGGAGACCCAGATCCTGACGAGAGATGCGAAGGGCATCACCCAAGAGCAGATGAATGAGTTCAGAGCCTCCTTCAACCACTTTGACAGGGTACTTCACTCCCAGTTATTTGAAAGGCAACGCTGGGGACATCAAAAGACATGTTTGAAATAGCATTCATGCTGTTATTTTTAAGTCGCCATGTCCTTAAAATTTATCGGGAAACAGGATGATTAAGGCCAGAGGGAAAGAGCCACTGAAATGAAGTGTGCTAAGTTCCGATGTTGCTCAAGGGGGCTCTTTTAAACAGATCACTTAACAAATGCCTTTGTAGTTGGGAGCAGAGCAAGATTTATTCTGGGTGAAAGTGTATCCTTAACAGAATATAGTTGAAGGACTTAGGTCATTTTCTAAGCACTTAAATACGAAGTTCTGATGTACTTTTCCTAATTAACTATTTAGGTGAAGCACCTGCTGATGACAGTTAGCCTACTCTTTTGCCATAAAACTTAATTCTTTTTTAATGAACACAATCAGCTCATGAAATGTTATAAGGAGAATGTATCAACAAAATGATCATATAAAAAGTTTAGTGCTACTCTTAAAATATTATCTAATTATTATTTTGATTTAAATGTAACTGGGTAAAACCAGTTCTTCACAAGAAAATGCCCAGTTTGCTTATCATGTAGTTAACAGTGACGCCCAAGGCCACATTCCATTTGTTAAAAGACCCGTAACAAAGAATATTTCATTCTTTTGCTCGAGACTCTGTGTATGATTTACAAATATTAGTTAGATGGTTCTTAAAATGCCTGTGGACTAGACCAGCCATCTTCAGGCCTATTAATGAGTTCAGAAAGTAGACTTCTGATCAGGGAGCTGAGGCATAAATAAAGTATTATATACAGAGATGGATACTAAAGTTATTTTGGCTTCGGCACAGCTGAACTGTCCACGCTGTAACAGTGACCTGACTTCCTTCAGGTCGGGTCATTTTCCTCCCATGAAGGGAAATAATCGACCCTTGTTCCTGCACACATCACCTGGGCTTGTAGGAGGACAGCTGTGCTTGTTTGGGCCACTTCAGAGAGGGAACATCCACATCTGTTTGAATCCAGGGTAACGAGACTGTCTTTTACCACAAAAGTCCAAAGGTGGACAATGCAGAACCTGCCAAGTTTAAAAGTTTAAGTAAAGCAACTATAGTCCAATAAAAATTAATTAGAAAACAAAAAACCCAGCTTCCCAGTCTCAGTGAACAATTTACATTCATCTAACAAGAACTCCTTTCATGCCAGCTTTCCCTTCCTGCCCCCCAGTAAAAAGATTAATAGAAGTTTAAGTTAAGGACCCTATGTCTTGGAGGGACATGGGCCTGAGAGTGGCTGTAGGGTAACTGCAGCATGAATCCTAGCCATGCTGTCATCTTTGGGGGAATTTTACAAGCGAGGTCTGCCTGGGGCCCTAAGAGTGTGAGGCTTTCTCCGAACACTTACATTGTGTTCAGTCATAAGTGGGTGGTGGTGGGCAGCTTCTGACGTGGTCATTTTCAGGGGTACTGGGTATTCCTCCTGCTTTCTTGAAGTTGTGGTCTCCATTTCTGACTGCTGTTTACCCTCCTTCCCTACTTTTTCCTTTTTAAGAAGTTATTTTGAAATGTAATGTCCCTATGTTGGGTCTGTCCTTTCTGTAAATCAGACCTTTAAAAATTCTTTGGCAGATGTCCAAGTGTCCCTTCTCTTGCTGGATTTTGTTCCCTGGTCAAGTAGAGTTGTTTATTTTGCCTCTAACAGTCAATTTGTTTCTGCTTTCTTTTTGTTGGCAGAGGAAGAATGGTCTAATGGATCATGAGGATTTCAGAGCCTGCCTGATCTCCATGGGTTATGACTTGGTAAGACAGAAGTTGAAATTTTACTACTATGATATTCTACTGAGCTTATTTAGGTTTGTATTTTAGAAGACAACTGCCTTAAACTATGGCAGCCCACTTGGGATTGTTTCATTTACCAAGGTTCAGTTCAGGTCAGTTCAGTGTCTCAGTCGTGTCCGACTCTTTGCAACCCCATGAACCGCAGCACACCAGGCCTCCCTGTCCATCACCAACTCCTGGAGTCCACCCAAACCCATGTCCATTGAGTTGGTGACGCCATCCAGCCATTTCATCCTCTGTCATCCACTTCTCCTCCTGCCCCCAGTCCTTCCCAGCATCAGGGTCTTTTCCAATGAGTCAACTCTTCGCATGATGTGGCCAAAGTATTGGAGTTTCAGCTTCAACATCAGTCCTTCCAATGAATACCCAGGACTGATCTCCTTTAGGATGGACTGGTTGGATCTCCTTGCAGTCCAAGGGACTCTCAAGAGTCTTCTCCAACACCACAGTTCAAAAGCATCAATTCTTCGGTGCTCAGCCTTTTTCACTGTCCAGCTCTCACATCCATACATGACCACTGGAAAAACCATAGCTAAGGTTACTAGGTAACATTGATGATTTGCCTGGTACCATATGAAAATAATTTCCCATAGTCAGAACACATATTTTCATTCAGTCATTTGTCAGCTGGTTTTTTTCCTTGTGAAGGAAGACAACACAAACTTTTCTGATGGTTTTTAAACAGCATTATTTGAGAGATAATTTATATACCATACAATTTGCCCATTGAAAGTTAGACACTTCAGTGGCTTTTCCTGCTGATTTTTAAAGTGCTTTTTCCTCTAGTATTTTAGAAAGTAAAAAGTTTTTAGTGGACTTCCCTGGTAGCTCAGTGGTAAATCCACCTGCCAGTGCCGGAGACACGGGGTCGATCCTTGATCCGGGAAGATCCCACGTGCCTTGGAGCAACTAAGCCCATGTACCACAACTATTGAGCCTGTGCTCTAGAGCCTGGAACTACTACTTCTGAGCCCACATACCACAACTGCTGAAGCCTGTGCGACCTAGAGCCTGTGCTCCGTGACAAGAGAATCCACCACAATGAGAAGCCCTCGTGCAACTAGAGAGTAGCACCCACTCTTTGCAGCTGGAAAAAAGCCCCCCCAGCAATGAAGACCTAGCACAGCCAAACAATTAATAAATTAATTATTTTTTTAAAAAGTTTAAAATCAGCCAAGAAGTCTTACATTTCCCTGTGGGTTGTGAGTACCTGTATTAACCTCACGTCTCTGTTACCTGTTAACACATTACTGACCAAAGACATATTAATATGTCTTTTGTTACCTGAACATTATTGACTGGAGATGTGAGAGTGATATAATTTACATGATCATGCGAAGCCATTAGAGCTTAAAATTGATCAAGGGTTCATTATGCAAAACTTAACGATTGTTGTTATCATTCACATTTTGCCCCATTAGCTTCTTGTCCCAACTTGTGTATGTTATAAACACAAGCTTATTACCATAAAATTTTCAAAAAAGGATGCATAGTGAAATTTTGAGTGAAGAAGAATTTTTCAAGGAATTTTATGCAAATTCTTTCTCTGATTGTCCAAGTGACATATATATTTTAGTGTCTCATAATATGACAGATCTTCCAAATATAGTTCTGATTCAGACAATGTGAAAATTAGACCAACAAAAAGGCGAAATATCTTAGTGATTGATTCTGATACGGAAAGTGAAAATGAAACTCACTGTGCTGGAAGAGACTTTATATAGGTGTCAGGTGTAATTATTGAATGTAATAACCCACAAAGTGTTAGTGAAGTAACAGTATTAATTTTGCGGCAGTCAAAGCAAAAATCACTGTCCCACAGGCATTAGTTCTGCGAAAATCTCCCAGTCAATAATGACTTAATATTTAATGTTGAACATGAACTACTTTGCTGCATCTCCCCTTTCAAATAACCACTGTGAGAGCCCACCTTTAACCTGCCTTCTGTTTGGCAGTATTCTTCTCAGTTATAGGCTGAGAAAAGGCCAAAGTCTCTGAATTCTTCTTCCGTATTTATGTTAAGTCCCAAGGCAACAGGCCTTCCCTGGTGGCTCAGCAGTAAAGCATCTGCCTGCCAGTGGAGGAGATGGGAAACGTGGGTTTGATCCCTTGGTCAGGAAGATCCCCTGGAGAAGAATACGGCAACCTGCTCCAATATTCTTGCCTGGAGAATCCTATAGACAGAGCAGCCTGGTGGGCTACAGTCCATGAGGTGACAAAGAGAGTCGGACATGACTTAGCAACTAAACAACAACCCAAGGCAGCATGGATCAGAGAGAGAAAGGAATTCTGATCAGGAGCTTCTGGGTTGATGCTGTAGCTACATTTCAAAATCCTTCAATGGCAGGAAACTTAAGTTGCCCATAAGGGGAATCTGTTCCAAGAATGGAAGGGAAGTGCAGGGAATATTTATGTTTTCAAGCAAAGAGGAGCTTGCATGCCAACAGGTAAAAGTGGGAGAGCAGCACAGTTAGAGTTGTGTCCTGTGAAGTAAATGTTTCCTTGCAACCTTGCCTCAGGGTGAAGCTGAGTTTGCCCGCATCATGACCCTGGTGGATCCCAACGGGCAGGGTACTGTCACCTTCCAGTCCTTCATCGACTTCATGACCAGAGAGACGGCTGATACCGACACTGCCGAGCAGGTCATCGCATCCTTCCGGATCCTGGCTTCCGACAAGGTCTGTACCCACACATTTTCTTCTTCCCTTCTGACAGTCCTCTGCTTTATTCTAATAAGAATGGAAACATCATTGCAAATAATAATGATTTTGATGCTATTTCACTTTATACTACATCAGCCCTGAATTCAGAAAGCACTTAAACAGAACGGTGGTGTACTCAGAACAGGTTAAACACAGACATTCTGTCCTGGCATTGTGCTTGGTCCTTACGGGGAGTTTTACAGAAGGAACCAACGGTCTGAACTTTGCAGTTTTTGTGTGTGTTTTTCTGGTTCAACCCTACTTTACATTCTGGATTGGTAGATAAGACTTCTGAAAGATGAAACAGTGCAATTCAGATGTTAGAAAACTAAGAACCTTCTCTCAGGGATCAGTGATACTGACTGTGCTCAGCCCTTGGAGCAGAGTTAAATAGAGCCATTCATTCTTTGTAAAAATTGGCAAGTTTTTCATTACATGTAACCTAGAAATTAAGTAGGAGTTTACTTGCAAGTTTAGAATTTTCAAGTCTCCCAAAACCATATTAACACTTTCAGTATGTATAAATTCAATTTGGGATATGATTCCTTTGCCTTGTGTTCTAGCTGAAAGGTAAAGGAAGTTAGGATTCTAAAGCACATTAGCTTGGCCATGTTTATTACCTTTAAAAAAAATCTTATCTGACAACATAGACTGTCTTTAAAGTAATTATGTTTGTTTGAAAATGAATCCTTTATCATGTGGATAGGGGTTGAGGGGAGAAAGTCCAATTGATTTAGGAGATAATAAACCAAGACTTATCTAACGTCCCCCAAACCCTACTATATATTACAGTATATTTGCTCTTTATTTATCTTGACCAATCAGTCTGTTTTATGAGAATTATCATGTTTCCTCTTGGACATTTAACATTAAAAACAAAAACAAAAGCCTACGTTGTTCAGTGTCAGTTTAGTTTTGCTCTAGAAGGAGCTTTTCAACAGTGGCAACATGCCTTTTATTTTTTAATAAATTGTGTAGGAAAGCAAGCACATATCCCATGTATTTTTTAAAAACCACATTGATCATTTTAAATTGAATATTCCTGTATTTTCATCAGCGTATGGTGTAAACCAACATCCCCTTTATCTTTCTGTATGAAATTTACATTGTAGTATTTTTCACTAACATTATGGCTCCGTTTGAGAAGTGTTTACGGTACTGCTCCCTTTGCCTCTGTGAAGCATATTAAATTTCCCACTGGCCAGAAGACAATTTACAAGTAAAACCCAGCCTTTGGTTGGCTGTCTGGTACTGTGCCCGTTAGACTCCCTACCTTTAGCCTTTTATTTTTTTATCTTTATCTTGTATTGGAATATAGTTGATCAACAATGTTGTGTTAATTTCAGGTGTATAACAGAGTGATTCAGTTAATCCTTTTTTTAACAATTAAACAAATGCAAGAAGTGTGTCAGTATTGAAACCATTTAAGTTCCAGTGTTTCTTGCCATTGATTTTTCAAACACGTGTGTACTGTTTTTCAGCCGTACATCTTGGCAGAGGAGCTGCGTCGAGAGCTGCCCCCAGACCAGGCCCAGTACTGCATCAAGAGGATGCCCGCCTACTCTGGCCCAGGCAGCGTGCCTGGAGCCCTGGATTACACCGCATTCTCCTCCGCCCTCTACGGGGAGAGCGATCTGTGAGGCTGGGGTTTTGTAGTCGCTGATCAGAACGCAATAAAAGCTGAAGTCACAGTTTGTTTCTTGGCAACTTTGACAAGCTTTATTACGTTATAGAGGGAGAACACTTTTTTCGCAGCTCAGTTATTGCCAGCAATGTAACATGGCTGAAGTTAAGTTTTTCCAGTAGATGACATAGCGTACTTTGTAAGTAGATTTCTTTACTTCTGAGTTTTTAGCTAAATGCGATGAAATATCAGGGGTTCTGCTGGTTTCTTTGATAAAGCCAGTTCTTGAGTAGTGTGAAATTAGGAAGACCTAAGGATAGAAGGAACATACAAAATGGGAAAATTCTGAAATACCCAAGATTCAAGACCAGAAAAATAATCGTAAATGTTTGACATTAAAAAAAAATATTCTTCATATATATAATATGTTTTTATGGTTATCTCTTGGGGAATATATTTGGGATACTGATGTTTTACTTTCTGGCTTATCCAAAGATTAACTATCTTAAATGATAAAAGGTAACTGTCGCCTCCTCGTTAGCCGAATTGAATATTGTGAACTTCCAGAGAATAGAAACAGACACCCCAAAAGACTTTTAGCACTTAAAACATTTTAGGTAGAAATCATAGTCAGCTCTTCGTTGTTTAGGACTACATGGTCCACTTACTGGATTGCAATGCCTTACTCATACTGCAAAGCGGAACCTCACCATGGAAGTTAGTTTTGTTGCCAGGGAGGAAGATGGAATCACTAGGTAAAATGTGTTTGGGGGGGGATTATTTATTGATTCTAGGTTTCTGTGCTTTTTTAAGAGCTTGTTAGTATATTTGATTCTCACGAGATGACCATTTGTAAGTGCTTTGTTTTTAAACAAACAGGTGTCGATAGCAATAGTTATGATGGGGGACAAGTCAAAAGCTGCTATTTTTATAGCTCTCCAGGCAGAATTTCTCCTTTTTTGCCTTTTAGTTTTACTGTCTGGTAAAGAGAAGGTGTTAGAGGGAAGAGTTGGTAGGAAAGGACTAATTCTCACTGACAGTAGAGGTAAGTTCTATAACTGCAGAGCCTTTGAATACTTCAGGTGGATCCATTTTGTGTAGCAGGAATTCTTGATGTTTCTGCCAGCTCTCGGTGCGTGTCCCCACTGTGATTGGCTGGGGCGTTGCCACACATCCTTCCCTGTCTATGTGGAAGCCCCTTGCAGAGGACACCAGTGGCTCCTGCTGTCCACATCTGTCAGCTTTCACTCATTTTTCTGCTCGTGCTGCTGTATGCTGCACCTCCCCTGTTTTCCTATCTTGTTGACAGCTTGTAAAGAATAAAGCAGGAATTCTTTTTATATCTGAATCCTTAGTGATCAGATGAATTAGAAACAAACAAAAACAGTTGTAAACAGCAATTGAAGTGTCACTAGAAAAACAGTCATGTGCCTGTTAACCTATAGTCTTTTTATTCAGATTTTTCTAGATTTCTACCAGTAGCTGGAAATGGGATATTTTCCATTCATGACTGTCCCGTAACTTAATATTTTTACACAACTGGCTCATTTAGAACCTTCAATCTTTATAAGTTTCATTTAATTTGCTTCATTTTGTTAAGTAGCTGATAGTTTACAAATTTCTGAAAGCTGAGTCCTTGAGTTCAGTGCCAGACACTTTTGGGGTGGTGTTGAGGTGAACTGTGACTCCTTATTCTACTTCATGCAGGTGCTATATTCCAGCTGTATAGGGAGAAAAACGGGAAGATATTCTGCTTTTGAGGCTACTAGCAGGAATTTGTGGTGTTTTACGATTGGTATAGGTAGCTCATCTTCCTAAAATTTTAGTTTCTTTACAACATTCAAGCAAGAGAATGGATCAACACTATCTGCTAACAAATGAAAAAGGGAAATAAACTCTGAAACACTTAATAAACATGTTTATACTCTCATTTTAGAAGTTATTTTTATTTCTGAAGCTGAATTATTGATTAAACTTAATTTTTAAAAGAAAAGGAATCCCTGTTTTATTATTATTATTATTTCAACTAATAACCAGTTTCTTTGATTAACCACAAACTTTTCTCACTTAAAATTTCCATCATCACTTAAAACTCTCATTTGGTTTAGCATGTGCCTTGTTTAAAGAATTAGAGACTGGCTTGTTGGGTAGAGGGTAAATTTGAGATGAGGAATTAAGGAAGGTTGGCCCAGTTAGAGGCTAGTGATGAATGGACTTGGGAACGAAATGGATTAGGAAGAAAGTTTTACCCCAGATATCATTTCAGAATCCCTCATAGATACTTTGAAAATGTATGGCACCCCCAGCCCTAACCCCAGAGCTTCTAGTTGTGAAGGTATGGGTTAAGACCTGGACATGTGCATTTTTTGAAAGCTCCATGGATGATTCTACTAACCCTCAATTGAAAACCACTGGATTAGAGGTAATGGAAAGGGTCATTAGTAACCAGGAAGTATAATACAAATAGAGAAGCTCTCACTGGAAAGGTTAATAGTTGGACCACATGAATGGCCAGGCCAACCTCTGTACCATCTGGTTGGTGATATACCATTATTGGTAATGGCTCAATTTCAGATGGGTACACGTGGCTTCATATTCTTTCCTGCTGCGTACCTGATTCACACATATTCATGAAATAAGCTGGAGATGAGCTCCCTACAGCCTTTAAGTGAAAAGAAGCAGATATAAAGTCAGAAACTTGTATTTCTTTTTTTAATTAATTTTAATTGGAGTATAGTTGATTTACAATGTATTAATTTCAGGTATACAACAAAGTGAATCAGTTATACATACACATATATTCACTCTAAGATTCTTTTCCTATACAGGTCATTACAGAGTACTGAGTAGAATTCTCTATGCTATATAGTAGTTTATTATTAGTTACCTGCTTTATATATAGTGGTGTGTGTATGTCAATCCCAATCTCCTAATTTATTCCTCCCTGTCTTTGTATTTTAAGAGATAGCTAATTGTTAACAAGCTGACAAAGTCTCACCCACAGTTGCCTTGGGTTATTTGACAAGAAGGCACGGAGTGTGTTCAAGTGTGTCCATGAACTTTCTTAAATAGCCAGGAGCCTGTGCAGTGATTTAACTACCCTGTGTGCGATGTTCTCTTATTTCAGATGGAATCAGCAGAGAAGGAGACAAGTTTTTTTTTTCTCCCTTTTTGGATTCATTAATTAATAACTCAGTACTTGTGTGTTAGTCACTCATTCATGTCCGACTCCTTGTGACCCCGTGGACTGTAGCCCGCTAAGATCCTCTGTCCATGGAATTCTCCAGGCAAGAATACTGGGCTGGGTAGCCATTCTCTTCTCCAGGAGACCTTCCCAACCTGCAGATGGAACCCAGGGTTCCCGCATTGTAGTCAGATTCTTTACCATCGGAGTCATCAAGCAGCTAACAAATCATCGTTGTTTTTAAGCTGGGAGCTGGAGATGGTTGTGATCCATCAATGGGAACCCCTAACCAAGGATTCCCCAGGACCTTAAAGTCTGTTTGAAGTAATCTCCAAAGCACTGCAAACTTCCGTGTGGATAAAACAAATGGGCAAAAGTGATGGCAAATTGGGGTAACAGTAAGAAATAAATGGCTTTTTTGGGTCATGTATTTAAACATTAGGAGTTCTTTTCAACTACTTTCAAAAATAATACATAGAACAAAGAAACAATCCGACTGAAAAACGGGCAGAAGACCTAAGCAGACACTTCTCCAATGAAGACATTGGATGGCCAACAGGCACATGAAAAAATATTCAACTTCGTTAATGATTAAGAAGTGCAAAGCAAAACTGTGATGAGGTACCACCATACACTGGTCAGAGAGGCCATCATTTAAAAGTCTTCAGATAACAGATGCTGGAGAGACTGTGGAGAAAAGGGAGCCCTCTTACACTGTTAGTGGGAATGTCAATTGGTATAGCCACTACGGAAAACCTTCAAAAAAAAAAGTGGCCATAAGATCCTGCAGTCCCACTCCTCAGCACATATCCAGGAAAGACTAATTGGAAAAGACACATGCATCCCAATGTTCACTGTAGCACTATTCACAACAGCCAAGACATGGAAATAACCTAAATGTCTATCCATGAATGAATAAAGAAGATTAGTATATATATACCATAGAATACTACTCAGCCATAAAAAAGAACGAAATAATGCCATTTGAGGCAACATGGATGGACCTAGAGATTATCATCCTAAATGAAGTAAGTTAGAAAGAGAAAAACACTTAGAGAACAAAGAGAAAATACAAATATCACACACATGATATCATTTATATGTGGAATCTAAAATACAAGACAAAGAACTCACCTATGAAACAAATAGACTCAGAACAGATTTGTGCTTGCTGTGGGGGAGAGAAGTACTAGGAGTTTGGGATTAGGAGATACAAGCTATTATATATAGAATGGGTAAACAACAAGGTCTGAACAGCACAGGAACTATATTCAATATCCTGTGATAAATCATAATGGAAAAGAATATGAGGAAGAATATATATATGTATAACTGAATTACTTTACAGTAGAAATTAACAGACACTTGTAAATCATTAAAGAATAATCCTTAGAATGATTTAACTTTAGTTGCTAAGTTGTGTCCAACTCTTGTGACCCCATGGACTGTAGCCCACCAGACTCCTCTGTCCATGGAGTTTTTCAGGCAAGCATACTGGAGTGGGTAGCCGTTTCCTCCTCCAGGGGATCTTCCCAACCCAGGGATCGAACCCGGACTCTTTACCACTGAGCCACCAGGGAAGCCCTTAGAATGAGTTAGCCAATTCAAAAGCACCTCTGAATAACCAAGACAGCACAGGCTGGTAACAAGAGTGAGACGACCACAATTGTCAAGTCTCACTAGATAAAAGTTGTAATTGTTTATGTGATTTAGATTTGATGTGTATCATATGAGAAAACACTTAAAACATTTATCCAAGCATATAAGATATTTCCATTACAATCTTTGACTGACTTCATCTTACAAAATATTCAGTATGTACTATTTCATGTTAGCTAAAACGTATAATTTATGCTAGATACTAGACCAATTAACTTTTGATAGTTTATAGTTTACTCTTTCATTAAATACTTTGAAAAAGTTTGATCAGAATGTTTAACACAATGGAATTATTTCCTGATTTTATACATGATTTTTATATTACTATTCCCAAACACTGCTTCAGTACACATAAACACATACACTTACCAAAGGAGTTCCACTCCTTTTAGCATCCCTCCTCTTGTTTCATGAAAAACTTAAAAAGTGTAGCTACAAATTATACTGCACAAATGAGAAAGATTTACATAATAAAAATTTTAATCCTATTAGCATGAACAGCATTTTAATCTCAACTTAATTGCCTTTATAAGATTCTGTGCAATATTTATTTCTCAGTGGTTTTCAAATGATTCCTCAAAATAAAGATTTGAGTTTATTTGAATTGGAAATG
Source organism: Antilocapra americana (assembly GCA_007570785.1). Classification (NCBI taxonomy): domain Eukaryota; kingdom Metazoa; phylum Chordata; class Mammalia; order Artiodactyla; family Antilocapridae; genus Antilocapra; species Antilocapra americana. The sequence continues at coordinate 16,254,607 of ML663567.1, read as the reverse complement.
AAGTCATTTTTTTTTTAACAACAGAAAGTAAGGCTGATTTACTTAATCATTTAGCTTTACTTGGGTAATTAGGCTACATGGGGGATATTTTCCATTTTTTCATTTACCTAAATCTGAGGCTCCAATGTCTTGATGAAACATAATTAAAACACATGATAATATAAAAGCATTTTATTGAAAGAAAAAAGGAATTGGCAAAGCTGTGTTAAAAATAACAACTTCCCCTAACTTTTTCTGAATATAGTGGACTAAATCAGGAGTCTTTAGGAGAAAAGTAACAGGAGTCATTCATAGTTGCTAAGTTCGAGGAATGGCACAGCTACAGCTTGGAAGAAATCTGAGTTTCTGTTTGAGAGATCACCCCAGTGATATGGGCTGCTCCCCTCAAAACTGCCATGTGAAAATGGAAACTTGTATATGTTTTAAGCCACTGTATTTAGAATATCTGTTACAGCAGCTTGGCCTTACCCTAAATAATACAGTAATAGTAACCTTGACAGCTTCCTCACCTGGTTGTATAGCTATATTTATGATATTTTAGATATACTAAACATTTTACTTTTACTTTTTTATTTCTCAACTTTATGTGAGTTTTGATAAAGAGAGATAAGGACATTTTGTACCTAATTTGACACATTCATTCATTCATTTCACAACCACTGTATTTTACAACCACTAATATCCAGAATGCTGCATGGTGTGGCCAAAAAGTATATTTAATAAACTAATACTAGCACATATCAAAGTGTCTTAAATTCAGTGAAGTATAATAATATAGGAACCATAAAAATTAATCCTAGGCTATATACAGACATGGAGGAGGAGCACATAGTCATAGTGATTTGGAAAAATCAGAATGAGGTGAAGAGTTGAGACAGCAATTTTTTAAAAAGATCTGACAGAAAAAAATGGAGGCTAGGTGACAAAAGGATGAGAGGAAACTAACAAAGCAATAACAATTAAAATCTGCATCAGAAATGGATTTTATAAAGACAGCAATTATTTTGCAAAAATCAGAAGTAGAGGATGGATATCTAAGTTAAATGTTTTTTAAACCCTAAAAATTATAATTATTCTAAAGTAACAGAATGGTTGAACAGAGCAATAATCAAATATATCACTAAATAAGATTTTCTTGAACTAAAAAAAGGATTTAAGCATGCAAGCAAAAGAGCACACAGTATACTGGGCAAAAATCAATGAAGAAAAGCTAACACCTAGACATATTCTGTCGTTCAAAAAATATAATTTTCAAATAAGAAAATGATGTAACCAGACAGAAAAAAGACAATAAAATATAAGTCATCTGGGCTCAGACTTCTCTCTAACATGAGATGCAAGAAGCCAACAAAGGAAAGATGGAGAAGATTCAAACAGCTGTCCCTTCAACAAAAAAACAGCTGAATTGGCAGGAGCTGTCTGAAGCAACTAGTTTGGAAAGCTGGGCTGGTAGAACACTTGCAGAGCCTGGAGAGCATCTGCTGAAGCAGCTGAATCTCAGGCAGTACCAGTACCATCTCCCATCCCTCAACCCTGTGGCAGGCAGCTGTGAACAGAGGCAAGCATTCCTGGTGCAGCTTGCTACAGTCAAGGTGGGTAACAAGGAGCTTATCCTCCAGAAGTCGAGGTCATGTGTTTTGAGTGCTAATAGCTCTTTTGGTCACTGAGGAGTCGACACAGAAGTCAAGCATTATTTCAACCCACATGGGCTGAAGTGGCTTTCCAGCGAGGAGGGGATTCAAAGACGGGATCTATTTTTCACTTTATGAGTACCAGACATTTAAGGAAATCTTTGTAAGACCAAAGACAACTGCAGAGATGATGGAAGAGGTCAGTGATCTTACCTAACACACAATACAGGTGTTGCAAAGTTAGTTTGGAAAATTCACGTGGCTCTAGCCCTCAACCAGCAAAAACTAGCAATCCCTGAAGAGTGGGAGAATTAGACTTCCAGAATTACAACATTATACTCAGAAGGTCTAGTTCTCAACAACAACAACAAAAATGTGAAACATACCATAAACAGAAAAGTATGACCCATTCATCGGAAATAAAAAATCTGAGGGACTTGCCTGGTGCTTCAGTGGTGAAGACTCCTTGCTTCCAGTGCAGGGGGTGTGGGTTCAATCCCTGGTCGGGGAACTAAGATCCCACAGAGTCTTAGAAAAGAAGACATTTCAAAAGAGAAAAGCCATCCAGATTAGAAAGAAAGTGAAATTATGATACGATCTTGTATGTAGAAAATTCCAACAAACCTACAAAAATGTGTCAGAGCCAAAAGAATTCAGCAAGGAGATGTAACATCAACACCTCAAACTCAGCTGTATTTCTACACACTTGCAATTACCAATCTGAAAAGGAACCAATGAAACAGTTCCATTTACAATAGCATTAGAAAGTAATACCAGTTTCCTTCCTGCCCACTTGTCTTACTGGGCTGCTCTAAGAAAATACCACAGGCACCTATAGGTGGGGTATTAACAACGGATTTATATTTCTCATAGTTCTGGAGGCTGAGAAGTTCAAGATCATGGTGTTAGCGTGGTTAGATGAGAACCCAAAGTTTCCTGCATATCTTCACATAGCAGAAGGGACAAGGGAGCCTTACTGGGCCTCACATACAAGGTCCTTAACTCCCTCTGAAGGTTCCACCTTCATGACCCAGCCACATCCCAAAGCCCCTAATACCAACGAGCATTAGGATTTCAACATATGAATTTGGAGGGGACACATTCAGCCCATAGCAACATTATTTTTTCTTACACTGTAGTCCAATTCTATCTCTTCACATGAATTTCTTGGGTTTTCATATTTGGAATGAACTTTCTTTAGTCACTAGCTTTCCCCTTGTATTTCTGCTATTCCATTTATTATGATCCACTTTGTCTTATTCACTCATAATTTGTCCTGTAGGATCTTTGGGGAGCAAACCCTATTCTGAACATCTTTATGTTCCCCCAAAGCATCTGACATGGTGCCTATCCACTTTGGGTACTGAACTGGTGTTTATTTGATAGGATTTTCTAATGCTCTGCTGTCAATATTAATGATAACACTTTGATAATCTGAACAGTGTCAGAGATTTCAGTTTCTTCAAAATTAATTTAGTTCCTGATTAGAAAAAAAATCCAATATTGAACACACTATAGAACTAACCTTGTACTGCACATGAGTGGTTTTTGACAAATTGAACTATTGGTGATTAAATATTTACTTGAAGAAAAAACACATTATTTAATTTTAATGTTTTCAGGCTACAGTTCATTTCTGTGTGACATCCAAAGTGATGGTTTTTATAAGGTTTATATTAAGGTTCTTAATACCAACTGCCTGGCCAAGTGTAAAAACCACCTCAAATACTGTTAGAAGTACATGATACTTATACATGGGTATCCTTAATCACATACCAGGTATAGTACTTATACACTTTTAAGGGGAACAGCGATACCAACATGACTGTCTGTCACCAGAGAAAGACTAGCTTTCTAGAAAGACTGAGGCAATACTTGAATGACTTTGAAAACTAGTGTTGTCCAGTCATTGTAGCTGAAGATACGCAGTCTCCATTACAGATACTAGCTGCACCTTCATCTCAGGAACAGGGTTGCACATCTCAGCAGCCAGGTGAGCATTCCTGAGTTCCTTGGTCTACGCCTCCATTCCTAACCAATACTCAGTCCCATCCTCCCATAGTTGCTGAGAGGCGGGTGTTTCTTTACCAAGATTAATAACTTGATCAGATCAAGTTATTAATCAGCTTGAACTAGGGATTATTTTGCTTTATTTAATGTTAACATTAGTGAAATTGATCTTGTGTGTGTGCTAAGTTGCTCCAGTTATGGCCCGCTCTTTGTGACTCTATGGACTGTAGCCCGCCAGGCTCCTCTGCAAATGGGATTCTCCAGGCAAGAATACTGGAGTGCGTTGCTGTGCCCTCCTCCAGGGGATCTTCCCCACCCAGGGATCAAACCTCACTGTCTCTTTTGTCTCCTGAATTGGCAGGTGGGTTCTTTACCACTGGCGCCACCTGGGAGATTTATCTTACCATTGGCAAATAAAAGAGTCATATTTCCAGTTTTGGAGAAGGCAGACTCCAGTCCTCTTGCCTGGAAAATCCCATGGACGGAGGAGCCTGGTAGGCTGCAGTCCATGGGGTCACTAAGAGTCAGACACAACTGAGCGACTTCCCTTTCACTTTTCACTTTCATGCACTGGAGAAGGCAATGGCAACCCACTGCAGTGTTCTTGCCTGGAGAATCCCAGGGACGGGGGAGCCTGGTGGGCTGCCATCTATGGGGTTGCACAGAGTTAGACACGACTGAAGTGACGCAGCAGCAGCATTTCTAATATTAGAGAATGGTTACAGCTTTCAAATTACATCCTGGTTAAGACAAAACAAAACAAACAATGGTGATATCATGACAATGTATGGCAAAAACAATAATAAAAAAAAAAAAAAACAAAACAAAAAACCGAAAACTCTTTCTGCCAGTAAAAAGTCTGCTATGGAAGCTGTGCTAGCAGGGTTCATCAGATAATGTCCAAAAAATGGTGACTGCAATATTTCTCCAGTAATTTACCCTTGTGAACACTATTTAGTCACATGCCACCTTGTGCCATGTATTAAATGTTACTGTGGCTATATAACAAGACCAAGACAGAACAAAATCTGTCCTAAAATAAGACTTTCTTTCTCTTTTTTTAAATAAACTTATTTACTGCCTATCATCTGCATATGTGCTCTGCTTAGTCGCTCAGTCATGTTTGACTCTTTGCGACCCCATGGACTGTAGCCCGCCAGGCTCTTCTGTCCATGGGGATTCTCCAGGCAAGAATTCTGGAGTGGGTTGCCATGCTTTCCTCCAGGGGATCTTCCCAACTCAGTGATCGAACCCTTGTCTCCTGCATTGGCAGCTGGATTCTTTACCACTGAGCCACCAGGGAAGTCCCAACCCTGTATTCATTTGTTTATCTTTGGTTGCATGGGGTCTTTTGGCGGTGAGGGCTTTCTCTAGTTGAGGGAATGAGGGCTAGTCTCTAGTTGCCGATATGCGGGCTTTTCGTCTCGGTGGCTTCTCGTGTTGCAGAGTACAGGCTTCAGGCACACAGGCTTCACAAGTTGTGTCACACGGGCCCTGGAGCACATGGGTTTCGGTAGTTGTGGAGCACTGGCTTAGTGGCTCCGAGGTATGTGAGATCTTTCTGAACCAGGGGTCAAACCCATGTCCCCTGCATTAGCAGGTGGATTTTTAATCAAGGGACCACTGGGGAAGGCCCCACTAACCCTTTAAACATTAAAGTTTTATCTGTCCCCAGAAGCCAAGTAGGAATATCTCCCGATGAAAATATAGAATATTTAAGATTCCAGGGTTTCATGAATGGCGACAACATTTGTTTAATGTTAACAGTGAGGCACCATTTTATAAACTCACTTCATTCTGTAAATTAAGGCCAAGGAATCTGAGTAACAATGGAAATCGCAAGCAATTTGGTGTGTACATTTTTCTGGAAAGGGGGCTCTTTCATCAGATCTTCAAAGGAAGTATTAGGGCTTAGTGATAAACAGGAGGAATGTTGAAACCAGTTTTTCCAGGTTTGAAGCCCAGCTTTACCGCCTCTTAGAAGTGTGACCTTGAGCAGCTTGTTTAACTTCTCTCTGTTTTTTTTTTTTTTCCTTTTTCTTCTAGGTTAGTTAAGTGAAGTGGTGGGGGTGGAGAAGAAACAAAGAAATCTGCAACTGGTTGTGATCAATGAATTGTAAACAGCATTGCACTCTTGCCCTCTGATCAGCCAACCTCTTTACTTTGGTTTTTTTCATCAGTAAACAAGGATGATGACAGACACTAGCTTATAGAAATCCTCCTCCAGGGTACTAATCTTGCTTTATAAAGATATACTTCCTTATCATTTCTCTAGTCCAAGGGTCCCCAAACTCTGGACTGAGGATCAGTACCTCTGTCAGATCAGCCTTGGCATTAGATTAGAAATAAAGTGTACAATAAATGTAATAAGCTTTAATCACTCTGAAACCATCCCCCGCCCCCTGGGCCATGGAAAAATTGTCTTCCATGATACTGGTTGTTGCTGTTCAGTCGCTAAGTTGTGTCCAGCTCTTTGTGACCCCATGGACTGCAGCATGCCAGGTTCCCCTGTCCTTCACCATCTCCTGGAGTTTGCTCAAACTCATGTCTACTAAGTTGGTGATATCATCCACCCATCTCATCTTACACAGCTGACCTTTATTTTCAAATTCTCTCAAGTGCTGTTTCTACCCACTAGTTTCTCTCTACAAAAATGGCCTTAACTTGGCACACACTTTCTCTTTAGAACTCAGCTTCTCCTTTGAAATCTTCCCCCAACACCCTTGGGGTTTTTGTTTCTTTGGTACACTACATGTGATTCTTTTTTTTTTTTTCCTATTAAGTTATTATTCTTAATCAGATTGTGAGTTCTTCCTCTTAAGAGAAATGTGAGGACGTGATGTATCTTGTCTGTCTTTGCATTCCAAGCGTGTAGTCCAAAGTCTGACACATTAAGTGTGTGCTTAATAAATGTTTATTGTCAAAAAGTGACAACATGCATATATGTACTTCAGAGTTTCCCAGCACATTCACACGATCCTACTACTAATCCCTACAATAACCTTATAAAATAGTAATTATCACCACCCTATCATTTCCTATTTTATTAAGTGAGATTATCTTGCCCAAAGCCAGTTAACAGTAAAGTGTGACTAGTATGCTCTTTCAGACTTCAAGTACCAGGCTCTTGACATCATATTAATACATTTTGAAGTCAGCGCCAATTTCGCACCAGGATTTAAATTTGGGGAGACCATTGGTGGCCACACGTCCAGACGCTGGGCTGAGATGCCCAAAGCCTCAGAGGGGCACCTGGGATGTTGAACTACATCTCCCGGCAATTCCGGGGCAGGGGACAAAGCGTCCTGTGAGTGGTTGAATCGGCCAGCCAATAGAGGCGCCACGAGCTCCTGTAGCCCAATCGCGGGCCCGGAGGGGCGGGACCTGCCGGCGAGGCTGGCCTGCGCCCCGAGTAACTGTTCGGAGTGACCCGAAGCCGCGGGACCGCGAGCCCGCGCCCCGCGCCCCGCGCCGTCCTCCTCTCCGGCCGCCCGCGTGCCCCTGTCGGCCCGGCCTCGGCCGCGCTGGTCTGGCCGCCGGGCCTTTGCCGAGGACGGGCCAGGCGACCGAGAAGGAAGCACGCGTCCGAGCTCGGCCTGGGCAGGGGAGCTCCGCGCGGCGCCGCGCGGCCGGCCCGGCTGCGGGAGGGCCCTCCGCGTGCCCCGGACCCCGGCCTCGTGCGAGCGGCTGGCCCGGCCCGGCGGCGCGGAGGAGCGCCTTCGCCGCCGCATCCCGGCCCGAGGAGGGGAGACTCCGCGGCATGCCCCCCACGCTCCGCGACCCGGCGCCGTCCGGTACGCTGCGTCCCGCCCTCCGCGCCGCGGGGCTCGGGACCTCCTGGTCCCTGGGGTGACTCCGCTGCCTCCCGGGACACCCGGGTGGCTTCCGCGGGCGGGCGGCGCCTCCGAACGTGCGAGCCCCGAGCTCCCGCAGGTCTCGCCGCCTGCGTTCCTCCTCTCCCCGGCCCGCCCGGCTTCCTCCCCAGGTAGACAAACCATCAGACCCACAAAGCACGCCCGGACCCGTGCCCCCGAAACAGATTCTGAGCGCCAGGGTAACTAGACATTTCAGTTCGATGTGCCGTATTCCGTCTGCGCCTTATAGAAGTTTTGCATGATTGGACGTTCTTATTCATTATATGTTTATTGAGCATCTGAGCCAAAGAAGGTTCAGGTGCTGAGAAATAAGGAAGCCCAGAAAGCTATTTAAAACTGCACTGAGCTTTTATTTCCCACTTCGAGGTTAGAACGGTAGTTCTGCCAGCTCTAGTGTGTGTAAACTCACTATGTTAGAATCGATTAGTGGGTACTCAGTAGGTTGGGGTAAGAGGTAATAATTCCAGGTGATGTTGATGTTGGTGACTCTCACATTAACAATGAGGGGAAAAAAAACTAACACAGGAATTAAGTATATCAATATTTGCAGTTTTAAAGTGAGCTCTAGGCCTTTACTGCCCTCCCTGATTGTAATTTGTGAACCAATACACCTATTAAAACTTATGAGATATGAAGTAGCAAATGAAGAAACAAGAGAATCAGTAACAAGGACATAACAGTGTATGTGACAGATAAGGATCTTCAGCTCAGGAATTCCATAACTCTGAAATTTTTCAGAGGTGAGCTAGTGAGTCTTGATTCTAAGGTCCTGATAAATGGGACCATTAGAATTGTTCATGAAACAGGTGGATATGTGACTAAGAAACATTTTATCACTGTTGCTGTCAATGAGACCTTTATCTCCCACAGGGGTATCATTTACTTATGTGAACAGTATTTTTTACTGATGACCTCTCACCTTCCTTTTCCCATGTGATTTAAAAAGGAAGTATGTGATTTCTCTTTTATCTGAATGTATCTGGAGCAAAAACCCCTGAAGATTTAGAATAGTTTGAATAGTGATCTTTTTACATATTTCTTTGTAGGAAAAAAACCAGGATTTTTTTTTTTCCTTCAAAGGTTTGAATACTTTTTTATTTGTTTATTTGACTTTTTTTCAGTGTGGACCATTTTTGTTTTTTTAATTTATTTTTTAATTGAAGGAAGATTGTTTTACAATGTTGTGTGGATTTCTGCCATACAACAAGAATCAGCCATAATTATGCATATCTCCTCTCCCTCTTAAAGCTTCCCTCCCCTCCCCCACCCCACCCCTCTAAGTCAACACAGAGCTCCAGGCTGGGTTCCTTGTGTTATATAGCAACTTCTGTTTTACGCTTTGCTGTTGTTCAGTCACCAAGTTGTGTCCAACTCTTTGCAACCCTGTGGACCATAGCATGCCCTGCCTCCCTGTCTCTCACCATCTCCCGCAATTTGCCCAAGTTTATGTCCATTGAATTGGTGATACTGTATATATGTTGATGCTGCTTTCTCCATTCATCTGTTCTCTCCTGTTCCCACTGTGTCTATTCTCTATATCTGTGTCTCCATTTCTTCCCTGCAGATGGGTTCATCAATTCTGTTTTTCTAGATTCCATATATAAGCGTTAAAAATGATATTTTTCTCTTTCTGACTTACTTTACTCTGTTTAAATAGGTTCTAGGTTCATCCACCTCACTAGAACTGACTAAAATTCACTCTTTTTTATGGCTGAGTAATACTCCATTGTTATTTATGACCCACATCTTTATTCATCTGTGGATGGACATCTAGACTGATTCCATGTCCTGGCCATTGTAAATGGAGCAGCAATGAACATTGAGGTACATGTGTCTCTTAGAACTGTGGTTTTTCTCAGGGTCTATGGACAGTAGTGAGATTGCTGGAACCTATGGTGGTTTTATTCCTAGTTTTTCAAGGAATCTCCATACTGTTCTCCATAGTGCCTGCATCAATTTGCATTCCTACCAACAGTGGAGGAGGGTTCCCTTTCCTCTACATCCTCTATAGCTTTTATTGTTTGTAGATTTTTTGATGATGGCCATTCTGACTGGTGTGAGGTGATACCTCCTTGTGGTTTTGATTTACACTTCTCTAATTAATGATGTTGGGCATCTTTTCATGTGTTTATTGGCCACTTGTCTGTCTTCCTTAGAGAAATGCTCGTTCAGGTCTTCTGCTCATTTTTTGAGTGGGCTCTTTGTTTTTTTTTGAAATTATATTGAGCTGTATGAGCTGCTTATATATTTTGGAGATTAACCCTTTGTCAGTTGTTTTGTTTGCCATTATTTTTCCCCATTCTGACTGTTGTTTTTTCATCTTATTTATGGTTTCCTTTGCTGTGCAAAAGCTTTTGAGTTTAATTAGGCCCCATTTGTTTATTTTTGTTTTTATTTCAATTACTCTAGGAGGTGAGTCAGAGAGGATCTTGCTGTGATTTATGTCCAAGTGTATACTGCCTATGTTTTTCTCTAAGAGGTTTACAGTTTCTGGGCTTACATTTATTTAAGTCTTTAATCCATTTTGAGTTTATTTTTGTGCATGGTGTTAGGAAATGTGCTAGTTTTATTCTTTGTAGCAGTCCAGTTTTCTCAGCACTGCTTATTGAAGAGGCTGTCTTTTCTCCATTGTATATTCTTTTATTCTTCCTGCTTGGTCAAAGACAAAGTACCCATAGGTGCATGGGTTTACCACTGGGCTTGCTTTCTTTCTTTTTTTAATCATTTTTGTATATTCTCTTATATTTGTGTTTTAAGTAGTTAAAATCATAGTATAAATTCAACTTTTATTTTTCCTTATTATAGTTTTTCCAATGAATATTTTAGAAATTTCATGATATTCTATTAAGTAATTGTCTACTAAGTGCCTGTTTTTTTTTTTAAATTTTAATTGGAGGCTAATTACTTTACAATATTGTGGTGGTTTTTGCCATACAGTCACATGAATCAGCCATGGGTGTACATGTGGCTTTCTACCTTATTCTCTTGGTCTATATTTCTGTTGATTCTTCCATCTGTCTTTTTCTTTCTCAAGATTGCTTTGATTATTTGAGGTCTTTTGTGTTTCCATATAAACGTGAAGTTGTTCTAGTTCTGTGAAAAATACCATTGATCGTTGGTAGAGATTTCAATGAATCTGTCGATTGGGTAGTATGATTCTTTTCTTTTTTTTTTTTTAATTTAAACTTTTTTTTTTATTATTATTATTGTTTTTGCCATACATTGTCATGATATCACCATGGGTTTACATATGCTTCCCCTCCGGGTCCCCCCTCCCTCCTCCCTCCCCCCCGGGAAATCTCGCTGCACCAGTCCCGAGCATCAATCCTGGGCTGGCGATTGATTAGACACATGACAATTAACATGCTTCAATGCCCTTCTCCCATCTCATCCCACCCTTACCCTCATCCACAAAGTCCACAAGTCTATTCTATACATCTGCGTTCCTTTTGTTGTCTCCCATGTTGGGTTCTCATTACTGTCTTTCTAAATTCCATATATATGTGTTAATATACTGTATTGTTGTTTTTGCTTCTGGCTTACTTCACTCTGGATAATGGGCTCCAGTTTCGTCCATCTGAGTAGAATTGCTTCAAATGAATTTTTTTTTAATGCTGAGTAATATTCCATTGTGTATATATACCACAGCTTTCTTATCCATTCGTCAGTTGATGGGCATCTAGGTTGCTTCCATGTCCTGGCTATTGTAAACAATGCAGCGATGAACATTGGGGTGCACGTGGCTCTTTCAATTCTGGTTTCCTCGGTGTATATGCCCAGCAGTGGGATTGCCGGGTCATATGGCAGGTCTATTTGCAGCTTTTTAAGGAACCTCCACACTGTTTTCCATAGTGGCTGTACTAGTTTGCATTCCCACCAACAGTGTAAGAGGGTTCCCTTTTCTCCACATCCTCTCCAGCATTTATTGCTTGTAGACTTTTGGATGGCAGCCATTCTGACTGGTGTAAAGTGGTACCTCATTGTGGTTTTGATTTGCATTTCTCTGATAATGAGTGATGTTGAGCATCTTTTCATGTGTTTGTTAGCCATTTTAATATCTTCTTTGGAGAAATGTCTGTTAAGTTCTTTGGCCCACTTTTTAATTGGGTTGTTTATTTTTCTAGAATGGAGCTGCAGGAGTTGTTTGTAAATTTTTGAGATTAATTGTCTGTTGCTTCATTGGCTATTATTTTCTCCCATTCTGAAGGCTGTCTTTTCACCTTGCTTATAGTTTCCTTTGTTGTGCAAAAGCTTTTAATTTTAATTAGGTCCCATTTGTTTATTCGTGTTTTTATTTCCAATATTCTGGGAGGTGGGTCATGGAGTATCCCGCTTTGGATTATAGCCGAGAGTGTTTTGCCTATGTTATCCTCTAGGATTTTTATAGTTTCTGGTCTTATGCTTAGATCTTTAATCCATTTTGAGTTTATCTTTGTGTTTGGTGTTAGAAAGTGATCTAGTTTCATTCTTTTACAAGTGGCTGTCCAGTTTTCCCAGCACCACTTGTTAAAGAGGTTGTCTTTTCTCCATTGTATATTCTTGCCTCCTTTGTCAAAGATAAGGTGTCCATAGATGCGTGGATTTATCTCTGGGCTTTCTATTCTGTTCCATTGATCTATGTTTCTGTCTTTGTGCCAGTACCATACTGTCTTAATGACTGTGGATTTGTAGTATAGCCTAAAGTCAGGTAGGTTGATTCCGCCAGTTCCATTCTTCTTTCTCAAGATTGCTTTGGCTATACGAGGTTTTTTGTATTTCCATACAAATTGAGAAATTATTTGTTCTAATTCTTTGAAGAAGACCTCTGGTAGCTTGATAGGAATTGCATTGAATCTATAGATTGCTTTAGGTAGTATACTCATTTTCACTATATTGATTCTTCCAATCCATGAGCACGGTACATTTCTCCATCTGTTTGTGTCCTCCTTGATTTCTTTCATCAGTGTTCTATAGTTTTCTATATACAAGTCTTTTGATTCTTTAGGTAGAAATACTCCTAAGTATTTTATTCTTTTTGTTTCGATGGTGAATGGAATTGTTTCCTTAATTTCTCTTTCTGATTTCTCACTGTTAGTGTATAGGAATGCCAGGGATTTCTGTGTGTTGATTTTGTATCCTGAAACTTTGCTATATTCACTGATTAGCTCTAGTAATTTTCTCGTAGAGTCTTTAGGGTTTTCAATATAGAGGATCATGTCATCAGCAAACAGAGAGAGTTTTACTTCTTCTTTTCCAATCTGTATTCCTTTGATTTCTTTATCTGCTCTGATTGCTGTGGCTAAAACTTCCAAAACTATGTTGAATAGTAGTGGTGAGAGTGGGCACCCTTGTCTTGTCCCTGATTTCAGGGGGAATGCTTCCAGTTTTTCACCATTGAGGATAATGTTTGCTGTGGGTTTGTCATATATAGCTTTTATTATGTTGAGGTATGTTCCTTCTATTCCTGCTTTTTGGAGGGTTTTTATCATAAATGGATGTTGAATTTTGTCAAAGGCTTTCTCTGCATCTATTGAGATAATCATGTGATTTTTATTTTTTAATTTGTTAATGTGGTATATTACATTGATCGATTTACGAATATTGAAGAATCCTTGCATCCCTGGGATAAAGCCTACTTGATCATGATGTATGATCTTTGATGTGTTGTTGGATTCTATTTGCTAGAATTTTGTTGAGGATTTTTGCGTCTAAGTTCATCAGTGATATTGGCCTGTAGTTTTCTTTTTTTGTGGCATCTTTGCCGGGTTTTGGAATTAGGGTGATGGAGGCCTCATAGAATGAGTTTGATTATTTTCATAATACCGATTCTTCCAATCCAAGAACATGGTATATCTCTCCATCTTTCTTGTGTCATCTTTGATTTCTTTCATTAGTATCTTATAGTTTTCTGCATACAGGTCTTTTGTCTCTTTAGATAGGTTTATTCCTAGGTATTTTATTCTTCTTGTTGCATTTGTGAATGGGACTGTTTTCTTAATTTCTCTTTCAGATTTTTCATTGTTAGTGAATAGGAATGCAGGGATTTTTGTATATTAATTTTAGATCCTGTGACTTTACTATTTTCACTGATTAATTCTATTAATGTTCTATTAGGATTTTCTATGTATAATATCATGTCATCTGCAAACAGTGAGGATTTTACTTCTTGTTTTCCTTCTGGATTCCTTTCATTTCTTTTTATTCTCTGCCATGGCTCTGTTTTCCAAAACTATGTTGAAAAATAGTAGCAAGAGTGGGCACCTTTTTTAAGCCCTTTTTTTGATGTGGACCATTTTTAAAGTCTTTATTGAATTTGTTACAATATTGTTTCTATTTTATGTTTTGTTTTTTTGGTCCTGAGGCATGTGGGATCTTAGCTCCCCAACCTGGCATCAAACCTGTGCCTCCTGTGTTGGAAGGTGAAGTCTTAACCACAGGGCTACTAGGGAAGTCCCTTGAATACCTTGGGTAACCAACAGGGACTGTTGTACAGCACCTGGAACTCTGCTCAGCGTTATGTGCCAGCCTGGATGGGAGGGAGCTTTGGGGGAGAATGCATGCATGTGTATGTATGGCTGAGTCTCTTTGCTGTTCTCCTGAAACTACCACAACATTGTTAATTGGCTACACACCATTACAAAATAAAATGTTTAAAGTTTGGGGGAAAAAAATTAGATTGCATGCATGCATGCATGACCTCCTCCCTCCTCCAGCCTCCCTCCACCACCACCGTGTCCACACCCTATGTTCCCACCACTTGGGTGATTCAGTCACACATGCTCTCATTTTAGGAAGGGTTGCAGCTGCATTCTTTGAAAAAGAAAGGAATTCAGTTGGGCATATAGGTTAAAGTTTGTAATCTTTCTTTTTATTCCACATCTGAAAGGATCTCTGTGTAAATGTTTTCGCTGATTATTGTGTTTGCTTTGCCACATTCAAGTTCATCTCTAAACCTGCAAACATGCCATTCCTGCCTCCTGCCCCAACATGAACAGAGCTGAGAGCTTCAGGCTTCCCTGATGCTTTTTCTTAACCCACTGGACTTGTAGAGTGTGGAAAGCAACCTTTAGAGTTTCGATCCTAGCTCTACTTTTTATTAGCTGTGCAATAATAATGACATAATAGGAGTTGCTAACATTTGTGGGGTGATTATACCAAGGTTATATGTCTCATTTCATGACTTTTATGATATGAGAGTCCCAGTTGTTAACATCCGGAATATGCCTTCAAATGCATTATCTCGTTCTGTTGTCACATGTCCTATGATAAGGCAAGACACAGTCTGTCCAAAACCCCGTAGCTACTTTTGAGAGCTGGGACTAACACCCAGATTTCTTGACTTTTTTTGCCCTGTCCCCATTAGCTTAATCATATCAAATTCTGGGTTCTTCTTAGCTGAAGGACAGCCACATCATGGGGTGTCTAAATTAATGCCACACCTAAGTTGCCTTTGTTGACATTAGTTGGAAATGACCAAACGACTTGTCTGGTTGCCCTGCAGTCTTTCTGTTATACATGTCTCATTAAGCCCTGCCTTTTCTTCACACTTTCAGGAAGTGATATTTTTCCTTTGGTGCTTGAGGTACTACTGCTCAGATTTTTGGATCTTAAATTTGTTCCTTTTTCAGGAACAGTTTTCTTTCCCCTATTAGCTCAATGAACAAAGTTAGCCAGTGAGTTAGTTTTGGAAAGGAATAGTAAACCCTGAAATAAACATAATGCCCTTTGGGAAAGAAACTAGGTCCTGACAAATTTACCTTACAGGTTGCTAGAACAACCTTTCTGAAGCCTGTTGAGGAGTGATTGAGTCAAAATAGCTCTATAGCCGTCATCCATTCCCTGTTTCTATACAGAATACCTAAGACTCTGGACAGTAAGGTCTGGGTTTTAAATTTGCACCACTGCCAGTTTATAAACATTCATACGTTACTGGTTTGGGGTCTAAATGACCTTCTCTTGTCATCTTCCCTCACTGTTTTGCTGTGTCAGTTTAGGAAATACTTATTGAACACTTAAGTGCTGGATACTGTCATTGGTGTTGCTAGGGATACAGATGAGTTGGCATATCCCAGTCTTCCTCCAAGAGGCTCAAAGAGCTTAGAGCCAGCTGCATTTTACTCCAGCTGTGCTCCTCTCTCAGGGAGCACAGAAGCACGTGTTGACAAGAGAGGTGGATGTCATTGTGATTTGTTGTGAATAACTTGTAGTAACTTTGGTGGGCAGTAGGGAATAGTTGAAGGTTGGAAGCATTGGAAGCAACTGGTTTACACATGCTTTTTAGGAAGATGAATCTGGTGCATAGGATGGATTGGAACATGGGATGTCCAGGTATAGTCACCCCGGTGGTTGAGAGAACACTTTGTATGGACACTTGATTTTTTTTTTTTTAAAGCATCTTTGTATCTGATCTCCTTTAACTCATAAGATAATTTATGAAGTTGGGATGAGCAGGCATTGTCTTTCTTAGTTTCCATGGATGCAAACTGAAGCCTAGAGAGGACCTGTGATGGCTGGATGTGTAGTAGTGTCTTGAGGAAAGGGTTGGCACTGGGGATGGAAGGTGGGCCCCCTGTGGATGGCATTTTGGATGCCAGAGCTGTAGGGCTTGAGATCTGAGTAGATGTTGATTACCAAGGAGAAGGAGGAGTCACATAACACTGAGGTTGTCAGATCAGTCTTCTGGGAAGGGTGATGCATTTACAAAAATCGAGAAGTCAGAAAGGGAATGTGGCAAGTTTGGTTTTGGATAGTAGATTGTGGGGCAGGCTGAAAAAGTAGACAGCTTGGAATCTGAGTCTTAGATTGGAGCCCAGTGTTTTTTAATAATTAGAAGACCATGGGTGACTTTAGGGAGTGATTTAGTAGCGTGGTGGAGGGAAGCTACAGGATGAAGACAGGTTGAGGTAGGACTGCTGGAGATGGGAAGGGGTAGACGGGAGGGGCAGTGGGAGGTGCGATGGAACTGATCACATGTTCTTCTTTAGGTGCAGAGGGAACCAAGCTGCAAGAGGATTTTGTGGTTTGTGTGTTGGGGGTGAATTTGAGGAGGTCCCCAAAGAAGACTCTTTTGTACAGGATTAGGTGAAATCACCTCTGAGTTAAAAGGATGAGAAGGATTTTGTGCTAAAGGAAAGCAGAGGTTTGGGACAGCAGGTATGGGAAATGTTGCTGAGAAAAGGTGACCCAGAGAAGAGGCTCAGAGTTAGGAATTTGCAGTGGTTCCGATCAGCATGGTCTTGTGGCTTTCCGGTAGTTCTTGGAGACCAGAAAATAGGATTGGAAGGAGTAGGCATTAGGGCTTTTCAAGGCCGGGTAGCCTGTCTTGAGTTCTGGTGGTAGGTGGAAGAGACTGTCAGACTTAACTGTCTGAATGGCAATTTGGGATTATTGATGGCTTTCAGTTATCAAACCAGATCTTCTTATCCTGGGCACACGCACAGAACCAGCAGGGAGGGAGTCCTGAAGACCTCGGCAGCTGGCCTGGGCTTGTGGCAGCGGCTCTTTGCTGTCTGTTGTGCTCATCTTTGAAACAGGAATAGCTGCAGCCTACCTTAGCCCTGGTGTAGTGCTATACCAGTGATCCTGTGCTGTGCACAACCTCTTGTTTCATTAAGCGTTGCTTTAACTTCATGAAAACACTTGGGGGCAGCCTTTTTCAAAGGCTGCAGGATTGCGAGAATATATTTATGAGCCCCATTTACTCCCTGTTGTGAATTATTTTAATTTAGTCTGCAATCCCTCTCCACACCTATTTTTCCCCTTTCATTTTGGAAACTCACATTTTCACTTTCTTTAAAGCAGGGATGGAGAAGACCCTGCAAGATGAGATTGAAGCCGTCCTGCAGGAGAGGATTATGGTGCTTGATGGAGGGATGGGGACCATGATCCAGCGGCACAGGCTGAGTGAAGATGACTTCCGAGGACAAGAATTTAAAGACCATGCCAGGCCCCTGAAAGGCAACAATGACATTCTAAGTATAACTCAGCCCAATGTCATTTACCAAATCCATAAGGTAAACCTTCCTTGAGTTCTTATATTTTCAGCTATCATTCTGCAAGTCCTTTGGTGTCCTGCGGGCAGACCACGGCGCTAAGTGCCCTGGGGGAGACAGAAAGGGGCGATTTATTCAGAAAGAGGAGGCTTATTCAGAAAGCAGGTTTTGGTTCAGTTTGGTTGCTCAGACATCTTGGCGACCCCATGGACTGCAGCATGCAAGGCTTCCCTGTCCATCACCAACTCCCGGAGCTTGCTCAGACTCATGTCCATAGAGTCAGTGATGCCATCCAGCCATCTCATCCTCTGTTGTCCCTTTTCTCCTCCTGCCTTCAGTCTTTCCCAGCATCAGGGTCTTTTCCAGTGAGTCAGCTCTTCACATCAGGTGGCCAAAGTATTGGAGCTTCAGCTTCAGCATCAGTCCTCCCAATGAATACTCAGGCCTGATGTCCTTTGGGGCACCTAATTCACTACAGCAGCCCCAGTGATGTGAAACTGAAAGGTAATTGTTATTCTCACTTGGGAGATTTGAAAACTGAGCATCTTAGAGGTTAAATAACTGGCGATACAGAGGATCGCTGACTTGAAATCCCATGTTCCTTCGTCTCATTTTTCTGTCTGGCTAGCTACATAAAGAGATCAGAAGCAAGTAACTGGGTATTGCTAGACTTTTAAAAATAAACATAAAACTAAATTGTTTTTTAGGTTATAATAGGAGTTTCGTAGAACTATGACTAAAAGAAATAATAAGTGGATTTAATCTGTTTTCTTGGTCTGGATTCAATTTGAAGGACAAACTGACTTTAATGATAAAATTTTCTCTTTGGAGTAGGGCACTGTTGTAGGTATTTCAGACTTCTTTAAAAAATTGCAGTGTAACTGACACATAACATTAGTTACAG
Source organism: Antilocapra americana (assembly GCA_007570785.1). NCBI lineage: Eukaryota > Metazoa > Chordata > Mammalia > Artiodactyla > Antilocapridae > Antilocapra > Antilocapra americana. The sequence goes on along the minus strand of ML663567.1, from coordinate 16,236,216 downwards.
GTGTACAACATGAGGATGAGAGATTAGTATATGTTACAAAATGGCCACTACAGTAAGTCTAGGTAGTATCTGTTAACCATACATAGTTACAATTTTTTTCTTGTGATGAGGATTTTTAGGATCTACCTTCTTATCAACTTATAATTTAGTAGTATTAACTATAGTCTTCATGCTGCGCATTATACCCTCGTGACTTATAACTGGAAGCTTGTACCTTTGGATCCCCTTCATCCCTTTCCCCCACTGTCCACTCCCCAACTTCTGGCAACCACCTTTCTTCTTTTTTATAGCTAGTTATATTCCATTACATACACATATGACATTTCCTTTTTTCATTCATCTGTCAGTGGGCACTTAGATTGTCTCGGTATGTTGACAACTGTAAATAATGCTACAGTGAACATGGGTACCTCTTCTTTTAAAACATTTGTTTAACCAGAGGATAGTTGCTTTACACTATTACGTTGGGTTTCTGCCATACATCAGGAATCTGCTATAGGTGTACTTATGTCCCCTCCTGCTTCAACCTCCCCGCTGCCTCCCACCCCTCTAAGTTGTCACAGAGCCCTGGGTTGAGCTCCCTGTGTCGTACAGCAAATTCCCACTGGCTGTTTTACATAAGGTTTCAATGTTATGTGAAATATAACATTGAAATATATATGTTTCAATGCTATTCTTGCAGTTCAGCCTCCCCTCTTCTCCTGCTGTGTTCACAAGTCTGTCCTCTATGCCTGCATCTCTATTCCTGCTGGCAAATAGGTTCATCAGCACCACTTTTTTAGATTGCATACATGTGTGTTAATATAGGACATTTGTTTCTCTCTTTCTGACTTACTTCACTCTGTGTGACAGACTCTAGGTTCATCTGCCTCACTAGAACTGACTCAGATTCATTCCTTTTTATGGCTGAATAATACTCCATTGTATACGTGTACCACATCTTCTTTATCCATTCATCTGTCGCTAGACATCTGGATTACTTCCATGTCCTGGCTGTTGTAAATAGTGCTGCAGTGAACACTGGGATATGTGTGTCTTTTAGAATTGTGACTTTCTCTGGACATATGTCCGGTAGTGGGATTGCTGGGTCATATGTAGTTTATTCCTAGTTTTTTAAGGAATCTCCATACCATCTTCCATAGTAGTTGCATCAATTTGCATTCCCACTAACTGTGCAAGAGTGTTCCCTTTTCTCCACACCCTCTCCAGCATTTGTTGTTTGTAGATTTTTGGTAATGGCCATTCTGACTGTTGTGAGGTGATACCTCATTGTAGGTTTGGTTGCATTTTTCTAATAATAAACGGTGTTGAGCATTTTTTCATGTGCTTATTAGCCATCTATATGTCTTCTTTGGAGAAATGTCTGTTGACGTCTTCTGCTCGTTTTTTTGATTGGGTTGTTTTTCTGATATGGAGCTGCATGAGCTGCTTGTATGTTTTAGAGGTTAATCCTTTGTCAGTTGCTTTATTTGCAATTATTTTCTCCCTTTCTGAGGGTTATCTTTTCATCTTGTTTATGGACTTCCCTGGTGGCTTAGATGGTAAAAGCGTCTTCCCACAATGGGGGAGACCCGGGTTCGATCCCTGGGTCGGGAAGATCCCCTGGAGAAGGAAATGGAAACCCACTCCAGTACTCTTGCCTGGAAAATCCCATGGACAGAGGAGCTTGGTAGGCTACGGTCCATGGGATTGCAGAGAGTCGGACACGACTGAGCGACTTCACTTTCACTTGCTGTGCAGAAAAGCTTTTAAGTTTAGTTAGGTCCCATTTGTTTATCTTTGTTCTTATTTTACTCTAAAAGGTGGATTATAGAGGATCTTGCTGGGATTTGTATCAAAGAGTGTTCTATCTCTGCTTTCTTCCAAGAGGTTTGTAGTTTCTGGTCTCACTTTTAAGTCCTTAGCCCATTTTGAGCTTGTCTTTGGGTGCTGTTAGTAAGTGTTCTAGTTTCATTCTTTCACACCCAGCTGTCCAGTTGTCCAGCACCACTTACTAAAGAGACTGTCTTTTCTTCATCGTATATTCTTTCCTACTTCAACAAAGATAAGGTACCCATAGGCGTATGGGCTTATCTCTGGGCTTTCTGAGAGAAGCAAGCAACCGAAGGAACCAGGACTGATTCTGTGAGCCATTCATAGTTTCGCTGTACCGACTGCGTGTACTTCGACATGCGTGGCTTAATATTTGAAACAAGCATGTTACTGGCAGGATCAACCAAGTATCTTCTATCTTTTTGAGTTAGTGTTTTTGTTTTATTTGGATAATACCCAGAAATAAAATTTCTGGGTCATACAGTAGTTCTATTTTTAATTTGTTGAGGAGTCACCATTCTGTTTTCCGTAGAGGTTGTGCAAACTTTACATTCCTGCCAACAGTGCGTGAGGGTTCCCTTTTCTGTATCTCTTCACCAACACTTGTTATGGTCTTTTGATAAAAGCCATTCTGATAGGTGAGCTCTGATATCTCATTGTGATTTTGATTTGCACTTCCCTGGTGATTAGTGATGTTGACTGTCTTTTCATGAACCTGTTGGCCCATCTGTGTGTCTTCCTTGGAAAAATGTCTGTTCTAGCCTCATGCTCATTTTTTCCTTTTTGGCCATGCCACGCTGCATATGGAATCTTAGTTCCCTGACCAGGAATTGAACTATACCCCCTGCAGTGAAAGCTTAGAGTCTTAACCACTGGACTGCCAAGTCCTGTATTCTGCCCATTTTTTTTCGAATTGGTTTGTTTGTATTTTTTTTGTTAGTTACTGAATTCTATGAATTCTTTATTTTGGATATGCATATCAGATCCATGATTTGCAAATATTTCCTCCGATTCAGTAGATTGCCTTTTCATTTTCTTGCTTGTTTCTTTTGCTGTGTAGGTGCTTTTTAGTTTGATGTAGTCCCACTTGTTCATTTTTGTTTTTGGTGCCTTTCAGACTCTTCTTAAGGAAATCATTTAAACAAATGAATGATTAAATGACTCATTGAGGGTGGAAGGATCCTTCTCTTGGCTGGTCAAGGCTTTGTTCTAGATAAGATGCAGAATAGTTTTCATTTGAAGAAATGAAATGCCTTTCCAATAGAAATTGTCAGTACTAGAAGATTTAAAATTGGTCCTTGAAGAGGTTGGTTCTACAAGTTTTTCTGCTAGGTCTTCTGATATGTAGTCAAATTGCATTATAAAATTCCAGTACACTGTAGACTGTGAGTGCCATCATGGGTATGAATTACTCGACACAGTTACAGTTATTATGCATGCACACTCAGTCATGTCCAACTCTTTGTGACCCCATGGACTGTAGCCTACCAGGCTCCTCTGTCCGTGGGATTGTCTAGGCAAGAATACTGGAATGGGTTGCCATTTCCATCTCCAGGGATTGAACCTGTGTCTCCTGCATCCCCTGCATTGCAGGAGGATTCTTTACACGGAGCCACCAGGGAAGCCCAGTCTGGATACAAATATCAGTTCTTACTATGCAGTTGGTGAAATCACCACCCTTCCCCAACCATTAGCTTCCCGAGGGCATTCATTTATGCTCATCTTTCGCTACTGAATTCCAACTGCTTAGAACAGTATGTTGCACAAAGTAAGTCAGTAAATGTTTTTCAAGAGGCTGAGTCTGTCTTCTGTGTTAGATAGGCAGCTGGAAGGAACAGCAGGTTTCCCAGGACAGGGGCATGAATCAGGATGGCAGTCAATACGATAGGTGTATCTGGCTGTCCCGTTGGTGTGGGGTACTGACTAGCTGGAGTTCGCTGGATGTGTATACCATGTCGTGTTCATGGATGAGGAAGGGCAAAAGACTGGGTCTTTTCACACTTAGTTATTTCTAGTAGTGTTGATCCCTTGATCCTTAACTTTAATGGAATGTCCAGGCTCTGTATGAAGTGCAAATCCCTGACACTAAGCTGTTTTGATTGTAAGGTAGGTGCCTGACTTTCAGCTTCTGATAGGGGAAGCATCCATTTCAAAGACATCCGTGTCTATAAACATCCTGCCAGCTGTATGAAACGGCTGCTGCTGAATAACCGAGTAGCAACCAGGCTTCCCCACCATGAAGTTCCTCTTTGAGAAAGCCTTGGGTAACCTAAATGAGTGACCCTGCCTTTTCCTTCCTGAACCTTTATTCCTACTGTTAGGTTTTCAGTTCTCCAGTAAAGAGTGAACCCACAGTATTCTAAGCATCTCCCTTGATCCCAGTGAAGGCAGGGGAACCCCTGGTTTTCTCAGTTATTTCCCTCCAACCCCCAGCTACCTCACTGTGTGGCCTGAGCATGCCCGCACCCTTCAGGACCTGTAGAGAGTAAACCTTGTTTTTGTTTTTTCAAAAGTTTCCTGATAGTGATTGCTGAGCTGAGTCTTGCAATTGTAATAGGAGACGCTAGGGCCAGATGGCCGTGGCATTGGCCTCGTCCTGGCTCAGCACTGGGGGTGAGGGCCCAGGTGAATGCCTCATGCATTTCCTAGCCCACTGCTGTTGTTAGGCTGGGACCTACAGGAACTGATATTTAAAACCCCCGTGGGTAGCCTCGGGCTGTGTTGTCATCAACGGCCCCCTTTAATCTTGACAGCTTTTACAGAAGAAAACTGAGCAGAGTACTTAAGTAGCTTGCCCACATCCATACATGTTTTTTGTTTAAGCTTTTACTTTTGTGTTGGCGCATAGCTGATTCAGTGTTGTGACGGTTTCCGGTGCACAGCAGAGTGACTTGGCTGTACATGTACGTGTATCCACTCTCCCCCAAAACTCCCTTCCCGTCCTGGCTGCACATAACATCGAGCAGACGTCCCTGTGCTACACAGTAGGTCCTTTTTGGTTATCCATTTTTAATATAGCAGTCACAATGTTTTAATTGGTGAGAATAGGCTTGGAATCTTGGGGTGTCATATCCAGAGCTCATGAGTGGGATATTATTCTAGGAAAGAAGGTGGAGAGAAAAGGTGAAGAGCTAGAAGAAACACCTTATAAACTTCATATTATGGAAAATTTAACCTACACAGAATTGGAGAAAATGACTGGGAAGTTAGAAATACTCTCTGCCTAATTATAGAGATAATATGTGTTCATTGTTACAAAAATAAAATGTCTAGCTCGATAGAAAAACATAAAATAAAAACCACCTGTAATATCAGTGTGTGTGTTTATGCTGTTACTCAGTCATGTCCAGCTCTGTGACCCCATGGACTGTAAATTCTGTACCAAGACATAATTGCCATTCACATATTATAATTTATATCTCAGACTAGTTTTCTGTATTTGGGTTTTTTAAATTAAGTTGGTGTTATTATTATTCCATACTATTTTATAATTTGCATTTTTTAGTACCATGAGTATTAAATATTCTGAGACAGTTTTAATAACTGTATACATTTATTCTATGCATATATCACCATTTACTTTTAACCTTATTCTTAGGCATTAAGGTTGTTTTCAGTTTTTCTTTTTCTTTTTTGAAAAACTAAATTTTAATTTGTTCTGATAAAACAGAACCCATAGTTAAGAATAAATTCCTTTTTAACCACTACGCCAAATTTCTATTTTTTTCCCCAGAGATAACCACTTATGCTAGTTGGTGTATGTCTTTCCAAATCGTTTGTTATGCATTTATGCATAAGTGTGTAACTGTCTGTAAACTGGAAAACTCAGTACTATTTGTGTCTATATTTTAAACTTAATGGTGTCATACTTTGTTTCTCTGCTGAACAGTATTTTTGGAGGTGTTTCCATATTTGTAGATATTTATATTCGGTATTGTTGTTTTACCTATTTTTTTGCTGCTTGTTGCGTGCAGGATCTTAGTTCCCCGACCAGGAATCAAACCCATATCCCCTGCAGTGAAAGCAGAGTCTTAACCACTGGACCACCAGCGAAGTCCCCACACATGATGTTTTTTAGCTGCCACATAGCATGTAATAAAATGGATATATTAGAGTTTATTTAGCCATTTCCCTATTGATGAGTATCTAGGCTGTTTGTGACTTAAAAGTGTGTAAATCTTGTATTTTATTTCCAAATTTTTCTGCAAACAGTGTCTTATCTGCTTACATGGGGTTGAGTTTACTCAGTATTGGAAAATCAGGAGATTCCAGAGTGTTTATCAGATTGAGACAGAGTGAAACAAGAGAAATTTCAAACAGGGAGAACAGGAGGACACCCAGGTCCTCAGGGTTTAGTGAGGGTTCTGATGTGGCTCGGAGGGGCCAGGAGCTGTGGGCTGAAGCAGCTGTGGTCAGAAGAGATCACAGCGAGAGGGCCCTTCTCAGCAGAGTCCTAGCTTTGCTGAAGCTGGGACATGGCAGAGGAGCAGACGGAACATTTGTTGAGGGCCATCGTGTGCCAGAAGCTTGATGTGTGATCTGTACTATCATCTGGCCACTGATGAAGCAGCGTTATAATAATACTTTCAATTGAGGAAACTCAGAGTTTAAGGAACTCGACTCAGCTCACACCACATTTGAACTTTGTCTGACTTCAAGCTGTTTTATTTCTACCACGTGACTTTCTGTGAAACCCCTATGTCCTGTTGCGTCTCTGTCCTGTGTCTAGTGCAGCACCTGGCACTTAGTAGTCAAAGATGCTTGGTGTAAATGGAGAGGAGAAGGCAAGTTCACTGCTGGGGGCAGCGACGCTGTAACTCATGGCACTGACATGACCTTCTCTTGTTGCAGGATTACTTGCTCGCCGGGGCAGACATCATTGAGACAAATACTTTCAGCAGCACCACTATTGCGCAGGCTGACTATGGCCTGGAACACTTGGTAAGGACTTCATTTTTCCTTGTGTCTAAGATAGTCATGCGGAGAAGGCAGAGGCAGCCCACTCCACTACTCTTGCCTGGAAAATCCCATGGACGGAGGAGGCTGGTGGGCTGCAGTCCATGCGGTTGCGAAGAGGCGGACACGACTGAGCGACTTCACTTTAACTTTTCACTTTCATGCATTGGAGAAGGAAGTGATTTCACAACCCACTCCAGTGTTCTTGCCTGGAGAGTCCCAGGGATGGGGAAGCCTGGTGGGCTCCCATTTATGGGGTCACATGGGGTCGGACACAACTGAAGCGACTTGGCAGCAGCAGCAGCAGCAGCAAGCTAGTCCTGAGCATTTCCCGCATTGGTAGTTGCTAGTGAGAAAACCTGCAGGGTCAAGCTAATGTCTAGTTATCTGTTGTTTGTGGTCAGACAGAGGAAATGGTTGGAATCTCTTCTGCTGGTAAACATAACTGCCTAGTCATTTTCCAGCTGGCTTCTTTTGTGGACAAGTGATAAGCAAATAAAAATGATGCTTATTACGCAGTAATTGAATAAAAGCATAATGATTGGCCATGTGTGCCGTTTTGTGAAGCCTTTTTAAGTTGAGTGACAGATCTGGTTTCCTTTTTTAAAACAATTGTGGCAAAATACATGTAACATAAAATCTGCCATCTTGACCATGTTTAAGCATGCAGTTCAGCAGCGTCACTTACGTACATTCACACTGCTTGTTGTGCCACCGTTGCCGCCATCTATCCATGGAATGCTTCATCCTGTGAAACATGAACCTCTGTACCCATTAAACAATGATTCCCCATTTTCCCTTCCCCCCAGCCCCTAGAAACCACCATTCTGCTTTCTGTCTTTGTGAATTTAGCTCCCCTAGCTGCCTCAGGTAAGTGGATTACCAGTATTTGTCCTTTTGTGACTGGCTTATTTTGCTTAACGTCCCTTAAGGTTCACTCATGCTGTAGCATGAGTTGGAATATCCTTCGTTTTTCAAAGTCGAATAGTATTCCATTGTATGGATATACCGTATTTTATTTATTCATTCATTCCACTATTGGATACCTAGGTTGGTTCTACCTATTGGCTGTTGTGGACAGTGTTGCTCAGCATGGTGTACAGATAATATGTTCTGCATCTGTGCTCTCATTTCTTTCAAATGTATACCCAGAAGTAGAGTTGCTGAGCTATAATTGTTCAATTTTTTGCAAAACTACCACACTGTTTTCTGCAGTACCTGCATCATTTTATATATCCATCAACAGCATACAAGGGTTCCAGTTTTTCCATATCTTTGCCAGAATTTGTCCTGTTTCTGGTTTTATTTTGTTTTTATATAATTTTATTAATTTATTTTTGGCTGTGCTGGGTCTTCGTTGCGGTGCAGGCTTTTCTCTAGTTGCAGTGAGGGCCGGGGCTACTCTCTAGCTCTGGCGCTCAGGCTTCTCATTGCGGTGACTTCTGTTGCAGACCACAAGAGAAGTGTGGGCTTCAATGGCTGCAGCTCCTGGACTCTAGAGCACAGAGTTAATAGTTCTGGCATGCGGGCTTAGTTGCTCTGAGGCATGTGGGATCTTCTTGGTTAGAGGATCAAACCCGTGTCTCCTGCATTGGCGGGAGGATTCTTTACCACTGAGCACCAGGGAAGCACTGTTTTTGTTTTTTGTTTTGTCCTCATAGTAGGCATCTTAGTGGGTGTGGGGTAAAGGATTTGGTTTCTTTTTAATCCACACGATGCTTCCATATTCAGATTTTGTAAACTTGATGACAATAGGTGGTAGATGCTGAGATTCCTATTTCTGGGTGGAATTTTTCCCAGACCTGCCTCTGTATTCAGGCATGTAGTCCCGAGTGCCCTGACACTGATTTCCCTCAGCGTTGGGGCTTTGTGAAATCACTTGCCTTTGGGGTTGTCAAGGGAAAATGAAATTGCGTCATAATTACTTCTTTTTTCTTTGGGGCAGGATTGGCAAACTTTTTCTGTAAAAGGCCCGGCAGTAAATATTTTAAGCTTTGTTGGCACGTACAGCCTCTGTTGCAGCTGCCCAACACTGGCATTGTAGTGCCAGAGCAGCAGTAGACAGCAGGCAAATGAATGGGCTTGACTGTGTTCCAGTAGAACTTGTGGACACTGCTTTGTACGTTTGTGTATGCTTGCCTGTTAGTCAGAATGAGAGGGTTCATGGCCCGTCTCCAGATTCTCTGGAGGTTAGTAATCTACAGAAAGTTCAGACCCAACCCAAAGTTCAGACATTGCAACCCACTGTCTCCAACCATTGTTTGGTGAAAGACGCCAGGGCCTGGGGAGTTGCTAAGGTAACTGCCTAGGCAGGTGGTGACAGAGCGGTGTCCTCTCTCTGAAGCCTGTGATTTTCCCATTACTGTGTTTTTGTTTTGTTTTTAATTCTCAGCATATTTCGTGACATCAGCTTATTCTGATGTGCCAGATGTCCAGAGATTGCCCTTTTTCCCAGCTAGCTCTTGGTTTTGGGGAGGAATGTAAAAGCAGTTCCCAAAGACCTGCCTTTCCTGTTGCCTTCATTGCTGGGGCAGCTGGTAGGCCTTACTGGCTAAGATTTTATTCAGACCTCAAATTAATTCACTCTGCATTTTCTTCCTGAATAAAACTGAGTTTTAGAAGGTCACAAATTCCTTACTTATTATTATTATTTTTTTAATTTTCTTTACTTTATTGTGTTGGTTTTACCATACATTGACATGAAACCGCCATGGGTTTACATATGCTCCCCCTCCAGAACCCCCCTCCCTCCTCCCTCCCGACTGCCTCCCCCTGGGTCATCTCGGTGCACCAGCCCCGAGCATCCTTACTTATTTTATGGATGAAAAGGACAAACTAACACTTGCCCTTGATGTATCAGGCCTACCGGATGAACGTGTGCTCTGCGGGAGTGGCCCGAAAAGCAGCCGAGGAGATAACTCTCCAGACAGGTAAGGAACCTTGTTCTCCTTTTGTTTTTTTCCTTAAAAAAAACAACAAAGCTGCTTCCTTTGACATTCTTAGCTGTAATAATCTGTGCTTATTGCCCTTTTTCCTTCTGTGACAGCTGGCCTACAGCAACACTGCAGATGCCATCATGTTCTTATTTGTAGGTTACTTCTCTGCAGTTTCATAATCAAGCATTCAGCATCTCTCTGAATTGACCCTGTCTCCATGGGTCTGTCTGTCTCCTGCTCTGTGTTTACTCGATGTTATATCTTAGTTTTATAGCCGGGACCATGACTTCCCCGTACGTTTACAGCAAAGATGATTTCTCCACCTTCAGAAGCACATCTTCAGGTTATTGAGGCGCAGCTGACTGCTGTGGTCACAGTGCTGATCATTAAGATATTTGATCTTATCCCTTTTAAGCGACCCTCATCCTTGAGGTTTTCCTTACCTAGGTAAAGAGAGATTGGCTTTTGAGTGTTTTCCGCTCCATACCACTAATGTCTTTGAAGGCGCTGTTGTGTAGCACAGAGAAGAGGGTGACAATAGAGTCAGTCTTGCTGTGATTTGAAAAATGGCTTCCCGAAATAACTCACCTCCTGGCTGGCTGCCATAAGAACACTTGGGCACCAGCTGGAGGGGAGGCTTTGAGGGCAGGAAAGGAATAGAAGAAATATTTGGAACCCCTTAGGATTTGGAAATGTGAAATTACTGCCAACAGAAAAGATGTAAAGCAAAATTGTTGGGAAGTGAGACACAGCATACTAATGAAGACTGAAGCAATTTATAGGAACTCTGTTTCTGAGAGATAATGTTAAATATGGGAGGGCATAGACTATTATCCCAGCAGAGTCACAGGGCAGAGGATATGCAGTCAGCCAAAGCAGGGAAAGATAAGAATGTTTTTCTTACCCCAACATTATTATCGAGCTTGGGGCGTGGGGTGGATAAAGAATACTGTAACCTGTTGAAAGTCGATTGATTGGTCAATGGTAGAACGTGACCATTTGGTTAAAGTCACCACAGGGGATGAGCAGCGTGTCTCCTGCTTCTCTTCTGACATGTAAATGAACATAGCGTGTCAGGCTCTTAGGAGCGCCAAGACTCTAGCCTAGAGGAAAGATTATTCAGGAATTCTTAAAGAGTTATTAAAGTTCAGGCTTTGTGATTATCCATCGTGATTAAATATTTTCCCCCTGCAAAGGGCCTGCAATACAGCAGTGGGTAGCATTTCAGGATCAATGCTGCTGTGAGGAAATTTTGCAGAACTATGTTCATGACCTTCAAGGTTTCTTAAGGCTAGGGAGAAAGAGAATTTGTCCAAGCCTAGCTGTGGTGATGCTTCCACGGTAGCTCAGATGGTAAAGAATCCGCCTACAATGCAGGAGACCTGGGATCGACCCCTGGGTTGGGAAGATCCCCTGGAGAAGGGAATGGCAAGCCACTCCAGTACTCTTGCCTGGAGAATTCCACGGACAGAAGAACCTGGCAGGCTACAGTCCACAGGGTTGCAAAGAGTTGGACGTAACTGACTTTCACTTTCACATAGCTGTGGTGATAGAAAAGGGTTACTAACTGAGACTCTTTGAAGCCATATCCGAGAATTCAGGTTTTTGCAGTGGCTTGGAGGTCACATGTGCATGTACTTCATGTTTCATAATTTCCCCAGTGGGGTCCAGGACGGCCCTCGTAATCAAATATCTATTTGCAGTAAAGTCTGTGAACTGTTTACTAAGTGGAGTAAAAACTGTAAGTAGCCTCTTGTAGTTCAGGTCAAGTTTTGTTGTTGAATTAAGGGCAAGAGTGAGGCTTTTGTGCTTTTTGAATTTCAGAGTGAGGAACAGAGGATTGTATTCCTGTGTTCTAGGGAAAATCTGATGGCCTATTGACTCACAATGAAAAGGGCAAGCTGTTAACGGATTTCACACTTGTTTTTCTTTTCTCAAAGGAATTAAGAGATATGTGGCAGGAGCTTTGGGTCCAACTAACAAGACACTCTCTGTGTCCCCATCTGTGGAAAGACCAGATTACAGGAACATCAGTGAGTATCACGTATAATCATTGACCTTGTTTCAGTAATCTGTACATCTGTAATCTGGGGCCAGTGCCTGCTTCTGTTTCGGGGTTGTTGTGACTTAAGGGCTTAGCAGTCCTGGGATGTGGTAGACATTTAAATAAAAGCGAGCTGTTATTGTCATTGGATTAGTATTATTTACTTAAGTCTGCTTTCAAACATCCATGTTGTTGTGTTTGGGCTTCTTTATCAGCTGTGGAAATAAAACCGATCAAAATGAAACTTTAAACTGGGAAGTTGAGCAAATATAGATACCAGGCCTTGGTCAGTTTATAGAATAGCCCGCTAGACCCCCTTTATTTGTCAGGGAGCAGTTATAAACAGACTAACATTATACACCAGCATCTATAAGCATACTTGCATTGAAATTTTATGAGAAGGCTAGAAATCTGTGTCAGTTTAAGCATTAGACTGCAAAAAACCAAAAAGAATTAAATGGTCAGAGCTGAATAGTAATGGTACCATGTGTGGTAATGAATTCTGTGTCGAAGACAAGCTCAGGCAAGCGTGATTTGTAGATTTTGGTTCCAGATACCACACTTTCCCTCTCGAGCTGCTCGTCCTGGGCCGACGTGGCCGGAGCCGCGTTCGGTCTCAGTGTGGCAGTGGAGAGCTTTCCTTCCCCTTGCACGGTGTAAGATGAAGTCGGCTCCGCTGTTGAATACATGCGCGTCTTTCCTGGGCGAGAGAGAAAATGGGGAGTGGGGCAACCTCTGAGATGGAAATAGATAGGACATTTTCAGCAAAAATTGTACCTTGGAGTGATTGTACCCTTTTGTGTTTGAGACTGAAGTCGCGCGCCAGGCAGGTTTCTGCTCTGACAGAGTTACTGTCAGCGGACAGGGGCAAAATCGATAGAACCACAAACTTTTACCCCAGCGGGTGCGAGCGAATGTGACTTGACCAGTCGTGAATCCAGATCAGTGTGACACGTTTCTCTAATTATTCCCACACTCTTCCCTGAAATGCTTGATTAAAACCACCCCTGGAAAGATCTGTGTTAAAGCTCTTAAAGTAAGAGCCAGGGCTCCAGAAATCACGTCCCTCCCCACACAGCGCTTGTCCTCTGCTCACACATGGGGAGCGAGCCTGTGTGCTGAGTGTTTAGGAGGGTCTGTGTTCAGTTTGCTGGTTTAACTTCCATCACGGCCATGTTTCTTAGAAAATGTGGTGTTGCCCTTAACATCCTGTGTATAAACCAGCAGTAGGTGGTTCACCTGGAGCCAGGCCTAAATTTGGTGTGTCCTGGGCTTTCAGAGGATATTGGTGACTGATGTCCTGTGGTTTGCTTTCTGCAGCATTTGATGAACTTGTTGAAGCATACAAAGAGCAGGCCAAAGGGCTTCTGGATGGTGGAGTGGACATCTTACTCATTGAAACTATTTTTGATACTGCCAATGCCAAGGTGAGTTAAAGGAGGAAAAGGGGCTGAGCTGGGGTGCGGGCTGGGGTGCGTCCCCTCATGAAGTGAGGAAATATGACATATTATTATTTTATATATTGTCACATAATAAGTGTTATGCAAGTTAAATTAAATTCCTCAATTCTGTTTTATCCTCGAGTATTTTTAACTGAGTCTAGTAGAATGAAGGAAACTTTGAAAGGCTATCCTTCTTTTAAAAAGTACTTTTTAATTATGAAACTGGATATTTTCATGTGTGTGCATGGATGCGTAGGTCAGATACATATGCACGATTCTAAAATTCGAGGTAAATGTATGGAATAAAAAGTACGTATCCTCCCTGCCCTCGTTCCCTGGGTATCTATCTAGCCGTCTTCCCGAGGGACAACTGCTGTTACCAGTGTGGAGGCCCGATGGAGACTCCATTCAGGGAAAAGGATGCATGTGACCGTGTGGATGTGCTTGGATTCCTCGCGCATGTACAAACGTACGCAGTGCCTGGGATAAAAAGTAGCTATCCTCATGCATAGGTTTTTGACAGAGTCTCTGAGTATAAATTTCTGCACGTGAAATCACTGCATTCAAGAGTCTGGGCAATGTTGCTTTTGAGCTCCAGCACCAGAGCGCCCTCCAAGATTGCGCGCGTCCGTCCCTCAGTCAGTGAGCAGTCCGCAGGAGCGCTGCTGCTGGCACCACACCCTCTCCATCGACCCTTTTGATCTTTTTCACTCTAATAGGTGAAAAATACTACCTGACTATAGTGTTTATGTATGCAGCATCTATGGAAGAGCTTTGGGCATTAGAGGACCTTAGTTTCTGGTCTTGGAACTTAAGAAAACATGAACAGTACAGATTAACACAGCATTCGTGTCTTTACAACCCATTCTAGCTCACATTCTTTCTTGCAGTGACATACAGTGTTGATTCATGTACCTACCTTGTTTATGTGAGGCTGTGGAAGTAGAGGCTTCATATTTATCTCTTTTTAGTTTTAATTGAGAGAAGGAAGAAAAAGCGTAGCTCTTTAGCTCTTCCTCAAGGGAAATATTAGTTCATGGGTGGACTTCCAGTTAGCGTTTGTTTTGTTGTATTATGTACAGTGGAAGCACAAGCTGGAATCAAGATTGCCGGGAGAAGTATCAATAACCTCAGATGTGCAGATGACACCACCCTTATGGCAGAAAGTGAAGGACTAAAGAACCTCTTGATGAAAGTGAAAGAGGAGAGTGAAAAAGTTGCCTTAAGTCTCAACATTAAGAAAACTAAGATCATGGCATCTGGTCCCATCACTTTATGCCAAATAGATGGGGAAACAGTGGAAACAGTGGCTGACTTTATTGTTTTGGGCTCCAAAATCACTGCAGATGGTGATTGCAGCCATGAAATTAAAAGACGCTTACTCCTTGGAAGGGAAGTTATGACCAACCTAGACAGCATATTAAAAAGCAGAGACATTACTTTGTCAACAAAGGTCCGTCTAGTCAAGGCTATGGCTTTTCCATTGGTCATGTATGGATGTAAGAGTTGGACTATAAAGAAAGCTGAGCACTGAAGAATTGATGCTTTTGAACTGTGGAGTTGGAGAAGACTCTTGAGAGTCCCTTGGACTATGAGGAGATCCAACCAGTCTTTCCTAAAAGAGACTAGTCCTGGGTATTCAATGGAAGGTCTGATGCTGAAGCTGAAACTCCAATACTTTGGCCACCTGATGTGAAGAGCTGACTCATTTGAAAAGACCCTGATGCTGGGAAAATTGAGGACAGGAGGAGAAGCGGACGACAGAGTATGAGATGGCTGGATGGCATCACCGACGATGGCCATGGGTTTGGGTGGGCTCTGGGAGTTGGTGACGGACAGGGAGGCCTGGTGTGCTGCAGTTCATGGGATCGCAAAGAGTCCGACACGACTGAGTGACTGAACTGAACTGAATATGTACAGTGTTACCTTGAGAAAGGGGTGTGGGTGTTTTATGTTACATGGAGGACTTGTTTCTCCTCCCCAGAGAGCATGATATGTGTCTTATCTGAAGAGGCCTTGGTAAAAGGAACATTCTGATCAGCCTATTAGACTGTGACCTTTGACACAGTCTCTCAGTAACAAAGATGTCCTTTTTCTCCCTGGCAGGCAGCCTTGTTTGCAGTCCAAAAACTTTTTGAAGAGGAGTATGTTCCCCGACCTGTCTTTGTAAGTTCAAAAGTCTTTGCATGATGAATTTTGTGTGTGTGTGTGTGTGTTTTTAATACTGTCATTTTGAGGGTGGGGTTTTACTTTTCCTGACATAGAACTTTTGAGAGTATTGATCATCTTTTAGGAACCAAATATTTTAACTTCCTCTGTTTACCTCCCTCCTACCACCACCTTCAGACCAATAGCAGTCTTATATGTGGAAATGTGAAGACAGTGAATCTAGAGGTGGTTAGTGAAAGGCAGGCCATTCCAAGGAAGCCTGGCTGAATTGGTCCCCCAAAGTCAAAGGCTCCGAGTCTCTAGGGCCCAAGGAGGGACGGACTTCAATCTGACTGTGAAGCGTCCAGCACCAGAGGCAGCAGACTGCCAGTTCCGCGATGCACTAGGCAGGCCCTCACTGCTTGCTGCGAGTAGATTAGAACCCACAAGGGTTAGACGAATCAGATGTTGGACAGCAAGAGACCAGGATAATGTTAAGTATCTGTGCAAAGTCCTCTCCAATGGGACTGGAGGTGTGAATCCTAAAGCTTTTGTGGGCCCTGCTTTTGCCTCCCTGACTTCCCCTTTTCCCTGTTTCTGTGACTCTCCAACCCCTCCCCTGGACACTTTGCGTTCATGTTTCCAACTGTGATTAGACAGTGTTGCCTTAAAGTTGGAGTGCTGCAGTTATCTTTCATGTTTTGTATTTTTTTTTTTTGAAGCTTCTTGATTTTATTTTGTTTTTGAGACTGTATTCTGAAGTCCCTGTGGTTGACTGAGTTTGCTTTGTCAATTCAGATTTCAGGGACAGTGGTTGATAACAGCGGGAGGACTCTCTCCGGCCAGACTGGGGACGCATTTGTCATCAGCGTGTCCCACGCAGACCCGCTCTGGTGAGTGACCATTCTTTCCTGCCTCCATTCCTTTGGGCCTCGTCTCTTCTGGTGACCGTGGCCCATGACCTGGGAATTCCCACAGTATCACTTGTGTGAAGTACCGACTTTCCCTGAGGTACATTCTGACTGCCCTGAGGACGTCAAAAGACCACAGCCTAAATGAATCAATTTGAGTTACTGGGAGAGTGCTTATACTCTTTGGACGAGCCAGAGTTGCCTTTTTGTCTGTGAATGTCCACCTTAGAGTTTAAGACTGCCTCGGCCCAGTAAAAACACTTTAAATCTATTATCAGCACTTAAAAACAGCAAGGATTTTTCACTCCTGCTTGTGGAGCATCCAGAAACAGCCTAGCTTGAGATAAGATGAAGCAGCCTAATTTGGAATAAGGTAGGAATTCTTAAACTCAGATTTTTATCTTTAAAATTAACATGACTGGGACTTTCCCGGTGGCCCAATGGCTAAGACTCTGCACTTCCAATGCAAAGGGCCTGGGTTCAAACCCTGGTCAGGGAACTAAATCCCACGTGCTGTAACTCCAAGTTCTCATGCTAAGCCAAAGAGTGAAGATCCCGAGTGCAGCAGCTAAGACCTATCGCGGCCAAATAAAAACATAAATATTAAAAAAAAAATTAGCATGGCTTTTACATTGTATTTTAAGATATCTCTCTGTTTTTCTGATCACAATGGTGATGAGATGGACGCTCCTAGAGTGTACACAGTCTCTGCCTGTGCCTTGTCCACGCACGTACTCCTCCTGCCTCGAGGCCCTGCCCGTCCTGCATCCTCACTCCTGCACGGGAGCCTTTCAGGCCATCCCTAGGGTCCTCCCCAGGGACCCTTCCCTCTCTTACCAGCCCAGGTCAATGTTCTTCTCAGAGTCTTCTGTGAACTTTAAGTCTTGGCCATAAAAATAAGAGTCATAGATAAATCTGGGAGTTTGCTGTGCGCCAGGCTCAGTTCTAAGTGCTTTATGCTCTTTTAATTTTGGCAGCAACACCTTGAGGTCGTTGTTTGCTCTTCAGATCTTTTATTTTTTGAGTTGGGTAGTTTTCTTATTGTTGAGTTTTAAGAATTAAAAAAAAAAAAAAACGTTGAATACCATATATATGTTTTACAAATATTTGCTCCCAGCCTATGACTTGCCTTCTCATGCTCTTAAAGTCTGCTCTTTCACTGGACAGAAGTTTTTAATTTTAGTGAAGTCCACCTTATCAATTTATTTTTCTTTCATGGAACCTGCTTTTGGTGCTATATCTAAAACTCATTGCCAAACCCATGGTCACGTAGATTTATCTCTTGTGTAATCTTTATATACGTACTTATATCTTTAATAGTTTTGCAATTTACAGTTAACCATGTTGCATTAATTTTATAAAAGATGTAAGATCTGTGTCTAGATTAAGTTTTTCAAATGCGAATGTCCATTTGTTCCAGCACTGTTTCTTTAAACGATAATCCTTTCTCCATTGGATTGCCTTTGCTTCTTTGTCAAAGGTCAGTTGATTCTGTTCCCAGACTCTATTCTTCTGCATTGCTCTGTGCTGTCATCAATACCAGAGATTCCTTTAGCTTTTCAATGCATCTTGAAGTCGGATAGTATCATAACTTTGTTCTTCTCCTTCAAGAATTGTATTAGCAATTCCAGGTCATTTACTTCCTCATGTAAACTTTAGAATCAGTTTATTGATATTCACAAATAACTTGCTGGATTTTAATTTATGTGTGTGAATGCATATAAAATTAGGAAGAATTGAGGTCTTAAGTATAATAAATCTTCCTGTTCATGAACTTGGGATATATCTCCATTTATTTAGATCTGCCGTGATTTCTTTCGTCAGAGTTTTGAAGTTATACACAAGTATTTCATTTGTTTTTGTGCCATTGTAAATAGTGTTATGTTTGTATTTCAAATTTCAATTGCTCATTGCCAGTGTATAGGTAAACAGTTATCTTTTGTATATGATCCTTGTACTTTATAGTTTGGGTTCAAAGTGCGTTTTAGATGATTCTTTGGAATAGTAACAGTCTTACCTGCGAACAAAGACAAATTTGTTTCTTCCTGTCCAATCTGCATACCTTTTATTTTCCATCTTCTCTTAATGCCTTCCTAGGACTCCCAGCATGACATTTAGCAGGAGTGGAAAGAAGTCATCATTACCTTGTTCCAGATCTTGTGGGAAAAACATTTAATTCTACATCATTAAATAGATGTGCTTTATCCAATGTGAGAAGTTTTCTTCTGTTCCTAGTAAACTAGGAGTTTTTATCACAAGTGGGAGTTGTGACTTTGTTAAATAAACTTTTTATTGTGGAATAATTTCAGATTTGCAGAAAAGTGGCACACGTGGTACAGAGAGTTCCTGTATGCTCTTCAGCTGGTTTTCTTTTTTTTAATCTATTTCTTTCTGATGTGACATCTTGCATTACCTGTGATGCTTTTGGCAAAACTAAAGGCTTATTACTGTTATCCAAACTCCACACTTCATGCAGGTTTCCAGTTTTTCCACAGTCTTCTTTTTCTGTTCCAGGTTCTAATCTAGTATACCACATTGCACTAAGAAATCATAATAAAGGGGAAAAAGTAAAATATGAAAAAAGATGACATAGTCCCAGTCACTTCATAGTTAAGTCTTGAATTCCTGAAGACCTTGGCAGCTCCCGCTGAGAGTGACTTTGGAGGGGTTTTAGCAACTCTGCTTTGATCTGTTTTGAGTCTGCAGTAAGTTTCATTTTCAAAACACAGAGCTCCTTGGTTACAAGTAAACCCACTTAATTTATAAGAGGACAAATTCTAAGTCCAAGGTCATGTTGCAAGTCAGTTGGAACAAGGGCCAAGTCTTGGTCTTCTAGACTCCCAAAGTGGCTTCCATATACCATTTATTCCTTCTACCTCCAGGATTTTCCTTTTTCTTTCTCTTCAGTATTGCTTTCCAATCAATGTTTATTAGCAGTGGTAGTTTGCAGATATTTTTGTTTCATGGTATACCAGTGATGAAACTGTAAACTTATTTTTTTATTTATAGTCTGGATCCTTAAGCTGTAAGATCCTCTAATGTTGGAGACATGGGCAGAAATATTTAGTGCTGCAGGGGACATCAGTGAGGTGGCTTTGACTGGAGCTGAATTAAATGTGTTTCAAATCAGGAGATTTATTATCTGCTTGGTTTTGAATATACTCCTTTCCTCATCATAACTTTGTATATGTATAAATATTTAGAATAAAAGAGGGTGCTTCTAATCTCTTCTTTTTATTTTTTCAGCATTGGATTAAATTGTGCTCTGGGTGCAGCTGAAATGAGACCTTTTATTGAAACAATTGGAAAATGTACAACGGCTTATGTTCTCTGTTATCCCAATGCAGGTATGTGTTTCAGGGGAGTCACACGTAGGAAAATCCAGATGCACAAGAGTAGATAGGGAGACAGATCTGGATTAAAAGAGTTTGTTTTGCACATCTTAGGATATAGTCAGCTTTTAACAGGAATTTTTTAAATGAAGACTACTTGGGTCTAGACAACTGTTTCCCTCTAGATATGAAGGAACAGTTTGGCTCGGCCTGAAAGTGTCAGAAGTAGACAAAGCTTGGAGGAATGAAGGCTTATTGCTTAACTGATCAGAATCTTGGAATTGGTGACGGTGCTTGCCATGTGGGCATGGCCAAAGTGATGAGTGCAAAGACCCTGTGTGAGAGCCCTCTTTGTTCCACTGTATCAACAAATGAGCAGATGAAGAACCTGTTATTTTTCCCCTTTTTAAGTTAGGACTTCAAATTTATGGTATATAAAAATTCCTAAGATAAGTGTAGACAGTTTTTAAGCTGTCCATTTAATACTGATAATCCATCCTGGGTTAACCAGATTTCTTGGTGTATGTTTTTGAGCACTAGGAGTAAGATAACTAGAAGTGGATAATAAATAAAACGGGAAATTGGGTAATTAGGAAATTGTGTTTTATTTGTTTTTAATTGCATGCCCGGTGCTTGATAGTTCAAAGGATGTGTGGTGCTCCCCCAAACCTTACTCCCTGGCAGCTAGGTGACTAGAATTAATTTCATTTATAAGAAGGGGAGGGCTAGAGGTGGGGGAATTCTGTCCCATGTAGTAGTGATGCTTTTCTTTGAAATGGAAAAGAAATAATGGATATTTATTTTCCTCTGTGATTTCGCTGTTGTTTGATACATTGTCTCTATACTTATTATATTTAATATCAAGAATTCTTATTTTTTTAAAAGTAATCTTGCTTTAATTATAAATAAAATTTTTTCTAAACTTTTAACCTAAACCCTTTACAAATACTGTGTCTGTTTGTGAAAATAATTTCCAGTAATGGCTGAAATATGCTTTCCTAGGTCTTCCCAATACCTTCGGTGACTATGATGAAACTCCGCACATGATGGCCATGCACTTAAAGGTCCCGAGTCCTCTTTCACTTGGTTTTTAAGAGATAAGGAAATGGAATTTTTGATTTAGAATATTTAGACGTAGACTTTGCCTCTAAAGAAAAGATGTGTATATAAGAAATAGAAGCTTAAGATGAATTAATATGATGGAGGCAGAGGAAGGGGCTTGCTGTCATCATCCCTCTCCATAGTGGAAACAAGTGGCTGCTGGGAGATTCCCAGTGAGGTCCAACCCAAACTGCCTGAAACTCGTCCTCTGAGCCCTCCCAAGTGGTCGTCTCCACCCACCAAACTGCTAGGTGGAACTGACATCTCTTTGCTCCCCATTGTTGTCTCCCCTGCTCTCCTTCTCTCCATATACCTTCCATCTTTGAAATCCTGGTTCACAAAACCAGTTGTACTGCCCACAACTCCTCCTTATTTCTAACCCCTGGGTCTCTTTTCCTCATTCCTTGGATTTTTAGCTTCTGGCTTATTGACATTCTCTCCTAAAGTATTTCTGACTCAATTCTTATGATTTCAATACCTTATGTAGATGCTCTTTCCAGTATTCTCACTTCTCAGTTCCTTGAGTTCCTCTCTCAATTATCTCGTACTTCAGCCAGCTGTGGTTAAACTCCAGACCCCCATTATGCATTATGTAACCTCTGTCACTTGCGGTCATTGGAGTACTTGAAATGTGGTTGTTGTGACTGTGGCGTTGAATTCTTTATTTTTTCAACATTTGAATTTAAATTTAAAAATTAATAAGTTACATTTTATTGGAAAATGCATTATTCAGATCACATTCATTCTGCTCAGCATATGGGTAAAAAAATTTTATTATGATCATATAGGCAGATATCTCATTGCATTTCATCTGAACTGTTCTCTGCTTGTAACCTTGTATCTGAGTCTTGTGAAGGCTTGATAGCTAGAGTCAAACATGTTTAGCTTTCTTTTAAATGTCAAATTAGTTATTTAGGAAATGTGGATGGTGGTGAACTTAGAATTGTTGGTGAATTGATGGTGGTGAACTTAGAATTCAGATGAACTCTCTGAAACTTTTCTTTTTCTAAATGCAGGATTTTGCTGTTGATGGCTTGGTCAACATAGTTGGTGGATGCTGTGGTACAACACCAGATCATATCAGGTGATAATCACTTCTAAGTGTTTAATTTTTTATGATGGGATGAATTGTGTCCCCCTCAAAATTCATAGATTGAAGCCCTAATCCCCAATTCTGAATGTGACAGTAATTAGAGGTAGGACCATTAAGCAGGTAATTAAGGTAAAATGCTGCTGCTGCTGCTGAGTCACTTCAGTCGTGTCTGACTCGGTGTGACCCCACAGACGGCAGCCCACCAGGCTCCCCCGTCCCCAGGACTCTCCAGGCAAGAACACTGGAGTGGGCTGCCATTTCCTTCTCCAGTGCATGAAAGTGAAAAGTGAAAGTGAAGTTGCTCAGTCGCGTCCGACTCTTCCCAACCCCATGGACTGCAGCCCACCAGGCTCCTCCGTCCATGGGATTTTACAAGCAAGAGTACTGGAGTGGGCTGCCATTGCCTTCTCTGAAGGTAAAATGAGGTCATGTGAATAGATGCTGATCCAGTGTGTGACTGGTGAGGACACAGACACACATAGGAGGGGGCCATGTGAAAACACAGGGAGAAGAGAGTCATCTGGAAGCCAAGGAGAGGAAACCAGTCCTGTTGACGCCTTGACCTGAGACTTCTAGCCTCCGAAACTTGTGAGAAATGAATCTTGCTGTTTAAACTCTTCAGCCTGTGGTATTTAATTATGGCAGTCCTAGCCACCTGGGATACTTTAATTTTTATAAAGTAGAAAAATAAAAAAAAGAACTCCCATGTGCCTAAGACGTAATTTCCATAATTTTTAGCATTTTGCTATTCTTATTTTGTCTCTTCCTTAACTTCTTTTTCCCCCTTAGATGATTATAACCAAATCCTAGCTATCTTAACGTTGTACCTTTAAATATGTGATTAATATTCCAGTGTTCAATTCCAGTGCTCAAGGAAGGACAGCTCATATGTGGAGAAATACCTGCCTCCACTAGATTATTTCATGGACAGAAAAGACAGTAAGCAGAAAGCACCTTGAGGTCAAGAAGAGCATCTTCACCTCCCCTGACACAGTAACTGCTTAACCCAAATTTGTTGAGGGTTAGGGAAGGGAGTGTGAGACAGGACCTGTGAAGGGTGTGGTTAAGTCCCTGCAGTTTCATGATTATCCTCTTATAAAGGGGATTGGAATTGAAAAACAATTGGAATAAAACATAGTTGAGGACTGTTTCTGTTTTTACTTTTTTTCCCTAAAGTGACTGATGATCATATTTTGACCCAGTCACCTGACTGTTCTGCGTCTGTTTCATACCTATAAAATGTTCACTATATAAATTGCCTAACGTTGCACTGATTTTGTTGCCCTCTGTGATAGACTCTATTTAAAGAGTCTATAATTTTTTAAACATCATTTAAGTACTATCTGAAAGCTTTTAATAGTTGAGGATAGCTTATCGTTGTATCTCTCTTTGTTTTTAAGGTTATCTCCTCCTTTATAGGGCTTCCCTTGTGGCTCAGCTGGTAAAGAATCTGCCTGCAAGGCGGGAAATCTGGGTTCAAACTATAGGTTAGGAATCAGCTGGTAAAGAATCTGCCTGCAAGGCGGGAAATCTGGGTTCAAACCATGGGTTGGGATGATTCCCTTGGAGAATCCAGTATTCTGGCCTGGAGAATTCCATGCACTGTATACTCCTTGGGGTCACAAAGAGTCGGACATGACCAAGCGACTTTCATGTTCACTTTCCTCCTTTATAAAAAGAGTTGCTTTAAAAATACCTGTGTGTGTGTGTGTGTGTGTGTGTGTGTGTGTGTGTGTGTGTGTGTGTGTATGTGTGTATCTGTTTATCTATCTCTGTATATGTATATTTGCTGCTTTTATTTTGTCATTCACATATTAATTTGGGGGGCTGTAGTGAATAGTCTCTTAGAAGAAATGGAGTAGCCATCATAGTCAACAGTCTGAAATGCAGTACTTGGATGCAGTCTCAAAAATGATAGAATAATCTCTGTTGGTTTCCAAGGCAAACCATTCAGTATCACGGTAATTCAAGTTTATGCCCTGCCCAGTAACGCCAAAGAAGCTGAAGTTGAACAGTTCTATGAAGAGCTACAAGACCTTCTAGAACGAACACCCAAAAAAGATGTCCTTTTCATTATAGGGGAGTGAAATGCAAAAGTAGGAAGACAAGAAACATCTAGAGTAACAGGCAAATTTGACCTTGGAGTACAGAATGAAGCAAGGCAAAAGCTAATAGAGTTCTGCCAAGAGAACGCACTCTCCATAGCAAACACCCTCTTCCAACAACACAAGAGAAGACTCTATACATGGACATCACCAGATAGTTGGCACAGAAATCAGACTGATTATATTCTTTGCAGCCAGTGATGGAGAAGCTCTATACAGTCAGCAAAAACAAGACTGGGAGCTGACTGTGGCTCAGATCATGAACCCCTTATTGCCAAATTCAGACTGAAATTGAAGAAAGTAGGGAAAACCACTAGGCCATTCAGGTATGACCTAAACCAAATCCCTTATGACTATACAGTGGAAATGAGAAATAGATTTAAAGGACTAGATCTGATAGAGTGCCTGAAGAACTATGGATGGAGATTTGTGACATTGTACAGGAGACAGAGATTAAGACCATCCCCAAGAAAAAGAAATGCAAACAAGAAAAATGGCTGTCTGAGGAGGCCTTACAAATAGCTGTGAAAAGACGGAAGCAAAAAGCAAAGGAGAAAAGGAAAGTTATGCCCATTTGAATGCAGAGTTCCAGAGAATAGCAAGGAGAGATAAGAAAGCCTTCCTCAGCAATCAATGCAAAGAAATAGAGGAAAACAACAGAATGGGAAAGACTAGAGAACTCGCCAAGAAAATTAGAGATACCAAGGGAACATTTCATGCAAAGATGGGCTTGATAAAGGACAGAAATGGCAGCGACCTAACAGAATCAGAAGATATTAAGAAGAGGTGGCAAGAATACTAAGAAGAATTGTACAAAAAAGATCTTCACTACCCAGATAATCACGACATGATCACTCACCTAGAGCCAGACATCCTGGAATGTGAAGTCAAGTGTGCCTTAGGAAGCATCACTACGAACAAAGCTAGTAGAGGTGATGGAAGTCCAGTTGAGCTATTTCAAATCCTGAAAGATGACACCTTGAAAGTGCTACACTCAATATGCCAGCAAATTTGGAAAACTCAGCAGTGGCCACAGGACAGGAAAAGGTCACTTTTCATTCCAATCCCAAAGAAAGGCAGTGCCAAAGAGTGCTCAGACTACCACACAATTGCACTTAACTCACACACTAGTAAAGTAATGCTTAAAATTCTCCAAGCCAGGCTTCAGCAATACGTGAACTGTGAACTTTCAGATGTTCAAGCTGGTTTTAGAAAAGGCACAGGAACCAGAGATCAAATTGCCAACATCTGATGGATCATCGAAAAAGCAAGAAAGTTCCAGAAAAACATCTATTTCTGCTTTATTGACTGTGCCAAAGCCTTTGACTGTGTGGATCACAATAAACTGAAAATTCTGAAAGAGATGGGCATACCAGACCACCTAACCTGCCTGTTGAGAAATGTGTATGCAGATCAGGAAGCAACAGTTAGAACTGGACATGGAACAACACACTGGTTCCAAATAGGAAAAGGAGTACGTCAAGGCTGTATATTGTCACCCTGCTTATTAAACTTATATGCAAAGTACATCACGAGAAACTCTCGGCTGGAGGAAGCACAAGCTGAAATCAAGATTGCTGGGAGAGATATCAATAACCTCAGATACGTAGACAACACCACCCTTATGGCAGAAAGTGAAGAAGAACTAAAGAGCCTCTTGATGAAAGTGAAAGAGGAGAGTGAAAAAGTTGGCTTAAAGCTCAACATTCAGAAAACTAAGATCATGGCATCTGCTCCCATCACTTCATGGCAGATAGATGGGGAAATAGTAGCAACAGTGGCTGACTTTATTTTTCTGGGGTCCAAAATCACTGCCCATGGTGACTGCAGCCATGAAATTAAAAGACACTTACTCCTTGGAGGAAAGTTATGACCAACCTAGACAGCATATTAAAAAGCAGAGACGTTACTTTGCTGACAAACATCCATCTAGTCAAGGCTATGGTTTTTCCAGTGGTCATGTATGGATGTGACAGTTGGACTGTAAAGAAAGCTGAGCGCCACAGAATTGATGCTTTTGAACTGTGGTGTTGGAGAAGACTCTTGAGAGTCCCTTGGACTGCAAGGAGATCCAACCACTCCATCCTAAAGGAGATCAGCCCTGGGTGTTCATTGGAAGGACTGATGTTGAAGCTGAAACTCCAATACTTTGGCCACCTCATGGGAAGAGATGACTCATTTGAAAAGACCCTGATGCTGGGAAAGATTGAGGCAGGAGGAGAAGGGGACAAACAAAGATGAGATGACTGAATGGCATCACGTCTCGATGGCCATTGGTTTGGGTGGACTCCAGGAGTTGGTGATGGACAGGGAAGCCTGGCATGCTGCAGTTCATGGGCCCGCAAAGAGTTGGACATGACAGCGATTGAACCGAACTGAATGAATGGTTCATACTGGTCCTGATCAATTTAGCAGAGCAGGCAGACTTTTCAAGGCTGATCAGAGACATATTGCATTGAAGGTGAGAAGGTTCCAAAGAGTATGAATAACTAAGACAAATTTCCAGGAGTAATTATTTTGGAGTTTTAGTGATGTTTTACTCTGAATCCTCTCTACTGTGTGTGTGTGCTTGAAAAAAAATACCTAAAGGATTTAAATTCCTTTGCTCCAGGCATCTCCTCTCCTCTTTACTCTTCCTTCTCAACAACGCAGCCTTTTTTTTTCTTTTAAATTACTGTGTGGATTCAGTGGCGTTAAGGACATCTTCAGGTTTGGGAAAGGGGTGGCGGAGATTTGCTGTTCGCATTTGTGTAAACTGTCTCATATCTGTAGGTGCATGTTTGTTGGTTCATGTCTGTGAGCATAGAAACTGGGACAGTCAGTACACAGCAGACGGGACAGATACAGAAATGTGAGATATTTTAGATTCATTTTCTGCATTACTGAGAAAACTAAAAAGCACAATTGCTGCCACACATTTGGGACTAGGTATATAATTATGTTCAACAGACTTAATGTCATAGCTGGAAATTAGCTTAATTGAATTTTGTTCTGAGTTAATGGATATTGTGTTTTCTCTTTTAACTCAGAGAAATTGCTGAAGCTGTGAAAAACTGTAAGCCTAGAGTTCCACCTGCCACTGTTTTTGAAGGGCATATGCTACTGTCTGGTAAGTCGTAAAGGTGTGATTTTTTTATAATTTCAGAAATCGTTTGTAGATTAAGTTTGTATGTGTAGTCTACATGGTAGTGATGTTTATGCCAAAGAACTTGTTTATTAGGTCAAAGAAGACTGTGTGTTTTTCTTGGCACTTAAATTAATTCTGGTAAAGTGCCCTTTGTTCGTTACAGGGATGGGAGCAGGAAGATTCTGACTTCAGGGAAATGTGAATGAAGGCACAGGCAGTGCCCTTGGTCAAAATTATTGTGCACTGCTTTGAAAATGTGTGTGGGCCTCAGCCTAACAACTTTAATTGTCAGATTTGCTGCTAGTTGCTAAAAAATCTAGCCCAGGCTCGAGGTTTTGTAATGATGGTAGTCTCTTCCTAGAAAATGTTATGTGCTTCTAAACTATTATTGTCATGCTCTTATGTTGAGAGTGTGACGACTTACAAAGAGTTGTAATATCTATTATTCTGTTTTGTTCTCAACAGCCCTGTGGGATAGGCAGCTTCCCTTTTTCAGGATGAACTTCAGTGTTCAAAAGAGTGTTGGTAAAATAGGTTATCATGCCAACTATTAGGAAAAAAGCTTTAAATTTTGTATTTTTTCCCACAACGCTTTAATGTTGTATTCTTAGATAATGTCTTTAAGCAAAAAGGAAAATGTGTATACAGTTTCTTAGAGAGCCTGCAAATAGCACATGTGAGGAATTAGGCCCCCTAACTGAGAATTTAACATTTCTCTAAACTGATGTATTTTGTTCCATATGTTCTAAGAAAAGTGAAATAAAGTACAGGGTACAGTAAAAGTAATGCCTACTTTTTTCACTCAGAACATACTGCATAGAATTAATCCCAGTGAGTGAGATGACGTTGAGTTAAAAATATACCTCTTCAGTCTACCCTTTTTTTCCTTGTTACTTTCCAGAAGACAGGATAAAATTAGAAGAAGAGGGATTTGTGATTTATGATACACCCCCCACCCTGAAAAAGGGGCTTTTATCAGGGAGAGCTGTGGTGGAATAGTTCATTTCACCCTTCGATCTTACCTCGGCCGGAGTGTTAGTCGTCAGTCATGCCCAACTCTTTGCGACTCTGTGGACTGGGGCCTTTCAGGCTCCTCTGTGCACAGAGTTCTCCAGGCAAAAACACCAGAGTGGGTTGCCATTCCCTTCTACGGGGGATCTTCCCGACCCAGGAATCGAACCTGGGTCTCCCATATTGTAGGCAGATACTTTACCATCTGAACCACTTCAGCCGAGGACTAAGTTAAAATGATTAACCTTTGCCACAATCGAAATAGGAGATAACCATTTGGTTATGATTTTTTAAAAGAGTTTCTATATGTAAGAATGAAAGAATTCTTTCTTCTGATTTGAATTTCATGTGCTATTTCTAAATTGTTTTAAAAAACCACCTTCAATCAGATTTTAGAAGAATAACATCAAACATACTCTTTTTAATTGTTCTTTTATAAATTGCAGGCTTGAGAATAAATGTAGTTTTTCTGTCAGATGTTTCACATTCATAATAGATCAGAAGTGCTTTGTGTGAAATGCTTTTAGAGCAATGCAGCAGGGCCTCCCCGGCATTTAAGTGCTGGCAGCCTGCTTGTGTGCCCTGGGAGCTCCAGGTTCTAACTAAAAATC
This sequence comes from Antilocapra americana, assembly GCA_007570785.1. Taxonomy (NCBI): domain Eukaryota; kingdom Metazoa; phylum Chordata; class Mammalia; order Artiodactyla; family Antilocapridae; genus Antilocapra; species Antilocapra americana. The sequence goes on along the minus strand of ML663567.1, from coordinate 16,207,587 downwards.
AGGGATGCTCTGAGGCTGGCGTGGGGGAATGAGTCCGTGAGGATGGTACCAGTGGGGAAGGAAATCACTGGCCCAAACTGGGAAGTGGTAGTCTTCCAAGCCAGGAAACAAAAGACCTGGAGTCATTTTGTAAGCTCAAGCCTCCGAGACAAGTTCCCTGGCCGTACAGGGCTTGTACCCTGGGGCTGACTGTCCCAGAGCCTGCCTGTGACCATCTAGCAAGGCTTCTGCTCCTGATACTGTGAATATACGAGTAGAACAAAAACAGTTAAATGTCATTTCGTCTTGTAGGACTTTATACTGCATGTTGCTTTTTTCCTCAGTGTAACGTATCCACAGTAATTATCTGATATTTGCCCCTGAATCGGCCTTTAACGGGGAGATGTTATTGTCCCTTGACAAGTAAGGAACAAGGAGCAAGAAGCCTAAGTGGCTTGCCCAGGGTCAGCTGTTTCCCAATTCAGACCGCATCCTTCCTCGTGATCCAGTCTGGCCTTGCTGATTATTGGTTCTTGGCCTCTGGATCAAACAGATGAGATAAAACTCTAAATACACTGTTGATAGGATTAAGAAAACTTACTCCATCTGGCTTCAAGCCAGTGTCTGAATGGACAGCTGGGGAGCATTCTTTTAGATTCTAACCTCATGGCTTTTGCCCCAGACTCTTGGTTACATAAGATTGTGATGATAATTTTGCCTTGTTACTCAGAGCTGGTTATGATTCAGCTCTTTAGAGAAACTTGCAGTTTAAAACCCTGAGATAGTTCTTCTTTTGAGAGTTCAGGTTGTAAACATAGAGACTTGTACTGTGTTTAAATATCTCTAGGGGAAAGGCCGTGCTTAGCTAGTGAGGTGGGATGTGGCATAGAAACTGCTTTTCTATCTCATGACAACATTTGTTTTCTGTCTCTTGTCGTTACATGTATTTTCAGAAAATTTTCAAAATACTTCTCCTTTTAAGGTCTAGAGCCCTTCAGGATTGGACCGTACACCAACTTTGTTAACATTGGAGAGCGCTGTAATGTTGCAGGATCCAGGAGGTTTGCTAAACTCATCATGGCAGGAAATTATGAAGTGAGCATCATTAATAAGACCCTTGAGGCATCCGCCATGCTTTTTGGCTAAGACAGCATGCAAACAAAGCTGCTCTGCCTTTGATAGCATTGTTAGCAGAGCTGCTAGACAGTGTGAGAATGGTAAAGTGTGTTTGCAGCTGGCTGGGCTGGTGGGAGGATGAGGCTTAGAAAAATGAAAGCGGCTCTTGTTGATATTTGTCAAAAAAAATGCACTCAGAGTATGAAATGGCCTGAGATGGGAGGGACCCAGGTCCTAGCTGTTTCTATTAATTATGAAATGCATTTAAAAGTTTGAAGATAGTGTTCATTTCAGCTTCTCACAAATCCTTTAAAGAAATGGAAAGCCAAGAAAATTCCTATTTATTTTCTCATGACCACATCACATACTAACCAGCATGGTATTATTGATTTTATTCACTGAAAACTACAATAAATAAGAAAACACAGAAGAAATAATAGGCCCTGCCTTGAAACGTTTTGCCCTAGTGTTCTTAAACTTGGTCACTCTATGAATAAGCAGAATTTAATCCAGAGAGAGCCCACCATGGAGAGACTTCTTTTTTCTTTTGCAAATATTTTTTTCTTATGCAAAGTTAAAACACGGAGGTATCTGATCTGGGCTTTAATGATTTTATTTTTTTCATTATCCTTCTCTTATTTTAAGATTTTAAAAGCCTTTAGATCTTCCAGCAACCAGTATCAAAGCAGAGTTAGTTTCAGTCACAGAGAAAGTGTGCACTTGTCATCCTTTATGAATGTGTTAATGATTGCTCTGCGGTGTCCCTCGGAGGTCTGCTCTGCGGGTGCTTCAGTTATACGGCTGTATGGCTCCTGACGGCTCCCATCTGTCCTCTTCCCTTCATCCCTCCTGCTACTCAACCAGCACCTCCTGCTCCATGGTCTCCCCGGTTCAGAAGCTTTCATGCGGTGGCTAGTTTTGCACAGGGGATTCAACCCAAACTCCCTAGGCCATCATCCAGCCCTCTCCAGTTAGGCACCAGCCTGCCTTCTGTCCTGATCTGTCATCCGAATGCTGCAGGAGGCTTTCTTCTGCCTCCAGGCCTTCACTCATGTCTACTCTTATGAAATCCCTGTGACCGTTCAGGGTGGTGTAGAGTTCTGCAGTGGCATTGTTCTCTCTCTGTTTGGATAATTAAAACCATTCTGTGGTGTCCCTTTCAGTCTCGGATTTGATAGATCTGCTACTGAGAGCAGACGGCATTTTAGGAAGAAGCAGGCAAGTGGGAATGGTATCTTACTGCATACCTGTCACTGTGCTCAGCACTTGGCCGCATTATTTACTTCATCTTTTCAGGCCTGTGAGAGAGGTGCTGTTATCATCCCCATTTTATAGACGTCCAGCTGGAGGCTTGGGAAGGTTAAACCACTCGCCTATTGTTTCACAGCAAGTGAATGATAGACCCCAGGTCCTGCAAGCCCAAACCCTTCATCCCTGTCTCAGCAGGGATGGGGCTGGGAAGTAGGAGGTGGGTGGGGAGGAATGACTCCTCGCTGGATTCTAGTTCCCCTATTTAGTGCTCCCTCAAGGTTCTGTGGTTACAGGAATGAGCACTGACCTGAGAGAAGGTCCAGTCCAGTCTGTTCACTCAGCTTGTACATCTTTAAACAAACCACTTCATCCCTTGGAGCATGTGTGGGAAGTTGGACCCCTGTCGCTTTTCTGATGTAGAAAGGTCAGGCGTTGGCGTCTCTGTTCTGTGTCTTTTGACCTCTGGTCTAAACAGGTCACTTGCTTACTGTCTCCCCTCTGCTTCGTCCAGTTCGTTTCCCAGGGGCAGCTGAGGCCACTCCCTCTCAGGTAGCTCTCTCTCTTCAGTCCTCAGAGATCTCGCCCTTCCAGGTGTTCAGGCAAGACGTTTTACTCTCACATTGGATGGCAGCGTCCATAGCTTTTCATATGACTGTCATATGCCCTCAACTAGATGTAAGCCCTTCAAGAACAAGGACTAAGATTTATGCTTATGATATTTAATGTATTGCTCATGCTAAAACACTTTTTGATTTGCTGAATCTTACTGCAACCCTTTTTCTCTGTAATGTTGGATCATTGTGAATGGGATTCCCTCGTGGCCTATGCCAGAGGGTCTCATGCCTCTTCTCTCATGATTGCTAAAAATTTCTGTTTGATTTTCTTTGGCTAAGAAAAAATTAGGACAACATTAGACTCTACTGTTGATTTTATCCCTGCTTAGTTTATAACACTAAAGTCTCTGCTCTACCAGTCAGTTAGAAAACTTTATTGAACACATCTGTTTTGCCAATCATTGTTCAAACAAAAGTGGGATATACATAAGACCTTTCTCAATTTTCCAAATGCTTAAAATCTGTTTCATATGAGCTCATATTTGTGAAACCATGAGGAAATGGTAATGTCATATACCATGTGATAATGTTTATAATTGTTGCAGATGTTTAGAGGCAGCCAGTCATTGTGGAATAAGCAGTGTTTCCCAAACTATGTTCTCTGGAATGCTGGTCCTACAGGATATTCCTTAAATGATCATAAGTGGGAAGTGCTGTGTATTGTATTTTGTACTTGGAGATTTACAGTGTATAATAATGTATTAATGGATTTGAAAATCCTTTTGGCATAAAAAAGTTTAACTTATATTTCACGTAACTTCTGTCATTAGCCTGCAGTGAATGCTTTGCATGATTTGGTGAATATTGAAGAGTTAGATAAGTTTTGGATGGTTTCTGTAATGACTTCTTGAAGGAGGTGGGACTTGAGCTGGGTCTTAAATAGTACAGAAAGGGAGGGGATTGTGTTTGAAGCAGAGGGAACAATATGATGTGTGACACAGAGGTGGACGTGGATTTGGCTGGGTGAAGGGTGCCAGGGTTGGGGGGAGAGGTTGATTTGGATAAGAAGATGGGGTAGATCCCCAGGACCTGGAACACCATGCTGAGAGACTGAGATTCTTTACGGGAGGAATCAGAGCCTCTGTGGGTTCTGAGGAGTGATGAGCTGTGATGGAAGAGATGTTTAGGAAAGGTTCCTCTGTGATGGTTGGGAGCAGCTCAGGGTCGGGGGTGGGGTGGGCGGTGAGGGGCTGGCTAGGTAGCCTAGTGGAATTGGAAGGGACTGCTTGGGATGGTGAAGGAGTACTTGTGTCAGGCTTTTCTTGAGTCACCCTCTGCTGATGCCGGTTCCTCTTGAACTTTCCCCAGGAGGCGCTGAGCGTTGCCAGAGTGCAGGTGGAAATGGGAGCGCAGGTGCTGGATATTAACATGGATGATGGCATGCTGGACGGTCCCGGCGCAATGACCAGATTCTGCAACTTCATCGCTTCCGAGCCTGACATCGCCAAGGTCGTACAGAACTCCCATGCGTCAAGGGAGTTTACACGTGCTGCTTTGTCGCTCATTTGACTTTGTCGCTTTTCCCTTTGTCTGCCGTCTCATACGCTGGGTTTCTGTTGCCCTGTGTCGAAAGCCCAGTGGTTCCTGATTGTCCGTTTTCTCACATAATGGCAGAGAGAGTGATGTGACAGTAGTGTGACTGTACCCAAGGCTTCTGGAATTGGTCACAAGGATTATTGAATTTCCTCTGATGTCCGGATAGGCTAAGAATTAACTTTTCATGTCTCTGAAGGATGTATTTACCTGTTCCTACCAAATCATTAGTTCTGTTTCTACCACAGACTAGGGAACTCAGATAGTCCTTCCTTATTGCAGAAAGAAGGGACCTTTTTAGGCATATCAGAATAAGACAGAATTATAAAACAAGATTAAATTGAGGTATTAATGTCAGCTTTTACATTTGTTCTCTAAGGTGAAAGTTAATTTTTGTGTCAAGCTTTTCAAAAATTTTAGATGGGTTCTAAAAAATTAAAAATGTCCATTTCTTTACAATTGGGTTTGTAATGAGGAGTGAGTTTTGACTTTTTTTTTTTTTATTCTTTTAAGGACATTCCCTAGTGCCTTAAGAGCTAGGGCTGTCATTTTGTTAAGCTTCAGCAAATGTTTAAATGAGAAGTCCATTAACCCATCCTTCATTTGTGTCTTAAAGCTCTGCACGTAAAAGCCTCAAGGCTTCTCTGGGAGTAAATATGTTGAGAATTTAGGGAGAAGAGAAGCTAAATGACCTGTTTAAAATCAGAATTAGAGGGGGCGAAGTGACCCCAGTGAAATGACTTCTGTGCTCTCTTTCTGATATTTAGCTGTGCTCTTTTGAGTTACCAGTTTCTGGCCCACTCATGAGGTCTCTTGTTAGACTGGAATTACTCCAAATATTTTGGCATTTAGGAACAAGAATAAGATTAAAATCCTGTCTCTATCACACTGCGGTTATTTATTGTTTCCCTAAAGGAGAAAGAGGGAATATATGAGAGTCCTTGGAAGGGGATTTGTGGTTTCTTGCTGTCTCTCTGTGATCGTCTTGCCTTTCTGACCTCAGGTGCCCTTGTGCATTGACTCTTCCAATTTTGCTGTGATTGAAGCCGGGTTGAAGTGCTGCCAGGGGAAGTGTATTGTTAATAGCATCAGCCTGAAGGAGGGAGAGGATGACTTCTTGGAGAAGGCCAGAAAGATTAAGAAGTTTGGAGCTGCTGTGGTGGTTATGGCTTTTGATGAAGAAGGACAGGTGAGCGATTTCTTTTGATCTGGCTTCATTGTGTTACACAGTGGCTTAAAGCAGTGGAAGAGAACTGAGTCCAAAACAGCTGTGTATACCCTGTGTGCCATACATACATGTGCACACACATGGGCATACCTTAGAGATACCACAGGTTCCATTCCAGACCACCGCAATAAAGCAAATATCGTAGGAAAGCCAGTCACCTGAATTTTCGGTTTCCTAGTGCATAGAAGAATTATGTTTACACTATACTATAGTTTATTAAGTGTGCAGTAGCATTGAAAGTGTTAGTTGCTGAGTCATGGCTGACTCTTTGCAACTCCACGGACTATAATCCCAACCTAGGGATCGATTGTCTAGAAAAAAAGTACATACTTTAATTAAAACTACTTTATTGCTAAAAACTGCTGTCATCCGAACCGCCAGTGAGTTATAATAGTAGCATCAAAGATCACCATAACAAGTAGAACGGTAACAAAGAAGTTTGAAACATTGCGAGAATTGCCAAAATGTGACATAGACGTGAAGTGAGCAAATGCTGTTGGAGAAGCGGTGTCAGTAGATTTGCTTGATGCTTGGTTGCCACCTACTTCCAGTTTATAGAACAGTGCAGTATCTATGAAGAACAGTAAAACAAGGTCTGCCTCTGTATACACTTATATATGTTTGTGTATATATGTGTGTGTGTGTCTATATGCCTACTTACATCTATCTGTATATGAACATTTGATTGTATACAAATTTTATACATCAGTTGAAAAAGGAATTATTTGATAAATGCTATTGGATAACTGGCTATGATTTTGGAAGAAAATAAAAGTTGAGCCCAATTTCCCACCATATGCCAAATAAAATATATATCAATTAAAGGTCTAAATGTAAAAATAAAACGTCCAAAGAATATATGGGAAAATATTTATCTAAATTTAGGAAGCCAGAAATAAAACTGGTAGACCTGTTTATATAAAAATGTAAAACTTTGTATGACAAAGATACGATTTTATTTGCAGCATGAGTTACAGCAGTTGGTTAATACTAATAGGCAAAGAGTTTCTATAAATCAGAGCATAAAATACCCCTATCAAGTCAGTGAAAGAATGAACAAAGAAAATGAGCAGCAATTTTTAGAAAAAGAAACACGAACTAGCCAATGAATATCCTAAGTCATGCATTTGTTTTTCCTTTTCAGAGTGATTTTATTAGTTTGTAAAAGTGAAATGGATAGGTCAAAGAGTGTGCGCATGTGACATTTTGATATACATTGTTAAATTTTCCTTCTAAAAAATCATCTTGCACTACTAGTTAATTGTGGTAAGGCCAGTGATCAAACAGGCGATGGCAAGAGTGAATGTCAACATTTTAGGAATCAGTGAACTAAAATGGACTGGAATGGGTAAATTTAACTCAGATGACCATTATGTCTACTACTGTGGGCAAGAATCCCTTAGAAGAAATGGAGTAGCCATCATAGTCAACAAGAGTCTGAAATGCAGTACTTGGGTGCACTCTCAAAAATGACAGAATGATCTCTGTTCATTTCCAAGGTAAACCATTCTGTATCACGGTAATCCAAGTCTATACCCCAACCAGTAATGCTGAAGAAGCTGAAGTTGAACAGTTCTATGAAGACCTATAAGACCTTCTAGAACTAACACCCAAAAAAGATGTCCTTTTCATTATAGGGGACTGAAATGCAAAAGTAGGAAGTCAAGTAACACCTGGAGTAACAGGCAAATTTGACCTTGGAGTACAGAATGAAGCAGGGCAAAGGCTAACAGAGTTCTGCCAAGAGAACACACTAGTCATAGCAAACACCCTCTTCCAAAACATCACCAGATGGTCAACACTGAAATCAGATTGGCTATATTCTTTGCAGCCAGAGATGGAGACGCTCTATACAGTCAGCAAAAACAAGACCGGGAGCTGACTGTGGCTCAGATCATGAACTCCTTATTGCCAAATTCAGACTGAAATTGAAGAAAGTAGGGAAAATCACTAGACCATTCAGGTATGACCTAAATCATATCCCTTCCAATCATACAGTGGAAGTGACAAATAGATTCAGTGGATTAGATCTGATAGACAGAGTGCCTGAAGAACTAAGGATAGAGGTTCATGACATTGTACAGGAGGCAAGGATCAAGACCATCCCCATGGAAAAGAAATGCAAAAAGGCAAAATGGCTGTCTGAGGAGGCCTTACAAATAGCTGAGAAAAGAAGAGAAGCAAAAGGCAAAGGAGGAAAGAAAAGATACACCCATTTGGATGCAGAGTTCCAAAGAATAGCAAGGAGAGATAAAGTCTTCCTCGGTGATCAATGCAAAGAAATAGAGGAAAACAATAGAATGGGAAAGACTAGAGATCTCTTCAAGAAAATTAGAGATACCAAGGGAACATTTCATGCAAAGATGGGCTCAATAAAGGACAGAAATGGTATGGATCTAACAGAAGCAGAATATATTAAGAAAAGATGGCAGGAATATACAGAAGAACTGTACAAAAAAGATCTTCATGACCCAGATAATTAGGGTAGTGTGATCACTCATCTAGAGCCAGACATCCTGGAATGTAAAGTCAAGTGGGCCTTAGGAAGTATCACTATAAACAAAGCTAGTGGAGGTGATAGAATTCCAGTTGAGCTATTTCAAATCCTAAAAGATGATGCTGTGAAAGTGCTGCACTCAATATACCAGCAAATATGGAAAACTCAGCAGTGGCCACAGGACTGGAAAAGGTCAGTTTACATTCCTATCCCAAAGAAAGGCAGTGCCAAAGAATGCTCAAACTACCACACAGTTGCGCTAATGCTCCTAAAGTAATGCTCAATATTCTCCAAGCCAGGCTTCAACAATATGTGAACTGTGAGCTTCCAGATGTTCAAGCTGGTTTTAGAAAAGACAGAGGAACCAGAGATCAAATTGCCAACATCCGCTGGATCATCGAAAAAGCAAGAAAGTTCCAGAAAAACATCTACTTCTGTTTTACTGACTGTGCCAAAGCCTTTAACTGTGTGGATCACAATAAACTCTGGAAAATTCTGAAAGAGATGGGCATACCAGGCCACCTGACCTGCCTGTTGAGAAATGTGTATGCAGGTTAGGAAGCAACAGTTAGAACTGGACGTGGAACAACAGACTGGTTCCAAATAGGAAAAAGAGTACGTCAAGGCTGTATATTGTCACTCTGCTTATTTAACTTCTATGCAGAGTACATCATGAGAAATGTAGGGCTGGATGAAGCACAAACTGGAATCAAGATTGCCGGGAGAAATATCAATAACCTCAGATATGCAGATGACACCACCCTTATGGCAGAAAGTGAAGAAGAACTAAAGAGCCTTTTGATGAAAGGGAAAGAAGAAAGTGAAAAGGTTGGCGTAAAGCTCAACATTCAGAAAACGAAAATCATTGCGTTCCATTCCATCACTTCATGGGAAATAGATGGAGAAACAGTGGGAACAGTGTCAGACTTTATGGTCTGCAGCCATGCAGATGGTGACTGCAGCCGTGATATTAAAAGACGCTTGCTCCTTGGAAGAAAAGTTATCATCAAAACCACAATGAGATACCACTTTACACCAGTCAGAATGGCTGCAATCCAAAAATCTACAAGCAATAAATGCTTTAGAGAATGTGGAGAAAAGGGAACCCTCTTACACTGTTGGTGGGAATGCAAACTAGTACAGCCACTATGGAAAACAGTGTGGAGATTCCTTAAAAAACTGCAAATAGACCTGCCATATGACCCAGCAATCCCACTGCTGGGCATACACCCCAAGGAAACCAGAATTGAAAGAGCCACGTGTACCCCAATGTTCATCGCTGCATTGTTTACAATAGCCAGGACATGGAAGCACCCTAGATGCCCATCAACTGACGAATGGATAAGAAAGCTGTGGTACATATACACAATGGAATATTACTCAGCATTAAAAAGAAATTCATTTGAATCAGTTCTACTCAGATGGACAGAACTGGAGCCCATTATCCAGAGTGAAGTAAGCCAGAAGCAAAAACAACAATACAGTATACTAACGCATATATATGGAATTTAGAAAGACGGTAACGAGAACCCAACATGCGAGACAGCAAAAGGAACGCAGATGTATAGAACAGACTCGTGGACTCTGTGGAAGAGGGCAAGGGTGGGATGATATGGGAGAATGACATTGAAACATGTTAATTATCATATGTGTAATCAATCGCCAGCCCAGGATTGATGCTCGGGGCTGGTGCATCGAGATTTCCCAGGGGGAGGGAGGAGGGAGGGGGGTTCTGGAGGGGGAGCATATGTAAACCCATGGCGATATCATGGCATTGTATGGCAAAACCAATAAAATAAATAAATAAATAAAAGAAAAAGAAAAGTTATGACCAACCTAGATAGCATATTGAAAAGCAGAGACATTACTTGGCCAACCAAGGTCCCTGTAGTCAAGGCTATGGTTTTTCCGGAAGTCGTGTCTGGGTGTGAAGGTTGGACTGTAAAGCTGAGCGCCAAAGAATTGATGCTTTTGAACTGTGGTGTTGGAGAAGACTCTTGAGAGTCCCTTGGACAGCAAGGAAATCCAACCAGTCCATCCTAAAGGAGATCAGTCCTGAGTGTTCATCGGAAGGGCTGATGTTAAAGCTGAAATTCCAATACTTTGGCCACCTGATGTGAAGAACTGACTCATTTGAAAAGACCTTGATGCTGGGAAAGATTGAAGACTGAAGAAGGGGACAACAGAGGATGAGATGGTTGGATGGCATCACTAAGTCTAAAGACGTGAGTTTGAGTAAACTCTGGGCGTTGGTGATGAACAGGGAGGCCTGGTGTGATGCAGTCCATGGAGGTGCAAAGAGTTGGACATGACTGAGTGACTGAACTGAACTGAACTGAGTGTAAAAGTGGAGCTGTGTAGTATATCATGACTCCTTTTCCTTTCCTGAATCCTCTTTGTTTTCTGTGAAGTTAATACTTACCTTTGTGTTTACTTTGTTTTTATATATTTTCAAACTATCCCTAGTTGTGTGTGAATTTCCAATATCCATTGTGTCCAGACACATTAAGTAGAGTATCATTTTAATTTGTTGAATAATCCTCTCTCAAAGTCTTCTGACATAATCTGGAGTGGTTGCTCAGGAGGCTAACTGCATAGCTATCACTGTGATATGTCCCTCCCCATCATCCTGACAATTCTTTTCACCTCTCTCATAGCTGTTTACATTTCAGTTTCCTCATACTTGATTTAATCTCTTTTTTAGCAAAGTGCATCCTCTGGTGAAAGAAGACATGGAAGTAAACAGTTTGAAGCCTTATGTGTCTGAAAATGGCTTTATTCTACTTTTATACTTTATTGAAAATTATGAGTACAAGCCTAAAACTATTTTTACTATGTTTTGAATTCATTGATCCATTGTCTTCTAATTTCAGTTGGTACTGGTGAGAAACTCAGTGCTTGTTTAACCCTTGATTCTTTTTATGAAGCCTATTTTTTGACTCTTTTTCTGGATGCTTCTTGGATCTGTTGTGTCCATGGTTTTCTGAAGTCTCGTGATCATGAGCCGTTCATTGTGTTAAGCCCTCAGTAGGCACTGTCAGTCAGGACACTTATGGCCACAGTTGCAGGAAGTTTCCTTGAATGGTTATCCTCCCGTGGCCTGTGTATTATTCAGAAACTGGATGTTTTGGAAAGATTGCCTAATTTTTTTACCTTTTCTCTCCAGTTTTTCAACTTTGACTTTTGTGAGATTTTGACATTTACATTTATCTTCTCTTGAGTTTTGTGTTTTCTTCTTCCAGGAGCTCTTTTTTGTTACCTAAATGTTCGTTTTCAAATTTATATAGCAGCCTGTTTAAAGGAGCGGATTTCTTTTGTAATTCCTTCAAGTGTATCTTGAGCACCTATTATGTGCCAGGCTGTGAGGAGTTAGCAAAGGACAAAACCTAGTCCCTGCCCTTGCACAATTTGTATTCTTAGGGGGCAAAAGGAATAAGAAACAAAACAGCATAAAGATACACACACCCCTGGATAGTGTTGAATACAATGAAGGGATATGGAGAGAATGAGGGTGACAGGCATACCACGGTGCTCTTTTATGTAGGGTGGTTGGAGATGGTCTCCTGGATAAGGTGACATGTTAGCAGAACGCTGAAGGGAACCAAGGACTGAAACACTTAAGAATGTAGGGCAAAGGGAGCCTCGAGATAGACGCCTGCTGGTCATGTTTGGGGAGAAGAGGTGATGGGGGAGGACACGAGGTTAGAAAGGCTTCAGGTCAAGTCACGGAGGGTGTTGGAGACCTCTGCTAACACTTGGACTTTTCCCTGAGTGATCTGAGGAGCCACTGAAGGGCTCTGAGCAGAGGAGCGAACCTGGTCGGAGTTGTATTTCAAAACCACTCTGGTTCTTTGTGGAGAGGGTCTGCGGGTACCAAGCAGAAGCGTTGGAGGTTGTTACTGTGGTTCAGATGAGAGGTGACGGGACTGGGACCAAGGCGGGAGCAATAGAGGATGTGAGGATTCATCTGTTTCTAGAGATCTTTTTGAAATACAGCCAGTAGGATTTGCCTTCATTGAGGTTGTGAACCATGAAAGGAGGAGGAGTCTGGGAAATTTTTAGGTTTTTTTGGCCTGGGCTGTTGAGATAGAAGGCCAGTGAACAGCATGTTTGGATGGGGTTGACTAGAAGTGTGTGTTTAGACATGTTTGTGTGTTAAGTGTGTGCTTGTGTAGATGAGTCTGGTTTTCCTGGGCAGAGTCTGGCTTGAAGATAAGATTCCATTCCTTGGGAATTATTCATGCATTGATGATACTTAGAGCAGTGAGACTGACCTCACCAAAGGAACGATGGTAGGTAAGAGGTCCTGGGAACAGGTGATTCTTGGAGCCACAGTGCTTGGTGCTCAGGAAGAAGAGAGGATGCCTTCAGAGGACTAAGGAAGGAGATGCCACCTCGGTGGAAGAGGAACCAGAGGAGAGTTCACCTGGAAGCCAAGTGAAGAACAAGCTTTCCGAAGGGCATGATGAGCTGTGGATAGATTGGGGAGGAAGAGACAAGCATTTACTCTTGAATTTGGAAACGGAGTAGTTTATGATCTTGCAGAGAATGGGGGGGGGCAGCAGATGTAAACCATTTGAGGGGAGTTTTGCCATAAAGGGGAACAGAAATAGATTGGAAACCAGGGATGCATGTGAGAATAAGAAGGGATGTGTGTGTGTGTGTGTCTGTGTGAAGGTAGATGGTGTGACCACATGGTTTTGTAAGCTGGTGGGAATGATCTGGTAGAGGGGAGGGGAGGAATTGATGTACAAGGGAAAAGGGGCTCTTGCTGCTCCGTGACCTTGTGGGCAGAGGGGACTGGTGGCCAGTCTGCCCAGGGAGGGGCAGCTAGCATGCTCATGGTGCAGAGAGAGCTGAGGATGCTGCGGGGTCTGTGCTTCTGTTTCCTCAGTGAAGCAGGAGGCAAGGTGAACACTGAATGAGAGTGGAGTGCTGTGTGCTTTGTCTGGGTGATGCTTTCTTGGGAGTGTGAAGCAGGAGTGTGCCCACAGGGAGGCAGTCACTGCCTGTGCTTTTAACAGAACATTCACAGCCCTGGGTTCTGCCCCTTGAGTTTCTGACTCTTGACCTGGGGTAAGATCTGGCTTCAGTAATTTTACAGCCTCAGAGGTGATTCTCATGAATGCTCTGGCTGAGAACCACCGGCAGAGTTTATCTCACTTAGTCCTCATAGCAACCACGTGGGGTAGCTGTCGTCCTATTTTACAGGGAGCCAAGGTCAAATGGCTGGGACATAACGGAGCCACATTTGGATCCCTGGCCTGCCTGGTTTGAAAACTGATACAGGCTTCCAAATCCTGCATAATCTCCACTGCAGAGTGCTTGATCTTGGCTAAGAACAAGCATTCCCAATTTAGATTTGCATGTGTCCACAAATAAAAAGCAAATGTAGAAGATATTTTTTAACTTGCCAGTTACGAGGAAAATACATTAGAGCAATATTAAGGTAATGGTTTGTCCTTACTAAATTAGCAACAGTACACTTTAAAATCATCAAGATCTGTGCCAGTATAACACTGGTAAAGAGAAAGTATGTTCATTGTAGAGTGCAGCATAAATTGGAATAGTCCTTTTATTTTTCTTAAGTTCTACCAAGTTTATTGCTACCAACCCATCTCCCTCCACCCTGATGCTTGTGTGCTCGGTTATGTAATTCCATGGACTGCAGCCTGCTAGGCTCCTCTGTCCATGGGCTTTTCCAGGCAAGAATACTGGAGTAGATTGCCATTTTCTTCTCCAGGGATAGTCCTTTTGAATGACCCTATAATACCTAAAGACATAAAAATGTTCATACCACTTGAGATAATGATCTCATTTCTGGGAAGTTATCCCAATAAAAGCATTAGCAGCATAAGAATACTGTATATGCAAGATTTTTCACTAGCTTTTTATTGAAGATATAATAACCTTAATGCCCAGTTGGGTAGATACTGATAACTTAGGTGACATCAGTCTGTTGAAATAATATTCAGAGTATTTAGATATTTATGAAGATTGTGGAACAGCATAACGGTGCTTTCAAGATATAAATAAAACCATAAAACAATCGTTATATAGACACTGCATAAATACAGCTACATAAAAACTCCATTTGGTAAAGTTTGGAGGAAAATGTTGTAAAGGAGAATAATTGTTAGAGTAAGGTGGTGAAATTAAATTAATTAAAGGTGCCTTTTTCAAAACTGCTTTTCCTAATTAAAAATATTTTTCTGTACGATTATAGACTTACATGCTCATTGAAGAATTGTGGTATTAAAAATTATAAAGAGCAAAGCAAAAAGTCCATATAGTTGAGAAGTTCAGGAATCAACAGTGTAGGTATTTTGGTGCAAAGGCGTTTCTTCTGTCAGTTGAGTTCACAGCACTGTTGAGTGTAACAATCAGTTAAGAACCAGGATTTGCTTTGCTTGACTGATACCACAGGTTATAAGTAGACAGCTCTCTAAAATGGAAAACCACTGTTGGAACCAAATAAAGCAGAGGAATTCACACGTACTTTTGTTCCAGCACACGATGGCTGTCTTTGCTTTATGCTTGTGATCTATATTGCAGTGACAGCCTCAAGGTCAAAGCAAGGTCAAGGCCAGGTATGACAGAGAACTGGCCTTGAGATTTCTGGATTAGAAGGCAAATAAGGAAGCATTTCTATGTTTTGGGGTTGATGTTAGTAGTTTAAATCAACTTATTTAAAAAAATTTTAATTTATTCATTCATTTTAGACTGTGCTGGGTCTTCACTGCTGTGCACCAGCTTTCTAGTTGTGACCAGTGGGGGCTACTCTCTAGTTGCATTGTGAGGGCCTCTTATTGCTGAGGCTTCATTTGTTGCAGAGTACAGCCTCTAGGGCCTCTGGGCTTCAGTAGTAACACACAGGCTCACTTGCCCTGCAGCATGTGGGATCTTCCTGGACCAGGTTTCAAACCCGTGTCTCCTATGTTGGCAAGTGGATTCTTAACCACTGCCAGGGAAGGGCTTATGTGATAATATATAAACTATAGTAAGAAACTTCTGTGGGGAAAAATAACTGTCACTACTCACTTTCTAGCTTGAATTCTCCTTTTCTGATTGAAATGATTATTTTTATATGACAATTTTTGATTATGTTAGTTTTCTTAGAAGTACAGTTAGCACATAATAGAATAGACTATATTATTTTTGCTTATACGTGTGTAAAATACATGAAAGGATAATCAGTGTTGTCCTATAAAAGATTCATTATATTCAACACATTTTCCTATGTTAAAATGGTTTGAAAATAATTTTCTAGTTTATAGAGAAATAAAACTCCATCAGGATATTGATTAAAATTAATCCTAATCTAGAAAACTGGAGAAGGGCATGGCACCCCACTCCAGTATTCTTGCCTGGAGAATTCCATGGACTGGGAACCTGGCAGGATACAATCCATGGGGAAGCAAAGAGTCAGACACAACTAAAGTGACTTAGCACCCAATCTAGAAAATAATGAGAAATCTGTATCTGGGAGTCATTCAGGAACATGGTGTATCTTTCCAGTTACTAGTCAATCAAGTTTTATCAGTTCAGTCACTCAGTCATGTCCTACACTTTGTGACCCCAGAATCGCAGCATGCCAGGCCTCCCTGTCCATCACCAACTCCTGGAGTCTACCGAAACCCATTTCCATTGAGTTGGTGATGCCATCCAGCCATCTCATCCTCTCTCATCCCCTTCTCCTGCCCCCAATCCTTCCCAGCCTTAGGGTCTTTTCCAATCAGTCAACTCTTTGCGTGAGGTGGCCAAAGTATTGGAGTTTCAGCTTCAACATCAGTCCTTTCAGTGAACACCCAGGACTGATCTCCTTTAGGATGGAGTGGTTGGATCTCCTTGCAGTCCAAGGGACTCTCAAGAGTCTTCTCCAACACCACATTTCAAAAGCATCCATTCTTCAGTGCTCAGCTTTTGTCACTGTCCAACTCTCACTTCCGTACATGACTACTGGAAAAACCACAGCCTTAACTAGAGGGACCTGTGTTGGCAAAGTAATGTCTCTGCTTTTTAATATGCTGTCTAGGTTGGTCATAACTTTCCTTCCAAGGAGTAAGCGTCTTTTAATTTCATGGCTGCAATCACCATCTGCAGTGATTTTGGAACCCAAAACAATAAAGTCAGCCACTGTTTCCACTGTTTCCCCATCTGTTTCCCATGAAGTGATGGAGCAGATGCCATGATCTTCGTTTTCTGAATGTTGAGCTTTAAGCCAACTTTTTCACTCTCCTCTTTCACTTTCATCAAGAGGCTTTTTAGTTTCTCTTCACTTTCTGCCATAAGGGTGGTGTCATCTGCATATCTGAGGTTATTGATATTTCTCCCGGCAGTCCTGATTCCAGCTTGTGCTTCCATCAGCCCAGCGTTTCTCATGATGTACTCTGCATGTAAATTAAATAAGCAGGGTGACAATATACAGCCTTGGCGTACTCCTTTTCCTATTTGGAACCAGTCTGTTGTTCCATGTCCAGTTCCAACTATTGCTTCATGACCTGCATACAGGTTTCTCAAGAGACAGGTCAGATGGTCTGGTATGCCCATCTCTTTCAGAATTTTCCACAGTTTATTGTGAACCACACAGTCAAAGGCTTTTTCATAGTCAATAAAGCAGAAGTAGATGTTTTTCTGGAATTCTCTTGCTTTTTCGATGATCCATTGGATGTGCGCAATTTGATCTCTGGTTCCTCTGTCTTTTCTAAAACCAGCCTGAACATCTGGAAGTTCACGGTTCACGTATTGCTGAAGCCTGGCTTGGAGAATATTGAGCATTACTTTACTAGCCTGTGGGATGAGTGCAATTGTGTGGTAGTTTGAGCATTCTTAGGCATTGCCTTTCTTTTGGATTGGAATGAAAACTGACCTTTTCCAGTCCTGTGGCCACTGCTGAGTTTTCCAAATTTGCTGGCATATTGAGTGCAGCAGTTTCACAGCATCATCTTTAAGGATTTGAAATAGCTCAACTGGAATTCCATCACTTCCAATAGCTTTGTTTGTAGTGATGCTTCCTAAGGCCCACTTGACTTCACATTCCAGGATGTCTGGCTCTAGGTGAGTGATCACACTGTCATGTTTATCTGGGTCGTGAAGATCTTTTTGTACAGCTCTTCTGTGTACAATGTATCAAGAGATATTGGCTCATGATAAAGACCATTCACATTAGTCTGCTTTCTGATCTCACCTGCTATGTCACTGGTGGTTCTTCTGAAGCAGTAGTTCCCAAATGGGGTGATTTGGCCACCCCAGGAGACACTTGGCAATGTCTAGACAGACTTTTGTTTATTGTCATGAGTGGGTTGTTGGGAGGGGGTGTCCTTCTGACATCTAGTGGGAGAGGGCAAGGATGCTGCTAAAAACTCTACAAAGCACAGGGCTGCCCCCACAGCAAAGAATCATCTGGTCCAAATTGCCAGTAGTATCAAGGTTGAGTAAGCCAAATCTTTTTTTTATTGAAGTGTAGTTGATTTACAGTGTTGCATTAGTTTCAGATGTGCAGTGACTCAGTTTATATATATATACACACACACTGTGTGCTGTGCTGACTCTTTGCAACCCCCTGGACCGTGGCCCACCAGGCTCCTCTGTCCATGGGGATTCTCCAGGCAAGGATACTGGAGTGGGTTGCCATGGCCCTCCTC
The DNA here is from genome assembly GCA_007570785.1 of Antilocapra americana. NCBI lineage: Eukaryota > Metazoa > Chordata > Mammalia > Artiodactyla > Antilocapridae > Antilocapra > Antilocapra americana. Next base: position 16,189,725 of record ML663567.1, on the reverse strand, counting down.
CAGGGAATCTTCCCAACCCAGGGATCGAACCCAGGTCTCCTGCATTGCAGGTGGATTCTTTACCATGTGAGCTGCCAGGGAAGCCCAAGAATACTGGAGTGGGTAGCTTATCCCTTCGCTAGGGGATCTTCCCAACCCAGGAATCAAACCAGGATCTCAGGTGGGTTACAGGTGGATTCTTTATCAGCTGAGCTACCAGGGAAACCCTTTATATATATATAGGTATATATATATATATAAGTAATTTTTTTTCAGATTCTTTTCTGTTATAGGTTATTACAGAATATTGGGTATAGTTCCATGTGCTATACAATAGGTCCTTGTTGGTTATCTGTTTTATATATAGTACTGTTTATCCCTACCCTCCTCTTTTCCTTTTCATAACTGAAACTTTGTGTTCTATGTCTGTGAGTCCATTTCTATTTTGTATATAAGTTCATTTGTGAGTTTTTTGTTTGTCTGGATTCCACATATAAGTATATAATACTATGATGTTTGTCTTTCTCTGTCTGGCTTATTTCACTTAGTATAACAGTCTCTAGGTCTGATCATGTCACTGCAAATGGCATTATTTCATTCTTTTTTACAACAGAGTAATAGCCCCTTGTGTGTGTGTGTGTCACATCTTACTCGCTCATCTGTTGCTGGGCATTTAGGTTGCTTTCCTGTCTGGCTGTTGTAAATAGTGTTGCGGTGAATGTCATGGTGCGTGTATCTTTATGAGTCGTGGTTTACTCTGGGTGTATGCCCAGAAGTGGGGTTGTGGATCACGTGGTAGCTCTGTTTTTAATTTTTTGAGGAACCTCCACACTATTGCCACAGTGACTGTACCAGTTTAGTTCCCCTTTCTCCACACCTTTGCAGCATTTGTTATTGTAGACTTTTTGCTGATGACCATTCTGACTGATGTGAGGTGATACCTCATCATAGGTATTTTGATTTGCAAATTTTGATTTCCATTTCTCTAATAATTAGCAATGTTGGGCATCTTTTCGTGTGCATTTTGGCCATCTGTATATATCTTCTTTAGATCTTTTTCCCATTTTTGATTGTGGGTTACCCAATTATTAACCCAGGGCAACTTCTTTTCTGCAGCTCATTTTTCTCTCTAATGTTATCTAGCTGATGGAGAAAGGACAAGTAAGGTTTTCCTATTTAATCCTCTTTTACCTGCCAAGTGCTGGCTCTGGGCACTGAGAATATATAAGGGCCAGTAGAGGACCCAGCTCCTTGCGAGATTCCGTGTCTTTCAGAGGTTTTGGTGAAAGTGGTGAGGCAGGGAAAATCTAGGACAGAGGGATTCCAGAAAGATCTGAAAAGCAGGGAAAGAGTTCATTTTTAGGGCTTGGAGCACTACCTGGGAAGACCTGTTAAAAGGAAGGCAAAACTAGGTACGTTATAGGTGTCATCTAGACAGGTTATAGGTCTTACCTAAATGGTGCTGCTGCTAAGTCGCTTCAGTCGTGTCCAACTCTGTGCAACCCCACAGACAGCAGCCCACCAGGCTCCCCCGTCCCTGGGATTCTCCAGGCAAGAACACTGGAGTGGGCTGCCATTTCCTTCTCCAGTGCATGCAAGTGAAAAGGGAAAGGGAAGTCGCTCAGTTGTGTCCGACTCTTAGCGACCCCATGGACTGCAGCCTCCTCCGTCCATGGGATTTTCCAGGCAGGAGTACTGGAGTGGATAATATTTGGGGGTGTTTGTTTTAAATACATCTCTAGATAGTAGATCAGTCTTTTTTTGTTCTTCCTGGGAGCTGTCTCTTCCTACTGTTTCTGCCTCCTAGCTGTCCCTTTGAAGGTACTAAAGCAGACCCGGCCTCTGCTTTTTCCAGGGATTGATATGTGTACTAAGAATTTCCTTCTCTGGAGAAGCAAGTGGGACCCTCTTCAGTATTCTTGCCTGGGAATTCCCATAGACAGAGGAGCCTGGTGGGCTGCAGTCCCTGGGGTGGCAGAGAAGTCGGACACAGCTGAGCACACACACACGTGCAGAGGCAGTGGCGTTGGGACTTCGTCAGTGCCACATCACTGGGCCGTCAGGTCGGCTCCGCTGTTGCCTGGTCAGCAGCCTGTCTCTGGCTGGCCTGATCCATCGGCTGTGTTCTCAATAGTATTTGAAAACAGTGCCTTAGAAGAAGCAATGTATGAACCTTCTCCCTGCAATTTTGTCTACACCAGTCCCTTGCATGGCAGACTGCCTCTTCATAGTTGGCTCCAAGGTCAAATCTAAACAGTCAGAAATTCTCAACTAGTGGAGAAATATTCAGCTTCCCTTCTTCTGGGCAGCCTCCACTGTTACCCCTCCCCTAACACACACCCTGCCCCCAAATTCCACTTGTGGAGAGTTATTCTCTCTCCTTTGTGCTTCCCCAGGGCCCTTCCTGACTGTCCTTCTGTCCATGGCACTGAGCACCTGTGTCCATTCCACCTCCTTCTCTCACCCTTGGCCATGAGCTCCAAGCCAAACTCGTTTTCACATCCCCCAACCCAACAGCAGCTATTCTGTTCCTGGCCAAGTTATGACCATCAGATGAACTTGAGAAACAAAAATGAAACGCTGATGGGAAAATGCAGCCCTCTTTTCCTCACCAGGCTGCCTCTCAATGTTGACATCATGTCTGAAATCCTGTCCATTTCCCCCTTAACCCCAAGCTCGTAGCATCCACGTTCTGCCTCAAGTGTGAGTTCTGCCAGGGGCACAGCCTCCATTCTTTCAGGTGAGGAGTGAGCCAGGGGACATCATTCCAAGGCGACCTTGTGTCTCCCAGCTCGGTACTGTCCCCTGAGCTCCATCCCTGCCTCCATTTCTGCCCTCAGGCCTGCTGCTTCTCCCTGGGCTCTGGGTGTCCTCACACTTGCCTTCAGCTTATGTTCACACATTAAGCACAGTAGAGAAGCCCCTCCAAGGACTTCTGAACAAAGTCTGTGCCCTCATTGGTTTTGTAAAGCCAGGACGTCTCTTGTCATGCGTTTCCCCTTGGAAACTTCCCTTTCTCAGCCTTTTTCTTTCTGACTTGTCAGGACCTGTCTGGTGGTGGCTCTTGCGTCTCTTCCACCACTTCCATTTTGAACTCTGGCAGCAGAGTGGCCCCTGTCCCATGTTAAGCTGGTTCAATCATTTGAAACCTTTAAGCTGCCTCTGAAGTTGGTCCCATTCCTTCTCTACTTCTTGTTAGGCTGCATTTTCACAGAATCTGGGTGTCTTTGATCCTTTTTCTTGCTTTCTCATGGTGTCAGCCTTGATAAATAAAAGTTATTTTACATTCATCTTATTTCTCCCTAAGTGTCTGATAATCATGCTGAGGCTGAGCAGTGGATTTATTAATGAAGCCTCTACCTACTGATGGCTGTCTAGCTTCCCTAGAGCTTAAGAATAAACCTAGTAAATTGTAAAGTCAGAGATGATATTTATTCTTCCCTCTTGGCCCTTAGATTTGCGGTATTGTCACTGAGGTTTCTTCTAACTCAGCCTAAGAAGGTGCACCTCACCCATCAGTGGTTCTCACCTGGGCTGTACGTTAGGATCACTAAGAGGCTCTTTAAATACTGTTACTTAGGTCTTATTTCAGGATTCTGACTTAACTGGTCTCGAGTGAGGTTTAGGAACAGATATTAGTATTAGAAAACAGAAATCCCTCTGGGTTACTCAAATGTACCGGCAGGGTTGAGAGCCTTCTGGATCTGTAAAATCCTCAAGCCTTGAGGCTTATTAGCATGTTTGTGTCACCACCCTGGCTGAGGAACAGGACAGAGGGACTCTTGGAGAATCTAGCTTGATATACTTACGGCAAAGGCCTGTCCTTTGAAACGCTGTGCATTCTGAGATTTGCTTGCTTAGTCAACAGATGGTAGTTGCTTTCTGTTAGTGTGGCACAGGCAGTGTACTAGGTGTTGGAAGAACAATTTGAAAAGGCCTCCTTCTTATGGAGCTGATGGTTGTTGCTTCCGTTCTGACCTAGTGATGGATCATGACTCAGATGAAAGAAATGACTAGGACCTACCAACCCAACTTCTCTTGTGGCTCAGCGGGTAAAGAATTCACCTGCAGTGCAGGAGACCTGGGTTCGATCTCTGGATTGGGAAGATCCCTTGGAGAAAGGAAAGGCTACCCACTCCAGAATTCTGGCCTAGAGAATTCTGTACAGTCCATGGAGTCGCAAAGAGTCGGACATGACTGAGCGACTTTCACTTCACCACCCCAACTAGGTTGCTCTGGAATAGTAACAGCACTGGTAGTCCCAAACCCCTGTTCCTTCTCGGTTAGTGAGCTTAGCCGGGCCGTTAACCTAGAACCTAGACCTCTCTTTGGCTCTCTGGTGAAGGGATAACTGAAGTCCAAGATGGAAAGGCAGCCTAGGTGACCTGTTCCTGACCACTTTCTTCTGGGCCCACATCTTGATTTTAACCTTAACTTTATCACTAACTGAAGGGAGAGGTAAGTTATTGAAGACATTCAGTTAAGGAAGATGAGAGTCTGCCACCTTCCCTAAAGTCTGGAGCAGTGGGGCTACAGAGCCCCCTCCTTGTGGTCCTTTCCCTAGGCCCTGTGATCTGCTAAGGCACATCCCCAGCAGGAGGTGAATTCTAACCTGAGCAGCCCCAGGAACAGGGAGAGGTTAGAGACCAACAAGAACAGTTGTGAAAGAGCACCAGGATAGGCAAGCAGTCAGAAGCCTAGATCTGAGTGAGTTTTTTATGTTCCCCCCACCGTGCTTTTCCTATCAGGAAGCAGTTGTCTTCTGATTTCATGGTGGCAGTCACTGTCCGCAGTGATTTTGGAGCCCAAGAAGAGGAAATTTGTCACTACATCCACCTTTTCCCCTTCTGTTTGCCATGCAATAATGGGACTGGTTGCTATGATCTTAGTTTTTGTTTTTTTAATATTTAGTCTTAAGCCGATTCTTTCACTCTCCTCCTTCACCATCATCAAAAGGCTCTTTAGTTCCTCTTCGCTTTCTGCCATTAAAGTGGTATCTTCTGCATATCTGAGGTTGTTGATGTTTCTCCTGCCTATCTTGATTCCAGCTTGTAACTCGTCCAGCCCAGCCTTTCTCAGATGTGCTCAGCTTATAGGTTAAACAAACAGGGTGACAGCAGACAGCCCTGTCGTACTCCTTGCTTGATCTTGAACCACTCAGTTGTTCCACACAGGGACAAACCTAGACAGTGTCTTGAAAAGCAGAGACCTTACTCTGCCAACAAAGGCCTGTATAGTTGAGGCTATGGTCTTCCCAGTGGTCACGTACGGTTGTGAGTGCTGGACTGTGAAGAAGGCAGAACACCAAAGAATTGATGCCTTCGAACTGTGGTGCTGGAGAAGACTCCTGATAGTCCCTTCGACAGCAAGGAGATCGAACCAGTCAGTCTTAAGGGAGATCAGCTCTGAGTATTCACCGTAAAGACTGATGCTGAAGCTGAAGCTCCAGTATTTTGGTCATCTGATGCAAACAGACTACTCTTTGGAAAAGACCTTGATGCTTGGAAAGACTGAGGGCAGAAGGAGAAGAGGACATCAGAGGATAAGATGGTTGGACGGCATCACCAATACAATGAACATGAACTTGGGCAAACTCCGGGAGATGGTGAGGGACAGGGAGGCCTGGCGTGCTGCAGGCCATGGAGTTGCAAAGAGTCAGACGTGAATGGGTGACTGAACAACAGCAACAACACCATGCCTTTCTCTGGAAGATGGGGCCTCACTAAATGTCCTTGAACTGCACAGAGTATCCTCACCTCCTCCCTGTGGGCCCCTGGAGAGGTGAAGATGTGTGTGATCAGGAACTGATTCTTGATCACTCTTGGCACTCACATCCAGTCAAGGGTATCCTGCCTCCAAGTAGTTAGCTTGGAAGACTCAACACTTCATTCAGTGCTGTTGGCCATTCTTCAAAAACATTTTGCATATTTACTCAGAATTGTATGTTACTTCTTTTCTCGCAACTTCTGTAGTGATAGCAAGTATTTATTTTTTTCTTTAGAGCAAATTTAGTTTTTTTCTGCAACCAGAAATCATTCAGCATGTAATTCGTTGAATAAGCCTTGCATTGAGATTGTAAATTTGACCTGAAGACAGTTTCCCTGACAAAGTTCAGAAATGCTGTGAGTCAGAGGTACATTCATTCATTCAACAGAAATATTGAGCACATCCTCTGGCAGGCACTGCCCTGGGCTCTGGGGGTACAGCAAGACTGATTGTAGTCCAATTAACCATATGTAATAAAACAAGTAAAAAACAATAAACAAGATGCCAAATAAATATATTGGGTTCACTAAAAAGTTAATTCAGGTTATTCTGTAACATGGAAAATAATTTCTAGGAGGAGAGGTGCTATGAAGAGGGGTGGAGGAGGCAGAAAAGGCGGTGGTGGGACTGGTTTGCAGAGCATGATTAAGGAAGGCCTCTCTGAAAGGGGGACATTTGTGCAGAGGCCTGAGTGCTGTGAGTCACAAAGCATGTCACAGTGTGTTCCAGGCAGTGGCTGGCGGTGGACAGGAAGGCCCGAGGGAAGACGTCGAAGGAGTAGTGTGGAGAGAGGGGAGTAGATGAGGGGGGAGATATTTTCATCAGCACAACAGCTACGCTGCTTCTGTACAAATTAAATCTTAAAATTGGAGGTGTGGGACCTGATTCTGAGGGAGATAGGAAGCAACGGTGGGTTGGACTTTGCTGGAGCCAGTGCTTGGCTTCCTAGGGTCATTGTTTTGAAATATATTAGCTAATGCTGTGATGGGTGGGGTTGGAGGTGGGTAGTAAATGCACATCTTTGAATCTATATAGACTTACTATAGGAAGGTCCAAGAAAGCCTGGGTGATAGTGCAGGCAGGTCCAGAGAGGTGGGGCACTTATTTTTTAATTTATTTCAATTCTTATCACGTGTGTTTTTAAGAAACCTATTCATTAATATACCGTGTGTGTGTGTGTGTGTGTGTGTGTGTGTGTGTGTGTGTGTGTGAGATTTGATTTTTACAGAATATAGCTGTTGTGTGGATGAAAACATAAAGGGTCTTTAATCCAATTCCTCCTCTGAGATAATTTGATAAATGTTTAAAGGCTGCTTGGCTTTTGGATTTCTATGAAATCCAAGCATTGGTATTGAAGCACTTTCGACAAGTTGAGTGGCCCTTCCATTTTCATAGATGACACCTTATTTCTCCGTTTCAAATTACGTCTTTTACTTCTTCCCCAGGCCACAGAAACAGATGCCAAAGTCAGAGTGTGCACCCGGGCTTACCATCTCCTTGTGGAAAAACTGGGCTTCAACCCAAATGACATCATCTTTGACCCTAATATCCTCACCATTGGTACTGGGATGGAAGAACACAACTGGTATGCTGTTAATTTTATCAATGCAACAAAAGTCATAAAAGTAAGTGTGAACATTTTTCTCCTTTCTACCCAAGACATTGCTTAGATTTATCACATGGCTTCAATGAATAGCTTGAGCTCACATATATATTTATTGGCAAGGAATATTGACATTCCTGTAGCAAATTGGTTTCCTGAAATTTAAGGGCTTTTAAATTTTTTTTCTATGTTATTTTATATTGTGATGTAAAACACAGACTGGGGGATGTATAAAAGATACAGAGTTTGATAAATGATTATGAGGCATATAATAGCTTCCTCTTGGGACCTGAAACAGAAAATGGAAAGTTCCCTCATGTCTCTTCCTTTCTGATTATACCCTCATTCTGAGTTTTATAGCACTTCTTGTTGCTCTTCTATATAATTTTAACGCTTCTATATACACAGTCAATCTGAATTATCCGGGGTTTTTTATTTGCAAGTCACCTACTCACTAAAATTTATCTGTGGGCTTCCCTGATGGCTCAGTGGTAAAGAATCTGCCTGCCAGTGCAGGAGACTCAGGCTCGATCACTGATCCAGAAAGGTCCCACACGCTGGTGAGCCGCAGAGCCTGTGCGCCACAGCCGTGGTCCGGAGCCCGGGAGCTGCAACTGCCAAGCCCTTGTACTGCACCTCCTGAAGCCCCTGCACCCTAGAGCCCGAGCTCAGTGACAGGACACGCCACCACCACGAGAAGCTCATGCATGGCAAAGAAGAGTAGCCTCCGCTCGCGGCAACTAGAGAAAGCCCGAGCAGCAACAGAGACCCAGCAGAGCCAGAAGTGTAATAAATAGATTTTTAAAAAAATTATTTGTGACTCCAGAGTCAATACTGAGGGCTCTTCTGCAGTCATTCACGGACACACACACGTGCAGAGTGGTGCCTGACCCCTGCGATCTGGGTGAGTCAACAGAGGCGCGCTCTGCCTCCCTGGGTGCAGCCTCATTCTGTAAACAAGCACCCTTTCCAGGGTCTGTTTAGTGCCACAGTTTTCACGTTTTTGAGCTGGTTTTTTTTTTTCCGCTGATTGATTTCTCTATTTGAGTGGCCCCCATGCCTTGTGCTGAAGTGCTGTCCTGTGTTTCTGCGTCCGCAAAGGCTGTAATGTGCTTTATGGAGAAAATATGTTTGTTAGATGAACTTTGTTTACACATAAATTGTGATGCTGTTGGCTCTGAGCTCAACATTAGGGAGCTATACATCAACAGTATATATTATATACATCAACAGTATGTATTAAACAAGATATCTTTACCTGGAATCATAGAGAACAGGGTTGTATGTTGCTCAGTGATGACAGTTTTGTGACCGGAGTTTCACAGACCTAACCCTGCATTTCCTGTGGGAGCAGTGGTTTTCAGCATCCCCAGTTCAGTGTTTGCAGTGACTTCATGGAACGTAGGTACCACAAGTAGCAAGAATTAACTGTAGAAATAGTAGAGCTAGTTTTGCCTATTTTTGAACTTCATGTTAATATAAATAGGATCTTAAGATGTTTATGCCTTTTTCTTTACCCAGTCTCACTTTAAAGGTCCACTGGTGTTGTGGGTGTGCTTTGTTCAATTTTACTAATGTATAATACTCCATCATTTACCTTTTTCCATAATTAACTATTCTGTGATTGACATATACTTGGTTTGTTTCCAGTTTGGGTAAGTTACGAGCAAAGCTGTGTGTATACATCTCTTGTATATATCTCTTCATGAGCTTCCCTATAGCAAATACCCAGAAGTGGAAGGGTTGGGCCCAGTAGAAGATAAAGGCAGCTCTCTCCCAAGATGCTTGAACTAGTTTGTACCCTATCTAACAGGAAGTAAGAGTTCCTGCTTTACATACGAACAAATGCTTCATATGTCATCAGGTGTGCTGGGGACCTCGGTTTCCTTTTGTCCTTTTAAAATTAGGTTTATAGTGAACTAGGAAGTTTGTTCATCTAGGCTGTAGACGCTTTCTAGTAGCTCATGCTTTCAGTGAGTGGCCAGCTTCTCTCTGTTTGTCTTCTCTGCTTTTCCTTCTGTTATCTGTCACTGTTTCTTGCTTTTTCTGTTCTTTATCCAACAGATGTGTGTGTGTGTGTGTGTATATATATATATATGTATGTATGTATTTAGCTGCACCATGCGAGATCTTAGTCCCCCAACCAGGGATTAAACCCCTGCCTCCTGCAGTGGAAGCTCAGGGTGTTAACCACTGGACCGCCAGGGAGGTCCCTGTTCAGCAAATACTTTATGTCACACTCACCATGTATGCAGCCACGTCATGGTCACTGTAGAAGTACACAGAGATAAAGCAGAAGTTTTTCTTTTCCCTTAGGGAGATTATAGTAGGAAAAACAATGAATTACTGCTTTTGTGTCTCCCTGATACGCAAGTTGTGGTCTACGTCTAGATACAAGAAGCTCTGAATTACCCTGGACTTTATATATATTTTTTTACTTTCCATTCTTATTAAGGAACATGATTGCTGCTTTTGGCAAACTAGGGGAAAGTTTTCATATCTTAAAATTTTTTCCAGGAAACGCTGCGTGGAGCCAAAGTAAGTGGTGGTCTTTCCAACTTGTCCTTCTCCTTCCGAGGAATGGAAGCCATTCGAGAGGCGATGCATGGGGTTTTCCTGTACCATGCGATCAAGGTATAGTGGAACACCTGTTTGCCTTGGGCACCAGCCTTTACTTCGGGCAAGCGTTTGCAGACTCTGGCCCACAGACTGGCCTGGTCTGCTGCCGTCTCCTGTGAATGAAGCTTTGTTAGGACAAAGCCGCAAGCTCTCGCCTGCCTTCTGTCCGCGGCCGCTCCCACTGCTGTAGCAGCCGAGTTGAGTGGCTGTGACAGAGGCTGTGGCCTGTGGTGGTTCCAACCTGGCCCTTCACAGAAAGAGTCACTGATCCCTGGACTCGAGTATCGCTGGGAATGCTCATGTTTCTTTTTATTGCCCTTAGTTTGGTATGGACATGGGAATAGTGAATGCTGGAAGCCTTCCTGTCTATGACGACATCCACAAGGATCTCCTCCAGCTCTGTGAGGACCTCATCTGGAACAGAGACCCCGAGGCCACTGAGAAGCTCTTACGCTACGCCCAGGTAGGGGGAGAGGCGCTGACGGGGGGCTTGTCCGTTTTGTCTTTGACTCGGTCTTAGACGTACAGTTACGAGTCCTTCATTGGGAGATGGAAGAAAGGATGCCGCCATGTCTTTGGATCACTCAAGGTTCCTACAGAGAGTTCCAGAGAAGGTGTTTGCATTAGGGCGAGGACGGAGAAACAGGCCTTAAATGTCTGCTTCAGTACTCTTAGTTTGTATTTCTGTAAGTTTATTTTGGAATGTAAAATTTATTTTTCTCATACCAAAGTAACACATATTAATGTTTAAAAATTTGTAAGATAAGGGTAAGCAAAAGAAGAAATAGAAATTATTCATAATCCTACTACCCATCATTAACCACTGTTGAGGTTTTATTATAGCCTTCTAGTCATTGTTTTGGTTTTATTTTTCTGAAACAAGAAGTGCTAATAATGTGCACACGCACACACACACTCCTGTACATCTTTATAAAAATCTAACTTTTCTTGGTGCTCTTTTGGTAACCTGTTTGTTTACCAGTGTACTGGGAGCATCTTTTCATTTCATTAGATATTTTTCTATCTCATACTGTGAATCGACTGTTTTGGGTTTTCTTGTGTAACCACGTGGTTACCTGGTACCCATTGTTATATCTTTACATTTTTATATATACCTATTTATGTTAGGATCTAGTCCAAGTCTACAGTTCAAGGCTTGAGGTCTGCACACTTTGGATCTATAGACGTAAGAATAATTATAGTTAATCCAAAAATCAGTTCCTCGTTTTCATTTATTATGTACTGGGCAGTCCTAGATATATTAAGTGTCTATCATGGGTGTTGCTTTCTAGAATTCAGTTTAAGGAAAGATGAAATCTTTTTTCAAGAAAACTTACTTTATAATTTATTTCAGAAAGCAATGGCAAAGGAAGACATTTTTCTCACCGAGCATGCCAGGAAAGTACAGAATGCCTCTGTGTATGTTGCCACCTGGGTTAATGTTCTCTAGGTTAAAATATGAATTTAACTTTGGCAGAACTGCTGACTTTTCCTCTTCCTTTCAGGAGTACTAAACTGTTCTGGAAAAAGGATAGGACAGCTTAGGGTTAATTGCATCCTTGATTTGTCCATGTCACAGATGGCAAGATTTTGATTTCTGAAACCGCCTGTGTTAACCTTAGGTTCACTCAACAAAGATGAGTTCAGACTCCGTGCCAGTGAGCACATGACCCTCCTCTCAATTCCTTAGTACATTTATAATTTCTTACATGGACACAGGACAGAATGTCCTGGATCTTGACTGTTGCAAATGTAAACAAGTTCTTCTCAGTTCATTACATAAGAAACAGTGGCTAGATTTCCTTCCCTATTTCCATGATTGTGTCTGCTCAGATAGACAAAGTGCTGAGCCGTTTCTTTGGACACCAGGATACAAGTGTGAAACAATATCCAGCTTTTTTTTCTCTGCCTGCCTTCCACTTGGCAGGAGATTGTTCATTAACTGCCAGTGAAGACAGGGTTCTACTGAAGACCAGAGGGGCTTCATAGCTTCTACCCGAGCATTCTTAGTTAACCCATAAAGTGATGTGCTTTCTCATCTTCTTCACTGTCCAGATTAGACAGCTCTCACTTAGGAAAGATAGGGCTCCTTATTTATGAGACTCTTCTCATTTAAGGTTTTGTTGGTTTTGTGTTTTATAGCAGTCATTCTTTTCAGTCTGCATTCGCGTGCAGTATTTGTTTACAAGTTTTTGTTTCTTTATATCTTGCTAAACTGCCAAGAGGTTTTGCTCCTAAGGGACAGCTGAAGAGTAAGAGGGAAAATCTTAATAGCAATTTCAAGGCTTCATCAATCCATCATAGAAAAAATTGCCTCCCTGTTTATGTAACCACAGGACTTACTACAAGCCACTGACCCCGTCTGTCAAGTAGGTTAACTGTCTACATTCAAGGTGACTTCTATTGCTGTTAAGGAATTAATAACCAAAACAAGTACGCTTTCATCACTGCCAGGAGTCTCCAGCTCTTTAACCATTCCTCAGGGTACACCACTTGCAAACAGAGCATGAAAAGCAGGAATATTGTGAGGCAAATAAGGGTTGAGCAATTTTTTTCTTTATGAGACAATGATTCTCTCTTTTCATTGTGAAATAATAAGGTCTACACTCAAGTTTCATCTGATAGATTATTCAGTATTATTGTTGAAAAGGGTAGGAGGAGTCTCATCTCTGACCTTCCTAAACTCTAATGGGCTTTATTGAAAAATACTACCCTCAGGATGGCTCAGGCTGACCTGTGGTGACTAAATTACCTTGGGTAAGAAGTTCCAGGTGACATGAGACCATGTAACTCGTGTGGAGGTTGTCCATTGGGCAGCACTGTTAGGGTGGTAACGGAGTGTCTTGGGTGTGATGGCTCTTGGATGGCCTTGGGTTGTGAGAATACACGTGTCCCCAGCTTATGATGATATGCAAGCAGGAAGCATTCAGCAGAAACTGTACTCTGGATTCTGACCTCGCCCTGGGCAGGCGATATGCAGTACCAACTCTCTTGTGATGCTGGACAGAGGCAGCGATCGCAGCTTCTGTTCAGCCTGCCATCATGAGGGGAAACCACCACCGACAACCACTCTGGACCCACACTGCCGTTCTGCTTTTCACTCTCGGGACAGTATTCAATAAATTACATGAGATATTCAATGTTTTATTATTTTAAAAAAAGCTTAGTGTTAGGCGATTTGGCCGAAGTAATAGGCTAACGTCAGTGTTCTGAACACATGTCAGGTAGGTGAGGGGCTAAGCTGCGATGTTTGCAGGGTTACGTAGGTAAGTGCATTTTCTGCTTAGACTCGTCAGCAGATGACGGGTTTATCAGATGTCAGTATTTTCGGTGCTTTGGTAGAAAAAAGGCCCTCTCTGCTCCTCACCTGGCCCTGCTCTCTCATCGCCAGTGGTGCTCACGCTCCCCTTTGGTTTCTCTCGAGCAGTTTCCTCCACTGATGCTGGTCCAGTCTGATATCAGAAATAAAACACATGTCCTCCTGAGGCACCTTGCTAACTGGGAGCTACTCTTGAGCAGCAGAAGCAGATGAAGGAGTAGCCGATCGAGCGGTCCACAGGGTGGACCTTGAGGGCACCATGCTAAGTGAAATAAGTCAGACAGAGAGACAAGTACCATATGATCTCACTTACACTTGGAATCTAAAGACAGAAACGAATGTGCTGACGGATGTTAACCAGACTTACTCTGCCGAGCATGTTGCCCTCAGGGTCCACCCATGCTGTTTCAAATGGCAGGATTTCCTTTTCTTGTGGCTGAAAAATATTCCATTATATATATATATATATATATATTATTTCACACTTTTTTTATCCATTCATTCACTGATGAACACATCGATTGTTTCTGTGTCTTTTTCTATTATAAATAACGCTGAAAAAATGCATCTTTTAACTTGCCATCTTCTTTAAGGTTTTTCGTCATATGAGAGCAGCGTTAACCTCTTGACACGTAAGAGCTCCCTCAATCCTGGAACTCCTCCCGGTCCCTTCCTTTTCTTCTTCCATGCTGTCCATTAATACTTCTATATTTGTCCTTTCCTTCTCTTTCTGTTCCTACCACTGTAGTTCAGGCTTTCATCATGAACTGTTAAAACATTCTCCCCTTTCTAGGGTTCTCTTAAAAACACTACTTTGGTGGGAGTTTGCTGGTGGTCCAGTGGTTAGGACTTGGCACTTTCAGTGCAAAGGGCCCAGGTTCAGTCCCTGGTTGGGGAACTAAGGTCCCGCAAGCCATGTGTCTCACCCCCTCGGCAAAAAAAGTACTACTTGGAATGTTACCTGAAGCTTCCGAATTTGTGTCATTCCCCCACCTCCGCCCTTGGCACAGTTGCCTGGAGGGTTAAGTCCAAACTCCACAGCGTGGATCCCTAGCACTCTGCGGCTTGGCCTCTGCATCCTGCACAAACGTTGCTCTGGGAAATCGGTGCTCATTCAGCTTTAAACCATTCAGCTAATGTTTACCCAGGTTTTGTTTTCTGCTGTGCACTTTCTGATCAGAGGATCTAACTACTAAGACAGGCATGCGCCTGTAGGGCCTGCAGCTCCTGAGACGTGCCCAGGTATGTGGAGGCAGTTGTCATCCAGCGTGGTGGGCAGATGTGTGATAAGGCATGTACGGGGGTGCTGTAGACTGCCTAGGAGGGACGCTGAACCCAAAGGCAGAGGTGGTCAGGGGAAGCCTCCCAGAAGTGGAGGGTCGGGGCACCTGAGAGCTCAACAGGAGTTACCAGGCTAAAGTTTGGGGTTGGGGTGCAGTACTGGTATTCTCTGCCAGAGGAGGAGTGTCTGCATCTAGCTGGGCCTGGCGTTCTGGTAGGTGCTAAATAAAAGACTGTCAGATGAGTGGATGTAAAGGGCCAGGGATGAAAGGGATGATGGAGAATATAAGGAATCGAGATGTTCAAGAGGGGCTGAGTTCTTCAGGAATGGCAGAAGATGAAGCTGGAAGAAAATTGGTTCAGGACATTGTCCAGCAGGAAAAGGAGTCAATACGACATTCGGAGAGCAACAGGGAGCTTGCAGTGAATCTTCCCATGGGGGCAGTTTGATCAGGTTTGCGTTTTGGAAAGGCCCTTCTGGCTACAGTGTAGAAGACGCATTGGGGACCAGGGTGATCCTGGGCTGTGGAGACCAGTTAGATGCTTGGACTCTGAAAGTGGAAGCAGAGTAGAGAGAAATATTGAGGCGGTGTAATTATTAGGGCTAGGTAACTAATTGAATGTGAAGCCTGGATGGAGAGTCGAGAGTGCTACTTAGATTTCAGATTTGGCAACGAGTTACATCAGTTGAGATGGAGGAAACATGCAATTCACCTTCCATCCCAGGATCATCACGATTTTGTCCGTTTGCCACTGGAGAATCTGTCAGCTTCTTCAAAGTCTCTCTTCACCACTCGTGTTTGTGATGATCACTCTGTCCTCAAAATTCCTAGCCTTGTCTGTGTCATCTTCTCATTCAGCACGCGGCACAGGCTTTCTCCTGTGGCTAACCTTATTTCCATCTACCTTGTGATACGGCAAAGCCCTTGAGGGCACGTCTGTGTCTTGTACCTCACAGTGTGCCCACCTCCAAGACAAGTTATGACTTGCCTTTGTTACGGAATCTTCACATATCTGGGTAGTGATGGTCCGACGTGAGAACTTTAAAAGCTCATCAGATATGAGGTTTAGCTTTTCTTACTGTCCTGGAAATCTTTGGTCCCAAGATGCTGTCTTTTAGGAAAGAAGGAAAGGGGGGGGGGGGAAAGGAGTCTCACTCTGTCTCTCTACTGAACATTCAGATCCTAAGTGAGGATTATTTTATAATTATAGAAATATTGAATCACTATACTGTGTACCAGGAACTAAATTATAGGCTGATTATGCTTAAAAAAAAAAAAACTCATAGGAAATGAGATCAGATTTGTAGCTACCAGAGGCAGGGGGTAACAGGAGGGAAAATTGGATGAAGGGAATTCCTCGTAAGATGCATAGGGATATAATGTACAATGTGATAAATATCATTGGCACTGGTATATAATATATATGACAGATTTTAGAAAAACTCAAGAGTTCTCATCACAAGAAAAAAAAATGTTTTCTATTTTACTTTCTACCTATATGAGATGATGGATATCAGTTCAGTCACGCAGTTGTGTCCGACTCTTTGTGAACCCACGACTGCAGCACGCCAGGCCTCTCTGTCCATCACGAACTCCCAGAGTTTACTCAAACTCAAGTCCATTGAGTTGGTGATAACATCCAACCATGTTATCCTCTGTCGTCCCCTTCTCCTCCAGCCTGCAACCTTTCCCAGCATCAGGGTCTTTTCAAATGAGTCAGTTCTTCACATCAGGTGGCCAAAGGATTGGAGTTTCAGCTTCAACATCAGTCCTTCCAGTGAATTTTCAGGATTGATTTCCTTTAAGATGGACTGCTTGGATCTCCTTGCAGTCTAAGGGACTCTCAAGAGTCTTCTCCAACACCACAATTCAAAAATATCAATACTTTGGCACTCAGCTATCTTTATAGTCCATCTCTCACATCCATACATGACTACTGGAAAAACTACAGCCTTGACTAGAGGGACCTTTGTTGGCAAAGTAGTGTCTCTGCTTTTTAATATGCTCTCTAGGGTGGTCATAACTTTTCTTCCAAGGAGTAAGCATCTTTTAATTTCATGGCTGCAGTCACCATCTGCAGTGACTTTTTTTTTTTTTATTGTGTTGGTTTTGCCATACAATGACATGAAACCGCCATGGGTTTACATATACTCCCCCTCCAGAACCCCCCGCCCTCCTCCCTCCCAATTCCCTCCCCCTGGGACATCTTGGTGCACCAGCCCTGAGCATCAACCCTGGGCTGGCGATTGATTTCACATATGATAATTAACATGTTTCAATGCCATTCTCCCATATTATCCCACCCTTGCCCTCTTCCACAGATTCCACGAGTTGGTTCTATACATCTGCGTTCCTTTTGCTGTCTCGCATGCAGGGTTCTCGTTACCATCTTTCTAAATTCCATATATATGCATTAGTATAGTGTATTGTTTTTCCTTCTGGCTTACTTCACTCTGGATCATAGGCTCCAGTTCCGTCCACCTGAGTAGAACTGATTCAAATGAATTTTTTTTTAATGCTGAGTAATATTCCATTGTGTATATGTACTTTGGAGCCCCCCAAAATAAAGTCTGTTACTGTTTCCACTGTTTCCCCATCTATTTGCCATGAAGTGATGGGACCAGATACCGTGGTCTTAGTTTTCTGAATGTTGAGTTTTAAGCTAACTTTTTCACTCTCCTCTTTGACTTTGCTCAAGAGGCTTTTTAGTTCTTCTTTGCTTTCTGCCATAAGGGTAGTGTCATCTGCATATCTGAGGTTTTTGATATTTTTCCTGATTCCAGCTTGTGCTTCTTCCAGCCGAGCATTTCTCATGATGTACTCTGCATATAAGTTAAATAAGCAGGGTGACAATATACAGCCTTGATGTACTGATTCCCAATTTGGAACCAGTCTGTTGTTCCATGTCCAGTTCTAACTGTTGGTTCCTGACCTGCATACAGATTTCTTAGGAGGCAGGTAAGGCGATCTGGTAGTCCCATCTCTTTAAGAATTTTAGACAGTTTGTTGTGATCCACACAAAAGCTTTGGCATAGTCAGTAAAGCAGAAATAGATGTTTTTCTGGAACTCTCTTGCTTTTTTGATGATCCAACGGATGTTGGCAATTTGATCTCTGGTTCCTCTGTCTTTTCTAAAACCAGCTTGAACATCTGGAAGCTCACAGTTCACATTACTGTTGAATTTCTCTCACATTACTGGAGAATTTTGAGCATTACTTTGCTAGCATGTGAGGTGAGTGCAGTTGTGCGGTAGTTCGAGCATTCTTTGGCATTGCCTTTCTTTGGACTTGGAATGAAAAGTGACCTTTTCCAGTCCTGTGGCCACTGCTGAGTTTTCCAAATTTGCTGGCGAATTGAGTGCGGCACTTTCACAGCATCATCTTTTAGGATTTGAAGTAGCTCAGCTGGAATTCTATCACCTCTGCTAGCTTTGTTCATAGTGTTGCTTCCTAAGGCACACTTGACTTCACATTCCAGGATGTCTGGCTCTAGGTGAGTGATTACACCACCATAATTATCTGGGTCATGAAGATCTTTTTTGTGTAGTTCTTCTGTGTATTCTTGCCACCTTAATATCTTCTGCTTCTGTTAGGTCCATACCATTTCTGTCCTTTATCGAGCCCATCTTTGCATGAAATGTTCCCTTGGTATCTCTAATTTTCTTGAAGAGTTCTCTAGTCTTTCCCATTCTATTGTTTTCCTCTATTTTTTTGCAATGGTCACTGAGGAAGGCTTTATCTCTCCTGCTATTCTTTGGAACTCTGTATCCAAATGGGTAGATCTTTTCTTTTCTCCTTTGCCTTTTGCTTCTCTTCTTTTCTCAGCTATTTGTAAGGCCTCCTCAGACAGCCATTTTGCCTTTTTGTGTTTCTTTTTCTTGGGGATGGTCTTAATGCTTGCCTCCTGTACAATGTCACGAATCTCCATCCATAGTTCTTTAGGCACTCTGTCTATCAGATCTAATCCGTTGAATCTATTTGTCACTTCCACTGTATGATTGATTGGAATGGATTTGATTTAGGTCATACCTGAATGGTCTAGTGATTTTCCCTACTTTCTTCAATTTCAGTCTGAATTTGGCAATAAGCAGTTCATGTTCTGAGCCACAGTCAGCTCCTGGTCTTGTTTTTGCTGACTGTATAGAGCTTCTCCATCTTTGGCTGCAAAGAATATAACCAGTCTGATTTTGGTGTTGACCATCTGGTGATGTCCATGTGTAGAGTCTTCTCTTGTGTTGTTGGAAGAGAGTGTTTGCTATGATCTGTGCATTCTCTTGGCAGAACTCTATTAGCCTTTGCCCCGCTTCATTCTGTACTCCAAAGCCAAATTTACCTGTTACTCCAGGTGTTTCTTGACTTCCTACTTTTGCATTTCAGTCCCCTATAATGAAAAGGACATCGTTTTTGCGTGTTAGTTCTAGTAGGTCTTATAGGTCTTCATAGAACCATTCAACTTCAGCTTCTTCAGCATTCCTGGTCAGGGCATAGACTTGGATTACTGTGATATTGAATGGTTTGCCTTGGAAACGAACATAGATCATTCTCTTGTTTTGAGATTGCATCCAAGTATTGCATTTCGGACTCTTTTGTTGACCATGATGGCTACTCCATTTCTTCACAGGGATTCTTGCCCCCAGTAGTAGATATAATGATCATCTGAATTAAATTCTCCCATTCCAGTCCATCTTAGTTCACTGATTCCTTAAATGTTGACATTCACTCTTGCCATCTCCTTTTTGACCACTTCCAATTTGCCTTGATTCATGGACCTCACATTCCAGGTTCCTGTGTGATATTGCTCTTTACAGTATCAGACTTTACTTGCATCACCAGTCCCATCCACAACTCAGTGTTGTTTTTGCTTTGGCTCTATGTCCTCACTCTCTCTGGAGTTATTTCTCCACTGATCTCCAGTAGCATATTGGGCACCTACCAACCTGGGGAATTCATCTTTCAGTGTCCTGTCTTTTTGCTTTTTCATACTGATGGATATACATTAAACTTATTTTGGTAATGATTTCATTTGTACATAAATCAGCTCTTTATGCTGTACACCTGAAATTTGTATAGCACTGTATATCAATTATATTTCAGGAAAACTGGAAGGAAGAAAATTCTTAAATAAAAGTGCAAAATCTATAAGATTTCTCTGTCGTCCTCTCTCCTTGAAGTGAAGTGAAGTTGCTCAGTCGTGTCCGACTCTTTGCAACCCCGTAGACTGTAGCCTACCAGACTCCTCCATCTATGGGATTTTCCAGGCAAGAGAACTGGAGTGGGTTGCTATTTCCCTCTCTCCTTGCCTCAAGCATTTTCCAAAGATTTTATTCATGCTGACACTCTACTAGGGCCTTGAAACATAAGGGAAGAATAAGACATCGTTTTTTTCTGCCAGCTAGCTGAGTAAGTGACGTGTTGCGTCATCTCACTATTCACATTTCAATTCAGACTCAGGGCAAAGGAGGGAAGAAAGTCATCCAGACTGATGAGTGGAGGAATGGCGCTGTCGAAGAACGCCTTGAGTACGCTCTTGTGAAGGTAAGTGTGGGCTGGAGGCTGGTTGCTGGTCCTGGCGGCTGATGTCTTGGCTGGAGGAGAGGTGCTGGCAGCAGCTGACAAAGGAGATGCCCTGGACTACTCCTGAGTGATTTTGCCCTCCATCCCTCCCCGTGGTCTAGTACATTAGGCAGTATCTGGAGGTACTTTTGGTTGTTCTGGTTGGAGTGGGAGGTTTTTACTGGCATCCAGTGACCAGGGATGCTGGTCAACATGCCTCAGTGCCAGGACAGGACTGCACCTCCAGGGGTTACCAGTGCACAGTGTCAGCAGCGCCAAAGGTGGGAAGCGCTGTTTAGACCATGTGGCTGTCGCTTGATCAGCAGGCAATATCTTCTGTAGTTAGAGTTTTAGTCCAGATAGATAATCTGTTGGCTTCAGTTTCCTCACTCCTGAATCTTGACATCTCAGAGGTTTTTTTTTTTTTTTTTGTCTCTAGAATTTAACTTTTGAGATTTACCTACTTCAGGTTGTGGAACTAGTCATCCACCTCTTTGGATCCTTGAACTGGGGACACTGGAGGATTAGGGCTTGATCAGTGCAGGCTGGGTCCTCCCTGTACCCAGCCTGTCACATTACAGGGGGAAAACACAGTGATTTCACAGGAGATATTTGTTTACATGTAATCTGTTAGACCACTAGGATAAAAAGTATTTTATTATGAATTTGAACTTATTAGTACTCCTTCTGTCACTGATTTTTCACTTTATATCAATAAAATGCTTTATGTCAATAAAGCCATATAAGCACTTTACACTTTACACATTTAATCTTCAAAATAACCATATGAGGTTGGTATTGTGTAGTTATTAAATGAGGAAACTGACACTTAATAAGTTGTCTAAATTAGTGATAAGAGCCAGGATTTGAACCCATGCAGTCTGATTCCAGAACCCAGATTCTTAACTATTTATTTAATTTGTTGTTGGATGTTTGAACTTAAGACAATTTTTCCTGTGAATTTTCTCTAATTTTTTGTTTTTCTGTAGGGCATTGAAAAATATGTTATTGAAGATACTGAGGAAGCCAGGTTAAACCAGGAAAAATATCCCCGACCTCTGAATATAATTGAGGGGCCACTGATGAATGGCATGAAAATTGTTGGTGATCTTTTTGGAGCTGGAAAAATGTTCCTACCTCAGGTTGGCAAATGGTGGGGGAAAAGTTTCACAACTGAAGGAAAGAGGCTGTATCTTTCAATACATAGTAAATTTGGGTCTGTTTCTCAGGTCTTAATTTTGCTAAGAGCCCAGGGGCATTGAGGTGTGATTCTGTTCATTCTTTCCCTGAATGCACTTTTAGGCATAGTCTGAAGAGTCCGTTTAGGGTGATGTGGAAGTTAGAGGTCATCTGGACATTCCCAGCATTAGTTTTCATCTTCTGGGCTTCTGTACCACCTCTTACCCCAGCTCAAGTCTCTCCCCGCACCCCGCTAAATTAAAATAAAACCCAAGATTAGTATAAAATTAATCATGTTAAGATTTGATTTGACCAGCGAGTGTTCATCCTTAAGGATGAATATTTTGAAAAGATCATTACCATTTTAAATAATGATATACATTAAATAATATGTTTCAAGTAAAACCAGTCGTCTTACTCTTATTTTGATTTACAGCAGCTACCGACCACATTGATTGACATTGGTACTTTTTGAGACTTCTGGGTTCAGGTCTGTGAGGGATACAAAACCTGAAAAGTCCCTGCTTTGTTTTGTTTTTTTCTTCTTCAGCTTTTCAAAATTGAAGTATTATTGATGTTTTTAATTCATTTTATATTTAATTATTCATTGTCCATTCCCCATTTTCCTTCATAGCATTTATCTTTTCTTACAGGTTCCTTGTTTTCTAATTCACGTGCAATAAAATGTGCATGTTTAAAGGATGCAGTTTGATAAGCTTTGACATGTCTGTACCTGTGAAACCACCCCCACACTCAGGGGACACTCGGCTGTCCTGTGTCAGTTTCCCAAAGTCTGGGGCAGCTCATTGCCTTTGTTCTTCATGATTCAACTCACTGCTCTAGCTCCTTCTGTCTGAGTAAGCTTCAGACGTGCGAGTTGCAGATGGAGCGTAAGTGACCCTGTGTCCCCCTCAACTTCGTCCCCTGATGTTAGCCTTTTCACCTGCTCCTAGTGTAGGTATCAGAGCCAGGGAATTGATGCTGATACCACCGTGCTAAGGACCTTGTTCACATCTCACCCGTCTTTCTGCCGCTCTGCTCTTCGTGTTCCCCAATCACACGTTACTTTTATCTTGAACAGTTCCTGGGTTTTTCCTTATGACCTTGACTTTTGAAGGGTGTTGTACAGTTTGATACGTGATAGGCTCTCTCTCAGTTTGAATTTTCCTGATGTTTCCTCAGTGTTGGTAAGAATAACACAGAGCAGGGCTGTGCCCTTCTCGTCTCAGGAGGCCCATCGTGCTGCTGTGTCTCATCACTGGTGAGGTGAACTTTGACCGTCTTGTCAAGAGCGCCTGCTATGTTTCTCCTCTGTAAATTTTTTTATGGGGAGAAACGTTGAGACTGCACAAATACCCTGTTTTCTCATCCCGCTCCTCATGAATTGTAGCATACATTCATGAATTTTATGGAAGTCCCTGTGCTTTTTTGTCTGTTTAACAAATTTGACGTGTAAATTTTAGGTGCACAGTGATACATATTTTAATATGATTGCCATTGAAATAATAGTTATTACACCATATCTTTATAGTACATTATTGTCTGTTCATTATACTGTTTGTTAGAGCGCTATGGCTTATTTACTTGTTACAAGTTTGTCCCCTTAAATATCGTCAGTCTTATTCTCCCATCCCTATCCCGTGGCAACCGCAATTTCACTCTCTATTTTGTTTTGTTTTTTCTTTCCAGTTAGACTTTTTTTAGGTTCTCCATATAAGTGAGATCATCCAGTCCTTGTCTTTCTCCTTCTCATTTATCTTGCTTAGTATAATGTCCTCAAGATCCATCTGTGTTTTTTGTACATGGCCAGGTATCCTCTCTTCTCCTGGCTGAATGATACTCTGTTCTGTATATATACCACAGCTTTTTTAATCCATTCATCTGTTGATGGGCATTTGAATTGTTCCATGTCTTGGCTGTTATAAATAACGCTGTGATAAACCTATTGAGATCCTATTTTCATTTCCTGTGGGTTTATACTGAAAAGTGGAATTGCTTGATCACATGGTAGACCTATTTTTTATTTTTCTAAGAACTTCCATATTGTTTTCCATTCCCACCAGCAGTGTGTAAGAGTTCCCTTTTCACCACATGCTCACCAGCACCTGTAGATTTTTGGTTTTTTGATGGTGACCATTTAACATATGAAAGTTGTTCAGTCGTGTCTGACTCTTTTTGACCCCATGGACTATACAGTCCATGGAGTTCTCCAGGCCAGAATACTAGAGTGGGTAGCCTTTCCTTTCTCTAGGAGCTCTTCCCAACCCAGGGATCGCACCCAGGTCTCCCACGTTGCAGGCGGATTCTTTACCAGCTGAGCCACCTGGGAATCCTGGAGTAGGTAGCCTATCCCTTCTCCAGCAGATCTTCCTGACCCAGGAATTGAACTGGGATCTCCTGCATTGCAGGTGGATTCTTTACCAACTGAGCTATCAGGGAGGCCCTGAGCTTTCATGTGTGAAGTGATATCTTAGTGTGATTTGCATTTGTATCTCCCTGACAACTAGTGATGCTGAGCATCTTTTCATGTGCCTGTTGGCCATTTTGATATCCTTTTTGGAAAAATATCTTTTTAGTTCTTCTGCCCATATTTTAATCAGATTATTTGGGGTTTTGTTATAAAGTTGCATTAGTTATTTATATATTTTGGATATTAATCCCATATCCAATTTATGTTTACAAAATTTTTCTCTAATTCTATAGACTTTAAGGCTCTTTTTTTCCTTTTGCATAAGCCTTAATTATAAGTGAATTGTGACTCTCGGGATTGAGAAGAGAAGGCTGAGAAGGGGCTTCTGGAGGAGAAGCTTGACCCTTGGAGGATGTGCAGAACTTCAGGAAATGATAGAGGCCTTCTTGGTGGAGAAAAAATAGCATGCAGAGGTTCAGAGGACAGAAACTGCAACTACTTCCAGCCTTGTTTTTCTTCTGTACCTGGCTAATTAATTTTCCTCATGGTGAACTCATTCCTCACCCACCCACTGTCAAAAATGGACCCAAGGGTGGCTGACCTGAGGTCAAAACATGGATGATGATTTGTGCTAAAATCTCACAAGCAGCCATGTATCCAGGTGTTTTGGTAAAGATGCCTGACTGACTCTGTGTATTTTACCCAGGTTATAAAGTCAGCTCGGGTCATGAAGAAGGCTGTGGGTCACCTTATTCCCTTCATGGAAAAAGAGAGAGAAGAAACCAAAGTGCTTACTGGCAAAATAGAAGACGAGGCAAGTCCTTTTGTCGGGGCACGTGGACCTCATGATGAGTCGGCTCTGGATACTCTTACTGGGTGGGGGTAGGAACCTAAGCCACTGGGCTTGACTGTGTCATTGAAGATGAAGCAGAGGAGTGAAATGACTTTTATGCCCAGTATCAGAATACCCTGGGGTTTTCTGTAGAATGTGGCTTTATAAAATTTTTAATAGAAACATTATTTTCCAAACAAAGCCGTGAGTTCAAGACAAAACCCATTCATTCATTCATCTACCAACTATTTACAGAGCTCTTACCACGTGCCACGTAGTGTGCCCGACTCTGTAGCTAAAAAAGCTCAGTCCCTGCCCTTGAGATACTGTTTGGTTTTGGAAAACCTCTTACCTGAATATTCTGTGTGCTGGCCGTGTTCTTGGCCCTGCTGCTGGATTTAGTTCCCTTCTTGTTGGCTGCGGCACCACAGTAAATCATTATGCTTTTGACCTTGTTCAGCTCCCTCTGAAGCTCAGTCAGCTTTGGCCCCTGAGATTCTGAATTCCTAAATCTATCTGTGTTTATGAATGGCTCTGACAGTAGTGTTCATAAAAATCCCACTTGCCTTGTGTGTCTTTTTCTTTGCTTTCTTTTTCTGTCTTTGAGGGGGGAGATGGTGACAGAACAGTGTTGAAGAAGGTAATCTGAGCCCTCCCGCCCTGGGCTGTTGTGGTCCTCCCCCTTCTGATGGAACACGTGCAGTTCACCAGAGCCTCCTCCTCCCTTTTACTGCTAACATTTAATAAACATTTATCAGATAGGTTTGGGGGTTACAAATATGATCTTCAGTGATGGGACTGTTTTATATTTGAACGTAAACTGTTTTTGAGATGGTGGGTCACACGATCTGGGTTGAAGCCCCCTCCGTGAACCACCTGGGGGTCGCTGAGGCTTCCAGTCTTCGCACAGAGAGCGCGGCTTGGGTTCCGGGTCCGTGCTTGAGGGTTGCCGTGGCTGTGCTGAACTGCTTTCCGTGCCAACGCCTGTCTGGCTCCAGAGAACCAGGCAACCCCAGCAGTGCTGAGCTGTTTGACTTTCTTTCCAGGACCCTTACCAAGGCACCATCGTGCTGGCTACTGTGAAAGGGGACGTGCACGACATAGGCAAGAACATAGTTGGAGTGGTTCTCGGCTGCAATAACTTCAGGTAAATTAGGGCCCACCTTTCTCACCTGAGCCCTTTCCTTGTTTGAAGTAAAAGCAATGACAGGTGGTTTGTCTTTGGGTGGGGAGGGCAGGGTGGAGCTGTGGATGTTAGAGGTTGTTTTTCTTCACATGTTTTTGAATTTTCTCCATGGAACATACCTTTTCAAATGAAGTGATTTAGTAATTATTTAATGGTGTGCATTCAGTAAGGACAAAAAGAATAGAAAACAGTTTTCAAGTAGGGTCAAGCAACCCAGAGGCTTCTGGGGAATTGACTTCAGGCCGGAGGCTCAAACATTGGGCCCCACCCCATGGCCGTATTTCCTTTTTACTCTGAATAAGCTGCCAGATTTTATTTTTATTTATTTATTTTTTTTACTTGTTTTTGCCATACAATGTCATGATATCACCATGGGTTTACATATGCTTCCCCTCCGGAACCCCCCTCCCTCCTCCCTCCCCCCCGGGAAATCTCGCTGCACCAGTCCCGAGCATCAATCCTGGGCTGGCGATTGATTAGACACATGACAATTAACATGCTTCAGTGCCCTTCTCCCATATCATCCCACCCTTACCCTCATCCACAAAGTCCACGAGTCTATTCTATACATCTGCGTTCCTTTTGTTGTCTCCCATTTTGGGTTCTCGTTACTGTCTTTCTAAATTCCATATATATGCGTTAATATACTGTATTGTTGTTTTTGCTTCTGGCTTACTTCACTCTGGATAATGGGCTCCAGTTTCGTCCATCTGAGTAGAATTGCTTCAAATGAATTTTTTTTAATGCTGAGTAATATTCCATTGTGTATATGTACCACAGCTTTCTTATCCATTCATCAGTTGATGGGCATCTAGGTTGCTTCCATGTCCTTAAGCTGCCAGATTTTAAAGCCAGGATCTTATTAAGACCTTTGCTAAATGGAGTTTTATAAGAAGGCTTTGACCGTTCTTTTTCCTTCGCTTACTATGCATGCCTCTTAGTATTGATGAAGCTGGTTTTTGAATGTTGTATACAAGTAAAATCCCTTTCTTACATCTCTCATTATAGTTGAATAATTATTCAGCGCCAGTTTATTTCTGTGTGAGAGCTCATGACCCACAGTAAGAGCACGTTTTGCTCAGATTTCAACCTATTCTTTGTAATGAAAAGCCTGGTATGACTAATGTCTTCTCTGGTCCATATTCCAGCCAACAGTCCTTTTGAGGCGTGGACTTCTTTCCATGGGCTGTTTTCTCTATAGAGAGGAGAGACAGCTGCAGCTGGGCCCCCTTGGGGTTAGGGTTAGGGCGTTCCCACTGTCAGAGAACCATTGCCCTCTAAGCCCCCTCCCTGCTTTCAAACTGTTCATCCATATTGCATTGAAGGCTAATTAAATGGAGCTAAGAAAAGTTGGAGACAAAGGAGCATTGGCAGAGTGGCACCGTCTTCCTCTGACTGTCTTCACAGGCACTCTGTTTGGCTGCCTGTTCACTATCAAATAACGTAGCATTCTCTCCTAGTCCTAGAAATGAGGAATATTGTTCTTGGAATACATTTATTATTTTTTTAAAGATAAATATACCAGAGAGACAGTGGAGGTTGTTACAGTAAGATTTTTACCTATAGAATAAGTATTTGGATAAGGAATAAATATTTGATAAAGTGTTGGCTTCCTAAAATCTCTTGACATTTCTGCTGTTGTCTCATCTCTTCAAATCCCATGCTGTTAATTTCTATTTGCATTTATCTCAATTGGTTCAGATTCATGTCATCTAATAACTGTTTATAGATCATCTACTAGATACCATGCATTATATCAGAGACACCCAGATGATTTAGTTGACTTTTCTCCATTCAAGAACTTTACTGTTTTTCAGGCTAAAAAGCCAGGTACATATTCAGTGGTGACAACAGGCCAAAAACTATTGAAAAAAGGCAATTTGCAGGCAAACTCCCTAAAGCAGTTCTTGAGATATCATTGTCTGCATTTATCCTTTTGTATTATGAAAAATGGATAAGTAGCTGAGAGAATCATGCAAGTAATGTTTCTTCCTCCAATAAAGGCATTTTAAGACGCAAGGGAGAACCGTGGCATTTCTCCAGGGTGCTATTAGAGCCTGATGTAATTAGGGAAAGCGTCTTATTAAACCCCAACGCTTTCCTCCAGCACACGCATCTCCCCTGGCTTGCGTACTGGAGGATCGCTTACCTGCCTGCCAAAACAGGAGACACAAGAGACCGGGTTCAATCCCTGGGTCAGGAAGATCCCCTGGAGTAGGGAATGGCAACCCACTCTAGTATTCTTGCTTATAGAATTCCATCAGCAGAGGAGCCTGGTGGGCTACTGCCTGTGGGCTTGCAAAGCGTCAGACATGACTGAGCACTCACGTAATAATGGCAACTGGAAAAACATCTTCTGATGAAACTTTATTCTTTTTGTGAAGAATAAGTGAACGTGCAAGCCTTTTTTCTTTGGGGTCAACACCCCTTTGGGTCCTGTGTCCTGGCACTGATGGGTTCAAGGTCATGATGTCAGGTAGCAGACAGATGCCCCCTGAGATAGGCCTTGTGCAGTGAACTGGACACTGTGACCAAGTATCCGTGCTCCAGGCTAGTGCCTGGGTGAGTCACCCAGCTAGTTGAGTGAGTCTAGCAAACCCATCTGGTACCAGATGCCAATGCAGCTTTTTCATTCCCGGCTCTTTATCATTGGTCAGTAAATCTCATGAAATGCTGAGTTCTTTGTGGGGAAAAAAGAAGTAAAAAGGACTCAAAGTGATAGTTCTGTCTAGACAGAAAAAGCACATTTTTTAATGGGGATGATGCAATAGAATTTGCAGACTTGAGAATTTGAATAGATCTGGGGATATGTCCACCTTAGGTATTAGAGTTTACTAATACCTAATATTTATTTACCACTTCACAATTTATATAGTGCTGCTTTTATATAGCTGACTTTCCCTTTTTTTTCCCTTTGTATTCTTTTCCTGATTTCTTTCTTTTTCTTTTTTTCTGTCCTTCATTCTCTTTTTCTTTTTATGGTTTTGATCCTGCTTTGCCTGCCTCAATTATTATACTTCTCATTTTACACAGCTAGCAAGTGGCAGGCCATACTCAGGGCTTCTGAATCCAAAAGTCAGGATTCTGTATTGTGTCAGTTTAGCTTTCAGTATTTATTCCAGTTATAAGCAACTCTAACTGTAATGTCATATTAATATTCCAGTTTAATTCCTCTTTAGAAATAATTTAGAATATTTAAGCATATTTTGATCAGATATTTGACTGCATTAAAGTTGAATTTACAGTACTCTTTAATAATTATTATATAAAAAGACAAATGTACACTTCCCATTTAACATAATTCACACTGTTTAATTGGATAAGAAAAAATAGGATGTAATAACAAAATTTTAAATTAAATATCATACATCTAGTACTTTTTAAAATATGGATCTGGTGAAACAGATAATGAGACGTATTTTTGTGTTAATCAGTGGTTCTTAATATAACTGTCTGGGATGGGTAAATAATAATACATGGTTAAGAAGGGAACACTTTAAAACTATATAACGCTAAAGTTTTCAGCTAAGTGAGGGCAAGGAGTGTATTTAATCCAGGGCACACTAATCCAGTCTTCCCTAGCACCTCACGGTTCTCTTAATTATTTGGAGACATTCATGTTGTGTGTGTGCTTTTGCAGCGTAATTGAAGTAGAGCTGGCGTACAGCGCTGTGTGAGCCTAAGTGTAGAGCGTGTGGGTTTGATACACGTACACGTTGCAGAATGGTCGCCCATAGCGCTGGCTAGCCCACCACAGAATTACCATTGCTTACTGGTGAGAACGTTGCAGGTGTGCTTTTTTTTTAACACTCCAAGTACAGCACGCAGTGTTAACTGTTCAGAGTGCTGTGTATTAGATCCCTAGAGCTTAGTCATCTTCCAGCTGGAAGTTTGTACCCTTGACCAAAGTCTCCCCACTCTCCCCACCCTACGGCCCCTAGACACACCTCTTTACTCTGTTCCTGTGCATTCAGCTTTTTAGATTCCCCATATAAGCCTACCAGACGGTATTTTTCTTTCTCTGTGTCTTATCTCAGCCTCACGCCTTCACGGTCCATCCATTGTTTCAGTGCACATATTTCTTTCCTTCTTATGGCTTATTAATGGTTTCACTGTATGCGTGTATTAAATCTTGATCCATATCTGTTGACACACAGCTGAGAGACCTCGTGGAAATCTTAGTTGGGACTGCAAACTGGTACAGTACTCCCATCTAGTGGTAGCACCTGTGAATTGCAGGATCAGAAGACACTGCCACCTTTAACTTCACTCAACGGATGTGAGGCACCCAAAGAAAAATTAGTTTTATTTTACTTTTTAATTCTTTCTGGAGAGTAAAAGGGGCTTTATCTATTACAAGATTTATTTTCAAAATTTTATGTGTTCTTAAATAGTTTTGGATGCCTTTGCTAAGGCATTTGGTGCAGCTTACCTTTTTGTCTGAATTAGAAGCCGAAAATAAATGCTTGTGTTTACAGCTCTGTTATAATCACTTTAGAATGGTGATTGTAAAATTTTAGAATTTCCATAGCTTTCATTTTTATTTTCTTTAATCTCTCATGTGGCAAAATAAAAGAATGTGTATAAGAAGAGGCATACAGACATGGGGTATAGCTCAGAGTATAGACGGGAAATCAAGAGGAAGCCAAGGGAGGTGTAGAGGTATGCAGGGGGAGCAGGGAGCTGTAGTAAAGGGGAGAGAAAACAGGGAGGGGTGGTGGGACGGATGGCGGCAGGCAGGGATGGGGTTGACCCAGGCTTCAGATCCTTCCCTTTAGCCAGAGTTCCCCAGGGCCAGAGTTCATGATTCTAGACCTTCGTTGTGCCAGCCTCTGCTGGATGGCCCTCTTCTTTCCTTCACCTGGCTGATACTTGCTCAAGATTCAGCTGATATTACCCTCCTGGAATCCTTCTAAAACTGTTGTCCAGGTTAGATGGCCTCTCACAGCACACTGTAAGGGCCTCTTTCCTGGCACTTAACATGCTATATTCTGATTCAGAACTTGCCAGCAATTTCTCAGCTCACATGTGCCCAGAGACGGATCCCCTTCTGGTGTGACTGAGGTCAATCCCAGTGCCATAAATACTATCTTCTCTGCATAGAAAACATTATAAAGTGCTCCTCTCAGCAGTGGTATATTTGACTGTTTCCCAACAAAACTTCTTAAAGCAGCCTAATAAGTTGGAAGTTGAACTCATCATACTCTAGGCCCTAGTTCAGTGTTTCCAGACCTCCTCTTAACCTCCCTAATTGCTGGTCATCTCTCTTGGTGATCGCTCCTCCTCTGTGTGACCCCCGCTAAGGGGAGTACTGCAGGGCTTAACCCTGGGACCTCTTCGGTCCGTCCTCACTGCTTCTCAGACTTCAGTGTACCTTCTGGCCACCTGGGGACCTTGAGAAGTCAGATCTGATTAAAATAGGTCTGGACAGACAGGCCTACATCATCTCATTCAGTCTCATGAATTTTTTTTTTCTGTTCCTCTCCCCTGTCGTCTCCTCTTCCCACTCTTCCTCCACCCGTTCTCTCCAACCCCTACCCACTTTGGGCAATTCATTTTTCTAAATATTTTACACATGGTCTCAGGACTTCTTGATGCCATGTAATATGCCAGCGAGTCCCAGGTTTTTTCTCTAGCATGGATCTCTCACCTGGGCTGCAGGCTTACAGATCCAGGACTACCTCCTGAGCGCTCCATTTAGATTTCAAACCTCGAACTTAATATTTTGAAAATTTAAATAATCACCATTACGATGCCCTCTTCTCCCTCTCTGAGCTCACTCCCTACAGCTTTCTCCTTCCTCCATTTCTATCTGACCATGAGGTCTCCTTACTTTTCCTCTAACACAGCAAGCAGGCACACGGTGTTCCTAAAAGACAGGGCGCCTGAAACAAGAAAAAGGATCTAGAGTGAGATAATTCTTGCCATCATACTGAGGAGTTTTAATTCTTAAAATACAACATACAATGTTGAAAGCAGTCCGCTTTGAAATCCATACCTCTTTGTCTTGATGTAAAAGCAATATACTCTTTCACTTAGTGTTATAGGCTGTACTTAGTCATAGTTCAGCAAATCCAGTTACGAGTCTGTGTGCAGTATGCTGAAGAAGAAGTAGGGGGCCACCTCACCCCCGTTATAACCTGCAGTGCCCCACATTGTCAACCCCTGTGGCCTGTTTTCTAGTGGATTAGTGCTAACAGACCTAAAGAGAGTCTGATTTGAAATTGTCTACTTCCTGAGGATTCTCTATGTGCTAGTTTATTTGTTTTTAAAGAAATTTAAGTAATATGATAACAAGCTGAAAAATCCAACTTAAACATAAACAGATATATAATGAGAAGCAACGCTCCTTCCTGCCCTTGGTGCTCAACACCCACTGTTAACAGCTGCTGTGATGTCGGGTAGTGGTTCTTTAGCGTTGCTTTTTTTTTTTTTTAATTTAAAATCATTTTGTCTGTTTAGTTATTTAAGAATTGTTGACACTAGGAAACAAAGGAAAATGTGCACTGTAGTTTTTAAAACATCTTTATAACCAATGCTCATGATGAAATTAAATTGTCAAAATGATGGACATCCTTGGTACTCTCTAAATCTAGAATAGAGGAGTAGTTTATAGAGCATTTTCCAAGGCTAAAATCCCGTTTTCTCTGAGACCCAGGAAGCCGTCTCCTCCCTGAGTCACAGCTTCGTGAGCCGCTCTGCCTGAGAGCACGCCCCAGGCTTCCTGTGCCCAGTCCTGCTCTCCTCGTGTGCCCGCCATGGTCTGCTCTTCCTTTGACTTTTGCTCATCGCTCGTGTTAGCCTTCCTCTCGTTCCTTCTCCCTCTCCTTTGACTTATGGGAGATTCCCTTCTCATCAGTTTTTCATGTACAGGAACTGATCTCTTCTTCCTCATCCTTCTTGTTGGCTTCCATGTAGGGTATACTATTCAGTAGATATTTAGGGAGTGAACTTCTCCAACATCTTCATTGGCCTCCGTGGCTAAGAAGATGAGTTTTGGTGTCAGATCCTGGTTCAGATCCAGCTCCACTACTAGTTGTCTGGCTGGACAAAATGCTTAACTTCTGGGCACGTGCTTTTCTGGGCCCTTCCTTATTAAAAATGTAAAAATCATGTTTTCAGGAATTAAAAAAAAAAATTCTTTGGTAAGACCTACCTCAATCAAATTTAAAATAGGAATCAAACATCATAAAAATATTTATATTGTTTAATGCAGTAATCCCATTTATAATAGTCCATCCAATGTATATATTTGGATAAATACATGAAATAAATATATGAAAACAGCTGCCCCCCCAGAAAAAAAGACACAGGCCCCATGATCGTGCTTCCATGTACAGTTCCTGTGAGGGTTAAACAAGATTGTTTATATAGAAGGCTTAGCATAGTGGAAATATCCCAGGTGTCCATTGATAGATGAATGAATAAACATCTGGAACATTCATACAATGAAATATTACTCAGCCTTAAAAAGGAATGAGGTTCTGACATAGGCTGCAGTGGGGGAGAAACCCTAAAGATGTTAGGCTGAGTGAAATAAGCCAGACCCAGAAGGACAAATGATGTATGATTCCGCCTGTAGAAATACCCAGACAAGGCAAATTCATAGCGATAGAAGGCAGAGTAAAGGTTACTTGTTGCTGAGGGATTATAGAGTTTCTGTTTGGGGCAGTGAAGGAGTTTTGAAATTAAATGGTAGTGATGGTTACAAAACATTGTGACTAACTAGTGACCCTCAATGAACACTTAAAAATGGTCGAAATGACACATTATGTGTTATATATATTTTACCAGCGCTTAGAAAATAATGTCCTCTACCAAAAGCTACCTTAAACGGGTGAATTAGCTGCTCTGTGGATTGTGTCAGCGAAGGTCTTTAAAAAAGCTTGGTGTTAGCCCCTGCGCATGGTCAGTTCCTGATCAATGGCAGTCATCATTGAGTTGGTTGTCAGTGTTTGGTGAGCGTGTCAGTGTGATTCCAGTTTATATGAGAGCAGTATTTAATGGCTAAATAAAAATGTTCCTTGAGCTTTTGTGATAATTAGTGGGATCGCATTAATTCCCTCACATCTCATTTCTGTGCCCCAGAGTCATTGATTTAGGAGTCATGACTCCGTGTGACAAGATACTGAAAGCGGCTCTAGACCACAAAGCAGGTACTGTGCAACTGGGGTCCTGGGCCGGCCAGTAAGTAACGTTTGTTCTCCCAGTGTCCGCTGGCGAAGGGTGATGCCCCAGCCCCTGGAGGTTACGGGGACATGCAGACACTCAAGTGAGAGCTCCTGCCTGCAGGGTTCTGTCATTGCCATTTATAATGGGGACTAAAGGAGTGAATAGGTAACCGTGAAACTCCTTTATAGTTCCAAGGAAGGGGTATGGGGACAGGCTTCTTAGAACAATTTGTACTAGATTTTATTTTTCTCTGTGTGTATTTGTTCTTATATTTCTTCTGACACTGTGACATATCCCATCTGGGAAATCATGAACTAACAGTTTTGTGGCTTTTCCTGAAGCAGTGGCAAGCAGATTATTGCAACTTGAAGTTGCAAATCATATTTACTACCAACAGCAAACAATAAATTGAAAAACCACCAATCAGAAAAGAAGTCTCAGAATTATTCATAGAAATTGGGAATTTATCTTTTGGCTTGTGGTCTTTATTACAGAGTTTTGAAAATGAGTCTTCATACTTTTACTCTTTTTTTCTCATCTTCTTTTTCCTTGTTCTTTTTTTCCTTTGTTTAAAATAATAGATATAATTGGCTTGTCAGGACTCATCACGCCTTCCCTGGATGAAATGATTTTTGTCGCTAAGGAAATGGAGAGACTGGCTATAAAGATCCCATTGTTGATCGGAGGAGCTACCACTTCCAGGTGAGTCACGCTAATGAGCTTCGTGCCTCACTGAAATTTTCTTAGATGCTAGTGTTTAAAAACAGTGATAAAACCTGAGGTTCTTCCTACACAAGCGCCTTGGCTCCTTAGTATATAATCACACGGACTTTCCCGTCTTCATGCCACAGGAGCCAGAATAGTGTGGGGGCCTGCTGTGGGAACCTCCTCCATCAGTGCCGCCTCACCACACCTGTTTTTGGATTCCTTTGGCTTATAATCCTCTTTTCCTTAATCCTCTCACCTCCCATTCAGTTCCAGAAACGTCTAATCAACACTTACACCTCCTGCTGTCAAACTGGGTGAAGACAATGTGTGTATTAGCACAGAGGCATTGCGTGAACTCTAGCCCACTCTCTGTCTTGAAACAGGTGTCTGAATAATCGCAGGTTCTATTGAAGAAACTCTGACCTTGTAATAGTTGAGACAGAAAGCTGACCGAGCGAAAATGAATCAAAGCATCACTTTGGGAAGTTGTTTCTGAAAAGGAGACCTTTTGGGAACCTTTGAGTCAAATAATTTAAAGAAGAGAAAGTTCAGATTTGGTCACACGATCATTATTCGTTTTGTCGGGTATCTCCTAGAGTCATGATCATAATGGTATTTGGTGAGAGGTATGTTAATTAGAGGGAGCAGACTTTTTATGACACATTCTTTATGCCCCATATAGTTCACTTTGGCAGGGAGCAGTGCCAAGGTAGAGCACTGATCCTGATGGTCACACAAGTGTGCAGTTTGCTTCTGATACAAAATACAGTAGATGGCCAGGTCAGAGCTGTTCAGAGTTCCCTTCACACTAGAAACAACTGTATGATAAGCCACTTGTAGTGTTAGGAATCTCCAGAGAAACAGGCTGTGTGTCTGTACATGGGGCATGGGGGGAGACAGACAGAGAGAAATTGATTTTAAGGAACCATCTCCTGTGATTCTGGAAGCAAGAATGTCTGAAATCTGCAGAGAAGATGGGCATCCTGGAGGCCTGGCAAGAGATGCTGTTGAATCTTGAGTCCAGAGGCAGTCTGGAGGAAGAAGGCCTTCTTCCTCTGGGAACCCCAGTCTTTTCTCTTTGTTGTTGTTGTTCATTTGCTCAGTCATATCTCATTTTTTGTGACCCCATGCACTGCAGCACACCAGGCTTCCCTGTCCATCACCATCACCTGGCTTGCTCAAACTCATGTCCATTGAGTCGATGATGCCATCCAACCATCTTGTCCTGTCATCCCCTTCTGCCTTCAATCCTTCCCAGCGTCAGGGTCTTTACCAATAAGTCAGCTCTTCACATCGGGTGACCAACATACTAGAACTTAAGCTGCAGCTTCAGTCCTTCCAATGAATATTCAGGACTGATTTCCTTTAGGATTGACAGGTTTGATCTCCTTGCAGTCCAAGGGATTCTAAAGAGCCTTCTCTAATACCATAGTTTGAAAGCGTTGATTCTTTGGCCCTTAACCTTCTTTATGGTCCAACTCTCACATCCATACATGACTACTGGAAAAATCATAGCTTTGACTGTACAGACTAAAGTAATGTCTCTGCTTTTTAATAAGCTGTCTAGGTTGGTCATAGCTTTTCTCCCAAGGAGCAAGCGTCTTTTAATTTCATGGCTGTAATCACCATTTGCAGTGATTTTGGAGCCCAAAACAATAAAGTCTGACACTGTTTCCACTGTTTCCCCATCTGTTTCCCATGAAGTGATGGGACCAGATGCCATGATCTTCGTTTTCTGAATGTTGAGCTTCAAGCCAACTTTTTCACTCTCCTCTTTCACTTTCATCAAGAGGCTCTTTAGTTCCTCTTCACTTTCTGCCATAAGGGTGGTGTCATCTGCATATCTGAGGTTATTGATATTTCTCCCGGCAGTCCTGATTCCAGCTTGTGCTTCCATCAGCCCAGCGTTTCTCATGATGTACTCTGCATATAAATTAAATAAGCAGGGTGACAATATACAGCCTTCTCTTAAGGTCTTCAGTTGATTAGGTGAAGCCTGCCCATACAATCTGCTTTACTCAGAGTCTACTGATGTAAATGTTAATCACATCTGAAAACTATCCTCACAGAAGCATCTAGACTGTTGTTTGACCACAAGCTGGGTACCATGGCCTTGCCAAATTTGCACATAAAATTGACCATCCTCCCACTTATAATTGAATAGAACATTTTCATGAGTGGTCACAGTGTTCTGTGTCCACTAATCGCTTTTCATACTTGAAGAACTCAATAATGTGACTATTATTGCTCACATTAGAAAACTGGCTTTGTTTTTCCACAAAGAACTTAATCTGCTAGGATTATGTGACAGATTGTTCACCAGGAATATGACTAGCCATCAATAACTGGGATTTCAATGAGCATAGTTTGGGTAATTGAATGATTATAGTGGGAATATTCATTAGCTTAGTAAAGAGAATGCTAAGATAATCTACAGATTATTGTCAACATGAAAGACCTTTTAAAATCACGGTTATAAAATAGGAATAAAGAAATATTTAAATGAGCAGATGTAATGAAATGCATTACGAGATATGTGAATGTGATGCTAGTTTCCAAATAAAGATTTTATGGGGACTCTACACTTGCAAGTTCAATAGCAAGTTCAGTAGCATCCTGCTCTTTGTTCAAGCTGGAACGTTGTTGTTGCTTAGTAACTCTTTTGTCACCCCATGGACTGTCGCCTGCCAGGCCTCTCTGTCTGTGGGATTTCCCAGGCAGGAGTGCTGCAGTGGACTGCCATCTTCCTGACCCAGGGATCGGACTCATGTCTCCTGCATTGGTAGGCAGGTTCTTTGCCACTGAGCCACCAGAAAAGCCCAAGTTGGAACATTACCAATAGTTAATTCTATTATATCTCTCGCCAAGTAAGAGCCACCAGATGAAAGAGATTCCTTAAAAAATAATCGGAAGTAACATGACTAGCCTCTCAAGATCTGTCATTGGCAACACTAGCCGTAAATGACCCTTAGCAGTCATAACCTGGTATATCAACCAGGTCAGTGATGGCCCACAGTCTTCGTGCTCTTGCAGAATATCTGTTCTCTTCACCTGGAAAACTGAAGGTGTTCCTCCCAGGAGACAGACATCTGGTTCCCATGATCCCCCAGGTCTCTTTAGCTCCGATATTCTGTTTCTCAATGAGTTTTTCTGGTTCTCTTCTCTTCTTTGCCTGTTATAGTTTCTGAAAAATTATTTAGAAAATAAAAGCCAGTACTCGTGCTTCCAAGTAACCATCTCTTTCTCCAGTTTTGCCTGCATTCCAGCTTTGCATAAGTGGATTCCACTGATACTACTTATACTTAACCTACTGTGTATATTCTTCTGTGTCCAGCTCAACATTATGTCTTTAAGGCCCAGACTCACTGTTGCGGTAGTGGAGGGTTTGGCTTTGATTTTGTTTTCACTTTGTGGTAAATATGGAATTGTATAATGCCCCTGGTTTGTTTATCCATGCTACTCTCAGGGGCATTTGGGTTTTTCCAGTTCGGGGCTGTTAGGTGAAATGCTGCTATAAGTGTGCATCTCCTCTGAAGCAGACTTGCTGGGTCACAGAATGGGTATATGGCCATCCGCACTCCACGGACAGAGGAGCCTGCTGGACTATAGCTCACAGGGTCACAAACGTCAGACACAGCGTAGTGACTGTGTGGCAACGACATCTGCGTTAGGTATTTATTGCAGAGCCTTTCCCCACAGTGATTGTACTAGTTTGTACTCCCACCAGCAATTGTGAGGTTTCTAGTTAATCTACACCTTTTTCAGTGTTCGCCATTTTAGTATGTATGTAATAATATCTTAATAAGACCTTCATTTATATTTCTCTGCTGACTAATGATGTTGAGTACATTTTCATATGTATATTGACAATCTGGCTATGCTTTGTGAATTTTTTCTTTTTAAATTAGGTCTCTCACCATTTTTCTTACTAATTTGTATGCGTTCTTTATTCACATTGGATACAGCTCTTTCTCAGAATGTGTTAGCCTCTTGGTGGTGTCTGACTCTCTGCAACCCCATGGACTGTAGCCCACCAGGCTCCTCTGTACATGAAATTGTGCAGGCAAGAATCCTGGAGTGGGTAGCCATTCCCTTCTCTAAGGGTTCCTCCTGACCCAGGGATCAAATCCTAGTCTCCTGCATTACAGGCAGATTTCTTTGCTTTTACTATAAAAGCAACAGTAGAATCTGTTGCTATATATGTAGCAACAGACTCTTCCAATATGGCTTACTTTTTATTTTCTTAATGGCATTTTGGGTAACAGAAGTTCTTCATGTTCATGAAGTCTGATTTATGGATCTCTTCCTTTATGGTTGGGGCTTTTTGCATCTGTGTAAGTCTATCCTAGGAGAGTCAGCTTTGCCTGAACGCATTCAGGAGTTTGAATGTCTCAGAAGCCATCCGAGAACCGTTATCATCACCTCCTACAGACCTGTCGGGGGAGGGCTTAGCAGTGGCCCAGTTCTTTCCTTTACTAACTCCTTTTGAGCAGATGGAGGCTCAGGACTTCCAAGTTCTCATGAAAGCAGATTTCTGAGGGGAATACAGCACAGCTTTTCCATACTTCAGGGGCCTGCGGTAGGTAGCATGAGAGAATTAGGACTGTTCCTCCAGACGCTTGAAATGGGCTTGAGGATGGATGCTTGGAGAGGCTGAAAGGGTTATACGGATTTGGGATCATTTGTGGGTAGAAATGTGCTTGGAGTGGCCCTTTTAAACCTGTAGCAATAAGAGAATAGAAAACTGAACAGGTTCCTGTCCGTGATACAGATGATTTTGTATCACAAACTAGAAATGACTTTAATAGAAATCTGGCCCTTTTAGCTACAGAACTTCTCAAGGGCAAAAGTCTGGCAGTTAGCTCTGAATTTTTAAGTGGTTTAAAGCCAATAGCTGCAAAATGTCTTTTTCAATTATCTTTTGTGTAATTTAACTTGGAGAATTCAACAGGAAGTCACATTGCTCAAAGCAGGAGGTAATTTTCTGAGTTTTGTTTTGTTTTTTTAAATTGCTCCAAAGTATGGTGCTGAATCACATAACTGATAGTATTTTCCTCTGTATAGAATTTCATGGAATGAATTTTATATGCTAATCTCACTCCTGATTCTATCTTAATTTTCCTGAAATTTATTTTTCCATTTTCTTTCACTTTTCTCATCACATTTTAAGTTTTGGTCATGCCGCATTTATGTAAAACATTAATTCTGAGATAGGATATGACGTGAAATAGATGCTTGGAGTATGTGTTCTTTTTCAGAATGTGAAAGAATTTCTTATGCCCTCCTAGATCAGCTCCAGCCTGCAGCCCCCACGGGCTCAGGGAAGACCTCCGTATTAGACACCTAACCACTCAGCACAGATGAGGCCTAGTCCACACTGGTGGCGAGGTGGGAGACCTCGGACCTGGGCCGACACTGCAGTGGTTAGTCGAAAAAAGTGGAATCAATGAAAAACCAATGAAATCGAAAAAAGTGGAATCAATGAAAAAAGTGGAATCAATGTCAAACCAGAAGCACTCTTTTTTTTTAAATTAATTAATTTATTTTAATTGGAGGCTAATTACTTTACAATATTGTGGTGGGTTTTGCCATACACTGACGTGAATCAGCCATGGGTGTACATGTGTCCCCCATCCTGAGTCCCCCTCCCACCTCCCTCCCCATCCCATCCCTCAGGGTTGTCCCAGTGCACCAGCTTTGAGTGCCCTGTCTCATGCATTGAACCTGGACTGGCGATCTATTTCACGTGTGATAATATACATGTTTCAGTGCTATTCTCTCAAATCTTCCCACCCTCGCCTTCTCCCACAGAATCCAAAAGTCTGTTCTTTATATCTGTGTCTCTTTTGCTGTTTCACATATAGGGTCATCGTTACCATCTTTATAAATTCCATACATATGTGTTAATATAGTATATTAGTGTTTTTCTTTCTGACTTACCTCACTCTGTATAATAGGCTCCAGTTTCGTCCATCTCAGTAGAACTGATTCAAATGTATTCTTTTTAATGGCTGAGTAATATTCCATTGTGTATATGTACCACAGCTTTCTTATCCATTCGTCAGTTGATGGGCATCTAGGTTGCTTCCATGTCCTGGCTATTGTAAACAATGCAGCGATGAACATTGGGGTACACGTGTCTCTTTCAATTCTGGTTTCCTCGGTGTGTATGCCCAGCAGTGGGATTGCTGGGTCATATGGCACTTCTATTTTCAGTTTTTTAAGGAATCTCCACACTGCTGTCCACAGTGGCTGTACTAGTTTGCATTCCCACCAACAGTGTAAGAGGGTTCCCTTTTCTCCACACCCTCTCCAGCATTTATTGTTGGTAACTGGACAACCTCAAACTTCATGCCTGTGCTCATCCAGCTCAGGCAGTTTTTATGTTGGAAAGGAGCACTTTGATTTGTTTTGTTTTTTTAGATCTTGGAATCCATCTGTTTCTGCTCTGCGCCCTTTTCAGACCATCAAATAGACAGTGACCAGAATTGCACTGAGAAGCCTTGGATACTTACTAAATATCAATTATGTTGATTTAAATATTTCCATTTTTACCAACTAGCTTTAAAAGAAATGTCACTGAAGTCACATCAGGCCTAAAACACTGTTCCCTGGGGGAGCTTCATGGAGGAAAAAGACGTAGGTATATTTGGGTGTTTCAAGTTGCTGAGGAAGCCTCTGAGGAAGAGGAAGCATACAGAGTCTGACCTGTGTTCTGTTTTGAAGCTGGAAGCAACTCCCTCTTTATAACTATTCCTCTTGTTTGAAAACCTTCCCTGCCTCGTAGACTACCCAGGGTAGCTTCAGGATCTTTGGTCTCCCAGCGCACGGTAGCCACAGTGGTCCTGAGGAGGCCGTGGCGCTCGTCAGGCGGCCCCCGGGCTGCGGTGCGGCGCCCCCTGCTGGTGGTCACCCCAGCACCCCGTCCAGCTGGTCTAGGCCCAACTCCATCTTACAGCCCAGCTCTGGTGGCTTATGGCTTTCATCCTTTGCTTTCTATTTCTATAGAGAAATATGCTGAGAAAGGGGACAGGTGAAATGTTAGACGTTTTGTCTGTCTCATTGTGAATGAGTTTTTAGAGTCTTTCCTTAGAAGCCTATTAAAAACACACTCATATTACACCTTTTTAAATTTTTTTTTTTGGTTTTCAAAAATTGCCTCAGTAATTCACACTTATTAGAACATGTCAAACAATTCAGAAAGTAAACTTTTGTCTCTTCCTTCCCAGATTCAGTCCCAGTTCTAATCTCCATGTAACCAGTGCTAACATTTTGATGTCTGTCTTTGCTTTTTCTATAGACACTTTAAGGTTGGTTGGTTGGGGCAGGTTGAGGGTGTTAGTATTTTGTTTTGTTTCTATCTTAAATAAAATTCTATTAAACATACTGTTTTTGCTAGTTTGGTTTTTTCCCCATAAAATAGCATATTCTGGACATCTTTCCAAATGGGAATATATTTTAGTTGAGGGGAAAGAATATGAAAGTATGTGACTTGGGGAAAGCTGCTGCTGCTTTAAGGGGGAAAGAACAGGGAGAGAAGACCGGAAGCACTGTCCGTTTGGTGGGAGTGGGAATCGCTGTTATCACCTTGTACATGGGATTGTGGCAAAGACTGCGCTTCTCTCCAGCCTCAGGGCCCTGGATTAACCACATACAGTAAGGAAGGATGTGTATGTCTTCAACTCTCACCTTAATATGTTACGCACTATATTAAAATAGATAATGTAGCCTGTGCTATTGATACAAACACTCAGCAGTCAGAGAGCAATTTGTTGGTAAAATCAGGTAATTTTAAGCATTAAAGAGTGTTTCGTCCTCAGAACTGACATTTCCAGGTTTGGCGAAAGAAATTGGGGGCTGAGCCAGTGTTAGGATAAGATCTTGTTGCTTTGACCTCTCTCTATTACCATGTGTTGAATTTATTTAGGTCCAAGTTTCCTTCTGACAAGTAGAAGGTGGGCTTGGGTTGGAGGAGTGTTGGTGTCTCCTGGTGGGAGGCGGGGAGCAGTAGCTGGGGAGTGGTGTCCCATGTCTCCTGCCACTGTCTGCTTCTCCAGGGACTTTGGCTGGTGGCCCAGTTCATCTGCAGGAAAAAACTCCACTTTGACCTTTATTACTGCAAAGTGCAGTCACCAGGCCAGTCTGCTCCCTTAGTTCAGACAGGCTGCCAATGAGTGTGAGGTCACAGGCCTGATCCCGTTGGCAGAGAGCTGATGACATTGTTCTCTTTTGATCCTAGACCATTTTGTTGCCTGGCCCAAAAATCCATGTCTTCTCCCCTTGGCTTCCCCATGTTAGGGTGGGGAGAAGGTCATTCTCGCTTTTCAGGGGATATTCAATATTTATAAGTACTCTGAAATTTTCCTCTGGAAAGCACTGTAGAAACACATTATCTCTGATGGTTCTGAGCAGGAGTTGTGTAACAGCTGTCAGCCCTGACGGATGTGTTTTTCTCCCTGACCCCTCTTTTCAGAACCCACACAGCAGTTAAAATAGCCCCAAGATACAGTGCGCCTGTGATCCACGTCCTGGACGCATCCAAGAGCGTGGTGGTGGTAAGTGTGGGCCTCATGTTACTGC
This sequence comes from Antilocapra americana, assembly GCA_007570785.1. Lineage (NCBI taxonomy): Eukaryota > Metazoa > Chordata > Mammalia > Artiodactyla > Antilocapridae > Antilocapra > Antilocapra americana. Next base: position 16,146,537 of record ML663567.1, on the reverse strand, counting down.
AGATCTGTTGTAATGAGAAGGCGAGAGCATTGAGAGTTAAGGGTATTGCCCAAGATCTTCTGTTTGTTTTTGTCCCGTTCTACTAAAAAAATTGTCAGAGACTATCCTGGGGCTTCTGGTAGGGTCACTGCAGGTGTCTGCATTGCTGCAGGAGGGTGGGTCAGTGTGTCCTGTGCTTTCTGGAACCTCTTCCTGAGCCAGCATCAGCAGTGCTGGGCTGAGCAGCAGAGGAATGATGCCAGGACACCAACCCAGAGGGGCATTCCAGTCATTTACAGATATTTACAAATATGAATCAGCACTTTCTTAACTCTACCTAAAGGAATGTAGAATTTATCATTTTTTTTTAAATTGGAGTATAGCTGATTTACAATGTTCTGTTAATTTCTGCCATACAGCAAAGTGATCAAGTCACACATATTTATACATTCTTTCTTTTTTTAATATTCTTTCCCATTATGGAGTACAGTTCCCTGAACTATACAGTGGGACTTTGTTGTTTATCCATCCTACACATAAAGCTTACATCTGGTAATCCCAACCTCCCAATCCATCTCGTACCCCATTCCCTCTCCCTTGGCAACCACCAGTCTCTTCTCTATGTCCATGATTCCGTTTTTGTTTCGGAAACGTATTCATTTGGGTCCTGTTTTAGATTCTGCATGTAAGTGGTATCATATGATGTTTGTCTTTTTTGACTTAGTATGATAATCTCTAGGTCCATCCGTGTTGCTGAAAATTTTGTCCTTTATTATGGTTGAGTAATAGGAATGTAAAATTGTTTTAAATAACCCATTTCCAGATAGAAAAACGTTTAAACTGAAATGAGCCAATTAATCCTATCTGAAGACAGAAAAACATTTACAGATTTATGTTGAAAACGCAGTATAGTGAATATAATAAACAACTTAACCATAGTGGTTTTTCCTGCTTTTCTCTATCATGAAGCCTAACGTTTTCTCTTGTTATGTGTTTCATTATATTCATTGAATAATGGGACATAATAGCTGTTGGGAATCTGAGTGACCATGTGATCCAGTGGTTTCCAAGTATGTTTTTGCCACAGAAACCTTTGCAAGTGATGTCTTTTCTGGAAACTCAGTGGGCAAATAAGAGTGACCCCTTCCCCTCCCTCATGCCACCCCTGTTTCTCATCAAACGAGCACAATTTAAACGTCACTCATCTAGTCCAGGGATTCCCAGGTGGCTCAGTGGGTTAAGAATCTGCCTGCAATATAGGAAACCTAGGCTCAATCCATGGAGTAAGGCTGGCTACCCACTCCATATTCTTGCTGGAGAATCCCATAGACAGAGGAGCCTGGCGGGCTACAGTCCTTACAGTCCTCGGACGTGACTGGAGCAGCTGAGCACCTACAGCACAGGCTAGTCCAGCCTTCACAGTGGCAGGCAAGGAAGGCCGCTGAGGGGCCTGGTGGCCTGCGACACCGCCAGACGCTGTCCCGCAGCCTGGGGGAGCGCCGCCACACTTCCCGAGCCATTTTCCAAAGGAGCTCTTTCAGACATGTGAATTCAAGTTGTGCGGTGACCACTGACATTGTTAAACATGATAGTGTGCCCAGCACTGCACCGAGTGCCTGCCATGGGCCTGGCGTTTAATTCTCATGAGGAAACAGGAACAAAGAGGGTAGTAACTCTTGAGGCCACAGATCCCTCAAGCAGCAGGTGTGGATCGGAACGCGGGTGGTCTTCCTCTGTGTTGCATTAGTTAAGCTTGTTCTGTTAATGTGTCTCCTTTATTAAGGATAAAATTAAATTGGGCTGAAATCATAAAATTGCAGGTTTCTAATTTGCCACTGACATAGACTAATGTGCAAATAAAGTGCGTTTCTACAGCTCAGTTTTGAAACAGTATTTATATCTTATATTTGAATTGTGTTTCCTGGGAGCTTATTTCAGGTCCATGGTTGAGTGGCCAGTCCAACTCTCTTTAAGGCTAGTGGCTATTTTCAGATGCTAATGAGCGACTGAACATTTTCCATTTGAAGACCGCGCTGTTGAACCCGTTTGACTGCACTGGGCCGATACAGCCCCTACAGGTCAGGGCGCACTTTAGCTGGGAAGCACTTGGCCACTTGATTCCATCTCCAGGCCACTCTTCCATCGTCGTGAAGAGCTTAAGCACCATGGGCCCAGCTGGAAGGCAGCATCGGAGGTGGCGGGGGCGTCTGTGTTCTTCACTGTGTGGTCCAGCCGACTGTGGTTGGATCTTCTCATATACAAAGGAACAGCCACCCTTTGAAATCACTCAGATAGAAGTCTGATGATGAATCAGTGGGGTAACTGCTGGTGACACATCTTGGGAGTCATTGGTAGAGTCTGTTTAGGCTGATGTGTTTAGATTGATAGTTGGTTCAGAGTCTGTCGATCTCACTGCGGTGAGTGCTCTGGCTGCTGTCTCGTGTTTATTTGAAAGATTCTAAAATATGGTAACTGCTTAATAGTTGGAGGATGCCCCCCTTGCTTTTTTCCTTTTCTTTTTTTTTTTTTTTTAAAAAACCGAGGTGCCAACATTTATTTCCAATGTATTCCCTCTCATTGTGCTGTGATTTGCTGTGAGAAAGAAAAAGAGGAAAAGAAAGGCTGTACTGTGTCTGATGGTTGGCATGGAAACCCAGGTTGACTCTGATTTTGTGGTTGATCATATGGAACAGCCCATAGAATTGGCCGTGACCTTGTTCTCATTGAGGAAGTCAGCCTGGGCAGGAGGTGGCTTGTCACCATAGCTCTGGGAGCAGGGGTTCCACGGGGGGTGTGGAAGGGGCCAGCCAACGGAAGCAGCACCTTGCATCTCTCCAGTAGTTCCCGTTGGGTGCTGTCAAGTTCTGGAAGTAGGGGGGCTTACTTTCCCAGAGTTTAAAATCTAGCAGAATGTAACAGTGCTTTTAAATCTTTAAAGTGTTGATTGCATGTACTTTGGGGACTCGGGAGTAGGCATTCCTTCTTGTTTTTGTGAGCTCTGCCGAGTTTCCTACAGGAGAGCTCCACTGAGGCGAGGCTCACGTAAGACTGGTGTGAATACCATCCGGGGGCCTAGTGTTAGGCTTGTCACGATGGCCTTTTCTGATTTCGTTCCTTAATAAAGCGGTTTGGCCTAATACTCACTCACCAGGGATTGGGCTGTTATTAGAGAGACTTGGGCAATTCACATAGGATTCTAGACATTTAAAGCTGATGGGCACTATAGCTGTCCTCCAGCCTAATTTCCTCCCTTTCCAATAACGATATGGAGCTTCCCTGCCTGTTTGTGTGTTAGAAAATCCTGCTGGAGGATGCAGGGATAGGGCAGAGCTGTGATTTTGGAACTGATGTGATTAGCGGCAACCATGTCTTTCTTCTTGGGGATTATATTTTGAGCTTTGGTGGCAGCAATTCTTCTACCAACTTGGTAATGATAGTCATAAATATCCTTGGCTGATTCTGTTTCATAGTTTACTGAGCAGCCTCACATTTCCCAGACGATCAGTTTCCTTTCTTGTTTTAGCGGGAGTTCATGGTTGCCTGTGAAGATCAGCCTCATTCTGTCAGCAGACATTCAGCGAGGATGCACCTTCCATGTGCAGTCCTACTTTCAAAGGGTCTGTCTTAGTAAGGGAAGCAGACATGTGGACAGATGCTGGAAGCCTGTGAAAAGTGCAGTGAAGGAGAGATGCACAGAGTGTCTTTAAAACCCTGAAGAGGGGGTACCTACCCAGTGTGTTGTGGATCCCCAGAACCCATTCAGTTTCAGTGGTTTATTCATTGACTCACAGAACTCAGAAATGGTGTTAAACTCACAGTCACAGTTTATTACCATGAATGGATACAGGTGAAAATTGAGTGAGATGGAGAAAAGGCCAGGCACCAGCTTCCAGGTGTCTCTACCTGTGGAGTCATATGGACAGGGCTTGACACTCCAGCTAGTGATGTGTGATAGCATGGGTGGAACATTGCCAGCTGGGGACACTAACCAGAGCCTGGGTGTCTTGGGCTTTCACTGGAAGTCGGTCATGTGGGTGTGGCATGCTCGAGTGACCGACCTTAGTTACTCAGTCTTGAACTGCTCCAGAGGTCAGACGGAGCACAAGCCAAGTGCCCCCGTAAATCACATTGTCAGCATAAACAATCTGGGATGGCCCAAGGCCCCAGGTAGACAAAGACACTCTGTCACCGAAGGCTTAGTGTTTATCTCATGGGAGCTGTCCTCTGTGCAGAGTGTGCAGCACTGAAACATCCCCGGCCCGCTGAGTTAACCCTTCACTGGACAGCCAGGCAGAGACCAGCGTCGTTGGTAAAGCGGGAGGAGATGACGTTAACACGGGAAGGCTTCCTGAAGGTGGTGGCGCCAGGACTGACCGTTGTGATGCCTGTCTTATCTTCTTTCGCTGCTCTGTGGTTACTGACTTTTGATCTTGCATTTCTAGTGTTCTCAACTGTTAGATGAGAATCTAAAAGATGAGTACTTTGAGGAGATCCTGGAAGAATATGAAGATATCAGACAGGAACATTATGAGTCTCTCAAGGTAAGTAACAAAAACAGGTCCCCCCCTCTTGTTTGGGTAATAGAACGATCCTACAGTTACTATCGTGATTTCGCTATTGGAGGAGGGGAAGCTTTGGGATCATTTTAGAAAAGTCCTACTTTGTGCTTCACATCAGCATTCTTTAATGTTCCCAATAATTTTTGGCTATATTAAAATTATTTTTATTTATTCCACTAAACATATATTGAGTAAGCAGTAGGTGTTGGGTGCTGTTTGCTACCCGAGCTATGAGAATGAATAAAACATGAGCTCAGAGGCAGCAGCAGGACGGGAACTGAGACAGTGTGCTGAAATGACTCCCACAGATCCTTATTCTTAAGGAAATAAGGGAAGAGAATGAAGACATTAGGAACATTGTAAGCCTCTCTCCCTGGTCATCCAACACTCTCTGCGCAGAATAATGTTTGGAGAACCGTCCTTCTCTAGAGGAGCTTCAGGGGCTCTATGGAGATCAAGCGTGATTTCTCTTTAGAGATTGTCAGGATAGTTGTTCCTGGTTATCTGCTTCCTGGGCTTTGTGTTGTGGGTAGGGGATGCATTTTGGGGATGGCCTGGTAAGTGAAATGTGACGACCAACAGTGAGAAAGGAAGACGCTCCTGAGGTGTTGGCTGGACCAAGACACTGGGTTGGTTCGCCCACTCCTTACTCTGCCCACGGGTGGCTGCTTCTTGGTTCTGCCTCTGGGCCTCAGGGCAGTTGGTGGCCCCAGGGAGCCCCAGCCTCACCCAAGTTCGGCAGGAGTCTGCGCCATCGCACACTTATTTACCTTACAGTTAAGGCTGCAGGTCTGCCTTGCATTTGTGTATCCACGTGTACTGGATGTGCATTGCATCTTTACTCTTTATTGTCCTGGCGCTGGTGTGAAGCCATTTTAGATGGAACAGGAAGAGTTTTCTAGAATATGAATTTTCATGAATAAGAGCATTTGTTTTCTTGCAAAATAATTTACTAGCTTCCTTGGACATACATTCGTAGTAGCAGCTGAAAACCTGAGTCTCTGACTGAACAACTTTTCTTTTTTTCATAGGAGAGAAGATACTTAACCTTAAGGCAAGCTAGAGAAAATGGTTTCCATATTGACTGGCTGTCAGAGCCTCCTCCAGGTCTGTTGGGCTGTGGGTTAGAGAAACGCGCATGTGATAGCTCTGAGCTGAAGAGAGGTTTGCGTTTCCAGGTCGGCAGAATCAAACAGGCAGCTAGAAACTCTTAATTGTGTTCAGTAGTGATGATGAATGACAATGATGATTGAAAATGAAAGTCAATAGGTGCCATTTACGGAGAACCAAACGCTGTCCTGGACTGAACTGCAGCAGCTCTGAGGCCTTGACACAGCCCTAAAGCGAATGTGTTGTTAGCTCCGCTTTAACTTGAAGAAACGGAGTTTCAGGTGGTGACTGCAAGGTCGCTAACATCCAGCCTCTGGTGTGCCTTCTAAGCCCGTGCTCCTGCCTCCGTGCTGTGCCCGAGCGGGCCTCCTTCATCCTGAAGCCGTTCTAGAGACCTGCCTGGTGGCAGAGTCACCGCTTTGGCCCGGGTCCCAGACGGCCCAGGTACAGACGTGGCACGTCTGAAATTGCAAATTCCTGCTTGTTGAAGAGACTAAAACTTTGCAGCGAAGCAGGCTCTTCTGTTCCTGTTGACCATCACTCTCGCTCGGATGCTGCCCTCTTTTGATTTCTTTCATTTGGTTTCTTTCCCTTCTGGTTTCTAACCTTTCTGGCCTTGCCTAGGTGTTCACGACAGTGTGTAAGATATTTTGACAGGTTCAGAGAGGCACGAGATGTGCAGGCAAAACTGAGGGTGAACGGGGGTGATATTGATTGAGTCCGTGTTTCCAAGCTGCTTTCATTGCTCACCTCACCCATGAGCTACACATGCTCAGCAGAGGGACGGGTATTAAACTGGAAACGTAGGTGAGCTGGGTTCTAGATTTAGTCCAGCTGTGGTTAGGGTGATTTAGTGGGAAGAAGGCACATGGAGAGTTGTGAGGCCTGGGGTCTAATCCCAACCTGGCTCCTGGCTCTGAATCCCTGAGTGACCCTGAGCATCTTACTTCCATGTGCGACAGTTTCTAATATGTAAGAAAGGAGTTACTTTATGGAAATGTTGTGAGGATAAAATAAGATAATATGTGTAAACCTTTGGAAAATATGCATTACTATACCAGCCCAATCAATGATTTTGTCTTTAGCTTTCACTATGAAGTTGGAAAAATATCTCAAGGGGAAATCCGTTTTAGTCAAGTCAAATGTCCAAAATACATCTCAGTAGTAGTTCCCTCAAGGTCCACAGTACCAGGCGGTAGTGGGGACAGTTTTCAAGAGCTGTTTAACCCCCTTACAGGGCCCCTCAAGGACAGCCCAGCCCTGGCGTATTTTCAGGAAGTCAATAAAGGGAAAAGGAAGGGTTCTTGTTTTTTAGGTCTTTGGTGGTAAAACTAGGAACCTCAAACAAATCTCTGGTTCTACCAATAAGCTCATTCAAGAATAACGCCCTTCAGTCACCCAGAGACAGAGTGTTTCCCTGCCTTTCCAGGCAAGGGGATACTTCAGTCAGGAGAACAGCTGTAGTTTCTTTTTATCACCAAACAAAACAGCAGAATAAAATACGTACAAGGAAGGGATTGTCCTGTATAGTAAAAAGATGACCAGGAACACATGGGAAGAAACTACCATGGGTGGTATAAAAAGGTAGTTTTCCAGGCAAAATTAAGAAGCTGCACATACGTTTCCTATAGTTTGACCTCTCGCTTTTACTATCTAATGAGAGAAAAACACTCTTGAGACTTCCTGTGTTATCACTGAGCTCCAAAGCGTGGTGGTTTAGTTTAAGTTCTCTGATCCCTGTTGGCAGATCAGGAAACTGAGGATGTGAGGGCTGGGACGCGGGCAGCAGGGTGGTCACCTCGGATCCCAGCCTGACCCACCCTAGGCTTGGCAGCACAGGGGGCAGCAGTGATGTCCGATGCCCAGGGGCACCGTCTGTCTCTGAAGTCTTCACCAGCATTTCACTTATGACTCACAAGGCAATGTAAAGAAGAATGTATTGCATACCCATGTACCTCTACCAGTCACAAGAAGTAACCTTCTGCCCATTTTAAAAAGACAGAGCAGTACATAGTGGAAATTCCTGTGAGCCCCTGCCTCCCTGGCAGGACCCTGAATTTCATGCCTGGTTTCCATGCATTTCCATAGACTTTGACCATGTACGTATGTATTGGTGAAAGTGGAAGTTGCTCGGTCATGTCCAGCTCTTTGCAACCCCATGGACTATGCAGTCCATGGAGTTCTCCAGGCCAGAATACTGGAATGAGTAGCCTTGCCCTTCTCCAGGGGATCTTCCCAATGTAGGGATCGAACCCAGGTCTCCTGCATACAGGTGGATGCTTTACCAGCTGAGCCACAAGGGAAGCCCAAGAATACTGGAGTGGGTAGCCTATCCCTCCTCCAGCGTATCTTCCTGACCCAGGAATCAAACCCGGGTCTCCTGCATTGCAGGTGGATTCTTTACCAACTGAGTATGGGAGAAGTCCATGTGTATCAGTAGGCAATACAGATGATTGATCATGTTTTTAAACTTGATGGATGTGGCTTCTTCTTTGTGTCTTTCTCCTGTGCGTTTTCTTTTAGTGGTATCTTCCTCTGTATGAGTGACGGTGAACCCAGTCTGTCTTCTCTCTTGGGCAAGGGGAAGGGGAGGGGTTGAGGGAAGTTTCGAAGAGTCATGTAGTCAATCAGCTGCCAGAGAAGAAGTGTCTTATTTAAGATGTGCTGCAGAATCAGTCCTTCTCCATGGTCATTTTGAGTTCCCCTCTTTGCAAAAAAACTCCTCTGGGTGACAGGAGGGAGGCAGAGCATGGGAGCTGACAGAGCAGGAAGGGGCAGGCCAGGAAGGCTCCTCATAGGTGGCTCTGGGCACGAAGGGTGCTGAGCCACAGGCCCGCCCTGGCATCATCGGGGTTGACGGCTCACTCCTTTCCCACAGTGAAGCCCACGTTCCTCGGGACTCGGGTCTTTGAAGACTACGACCTGCAGAAGCTGGTGGACTACATTGACTGGAAGCCTTTCTTCGACGTCTGGCAGCTCCGGGGCAAATACCCAAACCGAGGCTTTCCCAAGATATTCGACGACAAAACTGTAGGTTAGTTCCGTAAGTGCTTCTGTCCTGCTCTGACATTCGAGACATTGTCTTGGGACCTTGAAGATGAATAGGCAGTGGAGCAGTGGGTTTGGATTATGCCGGGTGGAGTGTTTTGTTTGTTTTGTTTTTTCTTTTGGCTACACGTCGAAGCTTGTGGGATCCTGACCAGGGATTGTACCTGGGCCCTCAGAGTATGGAGCCCTAACCGCTGGACTTCCAGCAGATTCCTAGAGTTCATTGTTATGATGTGATGTAGGATATTGTGCACCTGCTCAGTCCTTTGATGGTTTTTAAACTGCTGGGTTGATTGTTATTCATTGACTAAACTTGGCATTTCGTTTAGCCATGCTGTACTCAGTCTTTGTTGGCATCAGTTAGTCTCCGGGCATCGGGGATCTGCAGAGAGGATGTATCATGGCTGCTATCTGGTACCTGCTGGCTGGGGCAGCAGTGGCGGGCGAGTCCCGTATGACAGACCGGGCTTCTGCTTCAGGGCTAAGCCCGGGCCTCTGTGGACACCGGGAGATGGGGAAAGGCTTCCTGGAGGAGGTGGTATTTGAACTGCTCTTTGAAGATGAAGTGGGAGTTGCCGAGGCTGGGACTGGGAAGGTGAGATGGTGATGAAGTAAGGACATTCCAGGCCAAGGAGACCAAGTGAGAAGGCACAGGCGTGTAGGCTGGTTTGAACGGCAAGGAGTCCATTGTGCCCAGTGGGGACAAGGGTTGGGGGCAACAAGCCACTCGATAGGCAATCTGCTCTCCCTGCTTCTCTCTTCCAGCCCTGCCCCAGAGACACGGGATCTAAGCCCATGAAGGCTAAGCCCTTCAAAGGGTTCAGTGACAGCCAGCTCAGAGCAAGATGAGGAGTAGACTCTGGACATGTGGGGTTAGGGCTGAGGGGAGCCTAGAGACTGCCCTTTGCCCCTTTGCTGGAGGGATCCCTGGGGTGCATATTAGGATGCTGGGATACAGCAGCTCAGGCTCCCCAGGGTGCAGTAGTGAGAAAGGGGCACTTGTTCTGAAGTGCTCTGGAGTGATCACGGGGGAGCTGGCCGGCCCAGGCCCTGATGAAGGCACTGCGGCCCTGCTGGCACCCGCTGTAGCCAGGTGAGGCCTGCGGGATCCCTGCCTGGTGCCGCCCAGGAGCAGCACCCAAACCCCACTTCACTCTGCAGGCTGTTCTGTACCCCGGGGGTCACAGCGAGGTCAGGGGGGCTGTCTGTGCACAAGGCACGCGCTGCTGGAAGGATCTGGCCTGCTCTGTGTCACTCTCTGTCTGACACGTTACTGCGAAGAGTGAGCGCTGGCGCCCTGCCTTTGTTAAATGGAAAAATGTGAGTGGTGTGAGCTGGTCGAGCCGACTGTGTCTGCGAGCTCTGCTTGGCAGAACCGCTGCACCCTCAGCTGCTGCACCTGGGGCTGTGCTGGCTGCGAACACGGACTTCAGGTATTTGAGAGGAAAAGAGAGCGATTAGAAGGGAAACTGACCGGGGAGAAGTAGTGGCTTTAAAAAGCATTCTTTAGTGGGTGTTATTGGAATCTCTAAGTGAATTCTTATGATATTTTCCTAATAGGTGAAGAGGCCAAAAAGGTCTACGATGATGCCCAAAATATGCTGCAAGCCCTGATCAGTCAGAAGAAGCTCCGGGCCAGGGGTGTGGTTGGGTTCTGGCCAGCACAGAGCATTCACGATGATATCCACCTGTATGCAGAGGGCGCAGTACCACAGGCCTCGGAACCCATAGCCACCTTCTACGGGCTTAGGCAACAGGTATGGAGGCTGTCCTGCCAGCGGACACGTGGCCCTCCTTTTTGGTTAAGCACTGAAAGGTCACACATAAGATTGGCAGAAGTCTGAGCTTTGTGTTCACGTGGCTCCACCCCACCTCACCCCAGATGACCCATCGCAGTCCTCAGCCTGAGGCTTTGTGATGGAGAGAATGGGCCAACATGGCTTTGGAAGCTGGGCCTCACACACCAGCAGTGGGGAGGCGTTTCCTGTCAGGCTGGATAGGTGAGGAGAACGCTGCTGTTGCCTCGGCGTCACACACAGGTGGACATTCACTTGCTCAAGAACATCGGTTTTGGTCCAGGCCTGTTGTTAAACCAGGCTGGTGGCCCCCTTTCTCAAGGAGAAAACAGGTGGGAGCAGACTTCTGCCTGCTTAGTAGGGCGGTTGATGGGCCATCTTGTTTAATTTCCAGCCAGCTTGTTGGCAGGCAGTGTCTGTGTGCAGAGGGGAGCGCGAAGGCCTGTGGGGAGTACACTGAGCCCCACAGCTTGGAGGGAGCCCAGCCTGGCTTCTCCTGGGTCAGAGACCAGGCTCTTCTGCCCACGGCTCCCTCTCTGTGCCCTGCCTTTCAATATGCAAGCTTTTAAGCATGTCCTTTCAGCTGCTGTAAAAAAACAAGGTGTCCTAATCAACTGGAACCAGAGTTCCCCAGTCATTAGCAAAGGTGGTAGTAAGTGACTTTTGCAAGGTCCTCATTACCATTCTAAGTCCTTCAAAACGATAGTATTGCTTTTCATCATAACCTCCGTATAACTCATAATGACAGATACTTTAGCTATAACAGCATCTGAGGGAATCCTTAAACTGGGGACACTGAAAGGTACCTTAACCAGTCGAATGGGAGTAGCTGCCCCCTTGCTGTGTGCGCCCAGGCCCAGCGCATCCTCACTGCGCACTCAGGCGCAGATACCACGAGACAAGAGGATTCTGCTGGGAGGTTCTCGCCCCGCCTCACTAGGGACTTTGTGACTCTCCTTTTACCGAAGTAACTCAGTTCAGAAACCTCCTCCCTGGCCTGAAGTTCCCTCCTTCAGTCCTGTGTCCTCTGATCTCTTTTTACACCCAGCACCATTCCTGTCCAGGCAGTCTGTGATGGACGGTATTAGGGCATTTAATGTGGTGACCTCAGTACGTATATACTTACCCGAATAGATATTTCTGAGGAGGTGCTTTTTTCCCAGTGCACTGGAAAATTCTGACCATCCTGACCCACTGCACTGGGGGTCTTCTGTTCTGAGTGGCTCTGAGTGCTGTCTCTTTGAAAGAGCTGTGAGGCTCTGTGGCCTGTCTCTCCTTATGGTGCCTGGAGGCTTTGTCCCTCCCTCCAGCTTCTGTTAGCAAAGAGCAGTTGAGGGGCAGAGTACGACTGGAAGGCAGCTCCTCCCTGCAGGGCTGGCCATGAGTCTGACATTCCCATCTGCCTCAGTCAGCTACTTCCTTGCCTGCAGCCACTTAACTGTTTCCTGCCTGGTGTTGATTAAACTGTACTTGTTTCCAGAGCTGGCAAGCAAATAACTACGAAGCTTCTGACTTGCCACTTACTGATTATTCGTTCTGTCTTAAGCAGTGCTGCCTGGTGGTCAGGAGCGTTGGTTGTGGATCTGACCTGCGACTGTCTGGCCTTGAACTAGTTCTTCAAGCCCTCGCTGCCTCAGATTTCTTGTCTGTAAAATGGAACTGATGGTATCACTTACTTCACAGGGTTATCGAGACGATTTAATTAATTAGTTCATGTAAAGCACCAACTAATGCCTGATAAGCCTAATATGTAAGCACTCACTACATATTAGTCATTCACTGTCTACCTTCTCAGCAAATATGTGTTGATCGTGAAAAATGTGTAAGACTTTGCTTGTCGGCTCAGCAGCAGGCAGAGTCAGTCATCAGTTGGAGATGGGAATTGGGGAGGGCGGCTGCCTGGCCTGAGGAGAGAACCCCAGCAGCGGATTCTGCTTTGTTTGACTTCAGGCTGGCCCAGGAGTGTCCTTAGCTGTCTACTGACCCACCGCGCCTGGCGGGCAGCGTGTGGCCCTGTGTTGCTGACCTTGGCCGTTTGTTGAATTGCTTCTGTCGATGTGAAGTAGAGGCTTATACACAAAGTGGACCTCTTTTGAGCACAACTTGAGGATTTAATGTTGATCTCTAATTGACAACACTTTTGGAGGAAAAAAAAAATCATATGTGGCTATTTAGGGTTCCAGGTCCAGTGGGCATTCAGTAGATACTTGTGAGTGTGCGAGGTTAACTGGTTTCTCAACTATGCGTGCATGCCATGTCATGTAAGTCTCGTTCCATTTGCTTATTCAGCGTGTGCTTGCTGAACACTCTGTAAGCCACGCACTCTTCTAAGTACTGGGGTGAACACCATAGACAGCCCCGTTTGAAGCTTGTATTCGCTGGAGGACGCCCGATCGCTGTTTGCTGTGCGTTGGTGCCACATCCGAGCTAACGGCCACTCCTCCCTCTCCTTGGTTTCAAGGCTGAGAAGGACTCTGCCAGCTCGGACCCCTACCTCTGCCTCTCGGACTTCATCGCCCCTCTGGACTCGGGCATCCCCGACTACCTGGGCCTGTTCGCCGTTGCCTGCTTTGGGGTGGAGGAGCTGAGCAAGGCCTACGAGGAGGAGTGTGATGACTACAGCAGCATCATGGTCAAGGCGCTGGGGGACCGGCTGGCCGAGGTAGAACCGTGCTGCCCTGAGGCCAGGGCCGGGCTGGGAGCCAGTGACGGGCATGGTGTTGTGCGTGTGTGTGCGTGTGTGTGCGTGTACTCCTGGCTCTGACAACACGTGTACTCTTAGATCGTGAATTCTTGACTTGCTCTCATGCCTCATCTTTGGGCGCAGAGCAGCCTTCAGCAACGCTGTAGTTGAAACGGCCCCCAGAGTGTTGAGACAGTGTTTTCCAGAAGAGCCTGAGAAAAGCCCAACAGATTTCTGATTCAGAGCTTCTCGTTCTGATGTTGGACTCCTCCGCAGATCCTTCATCTTCCTCTGTGGGGTGGGGCAGCCTATGTGGCTGTGGGGGCCGCTTCCCCTTGCCCGAGGCCACTTTCACGATCCCCCCATCTCCTGGCCACCGAGAGCCAGAACCTGAGAGTCAGGGGCAAGTTTGAAGGGCCTCAGATCTCAGATCGTGGACTGTGATCCTTTAGAATCCAGACAGAGACCAAAACTGAGCCCCAGAGCCGCTGATGGCACTGCAGATGAGCTGAGGCTGTTGGCTGTCCCTTGTCTCTCTGCGGATCTTCCCTGCCTGCAGGGCGAGCCGCATAGCAGGCGGGATGGAGGCAGGAGAGGGGCTCTCACCTCTGCCTGAGCTGTGTGTCCATGTCCCGGTGCCAGGCCTTCGCTGAGGAGCTGCACGAGCGGGTCCGCAGGGAGCTGTGGGGTTACTGCAGCGGTGAGCAGCTGGCTGTGGCTGACCTGCGGAGACTGCGCTACGCGGGCATCCGGCCGGCGCCCGGCTACCCCAGCCAGCCTGACCACACTGAGAAGCTGACCATGTGGAGGCTGGCGGACGTGGAGCAGCGCACGGGTCAGTGCTGGAGAGAGGCGCGGATCTTCCTCGGGTTACACGCACAGTAGCGAAGGAGAGGCACGAAGGGGTGACAGGGAAAATATTGGGTGGGGTGCTTATGGTAAAATCCCCAATCCCATCTTTCCACCGTGCGTGTGCCTGAGTCGTGTCCGACTCTTTGTGACCCGTGGACTGTAACCTGCTAGGCTTCTCTGGCCATGGGATTCTCCAGGCAGGCAAGAATACTGGGATGGGTTGCCATGCCCTTCTCCAGGGAATCTTCTCAACCCAGGGATTGAACCCACATCTCCTGTGGCTCCTGCATTACAGGCAGATTCTTTACCACTGAGCCACCGAGGAAGCCCTTTCCTCACCGCTCACAGTCTGTTCTAGCACTTCACTTCCACAGCATTATTATTTTCCAGCAAGAGGAAAAGAAACACATTTTAATTTCTGCACATGGAGGTCCTGTAGAAATGGGATCTCTTCCCTCCATATTATCGAGTGGTGGTCTCACATCACCGTCTTTAGGTTTATCAGTTTATTATTTCCTTTTCACCCGCAACAGACGGGAGCTTAGCTGATTCATACCAGCCCGCACATCCCCAGCCGCATTCCCTAATATACGTGTGTTACAGTTTCCAGGAGCCTCTCTGCTAGTGAGTGACCTCTGTAACCTCTAGTAACGCACTTCACATCGCTCTGTCCTTCCATGCCTTCCAGGAGCATCCCTGGACTTTTGTCTCACAGAGCTCCCGTCCTCTTTATTTCCCTACTACTGTTAATGCGCTGCTTTTAGTGGAGAATAAAAGAATGTAGGTGCACGTGGGGAGCTGTGGGGCTTGTTGGGTCTGGGCTGGCAGGAGCAGCACAGGTCAGGAGTCCGGAGGTAGGGGTTTAGGACCCGTAAGCCAGCTGGGTGACCTCTGACAAGGCACTTAACCCCCACGCTGCTCTGCGGCCTTGTCCAGGTAGCCGTGATGCGGGCTCCTGCTTCGTGGGGCCCAGCTGCCAGTCGTCCCTAGTGACCTTGGCTACACAGGGCCTCTGCAGGCCCAGTGGTGTCCTCGTCTCCAGGGCTGGGGTCCTAGTCTGGTAGGCCCGGGTGTGGCCCCTGTGACTGCTCTTGGAGGGCGGGGAGGAGGGTAGGGTCTGCCGGGCCTCCTCCCCACCCCGGCCCTGGTCACAGGAGATCTGCACGTCCTGCATTTGTCACCGCCTTGGTGGGAGTTGGCTAGACTACTCTGCTCACACCTTCGTGCCGCGTCGTGTGTCCACCTGAAAGGCACACGTTCACTCTCGCTCGCTTGTAAATGAGACTTCTGTTGGGCCTACCACCCGGCAGGCCTGTCTCCGCACCAAGTGAGTGAGCGCTTTCCTCGTGCTGCTCTCCTCAGGCATTAGGTTGACAGAATCGCTGGCCATGGCACCTGCCTCAGCAGTCTCTGGCCTTTACTTCTCCAACTTGAAGTCCAAGTATTTTGCCGTGGGGAAGATTTCCAAGGATCAGGTAAGTTAGCTGTTTCGTTGTAGGTGGCATCCCTTGCTGCCTGTCTTGTTTTCTTTTTTTTTTTTTTTATTATTGTTTTTGCCATACATTGTCATGATATCACCATGGGTTTACATATGCTTCCCCTCCGGAACCCCCCTCCCTCCTCCCTCCCCCCCGGGAAATCTCGCTGCACCAGTCCCGAGCATCAATCCTGGGCTGGCGATTGATTAGACACATGACAATTAACATGCTTCAAAAAGCTGCAAATAGACCTGCCTGTCTTGTTTTAAACGGAACTGTTAAACCTATTTTATTTTGCGTGTGAATGAGAACAAAATGAGAGGCAAAAGATGAAGAAATTTACCCCACTAATGTCTTTCTCTGGTTTCAACGCATTGCTCCAATTCTAATCCTCCCATGTATAAATAGACCACCCTCCCCCTGCCTCCACCCCAGCCAGGCCTCTAAGCACCAGGTAGTTACCCCAGATTGTTTTCCTGCCCAGAGAATAAGGTGCCCTAGTGAATAAATAAATATCTGTCTCTGCTTAACCCCTTGGATCGCTATTAAGATAAGACATGCAAGGTACTTAGAGTATCTTAGTGAATGCTGTGGGAACTTTAGTTCAGAGAGTCATATCATTTTGCTTTAACAAACTGCCTTTAATCTTTTGCAGATTGAGGATTATGCTTCGAGGAAGAACATGTCTGTGGCCGAGGTTGAGAAATGGCTTGGGCCCATCTTGGGATATGATACAGACTAACTTTTTTTTTTTTTTTTACTTGTCTGTACTTGGTGATCCTCAGGGAAACACAGTCCAGAGTGCCTTAATCATAATAGCGCAATGGCCAGGAGCCCATCTGCGTCTGGCTGTCCTTTGCACCCCTCCAGGGTGTGGACGTTTGGGGAAACCTTAGAGAAGACCAGGGTCTTCAAGTAGTTCTTGAAACCAAGCAGATGTTTTCCAGGGGGCTTTGAATCAAGAGCAGCGAGTAAGACTCCAGGGCTGTTCCTGGTCCCTTGGGGACTAGAACAAGCTGGAGATGGAGGTCTTTTGCATTTCAAAACAAGTCAGACTTTTTTCATTTTTATCCCAGACCTAGGAGGTCACTTCTTTTTTTTCTCTCTCTCTCTCTCTCTCTCAGAGAAAAGCCTGAAAGTCAGTTGAATAGAGAAATGTGACCCTGTGGCAGAGTGATGCCGTGAGCAATGGGACATTTTAATCTGAGTGGTTAAAACAGTTGCTCTGAGCAGGAAGAAGCTTCACTCTGCTCTCGCTCTCTTTTACTGAAGCCTCAAGGAGACGCTTGAAGGCGTCCCTTTAGCCAAAGGCATGCTCTCCCGGAGGCTTATTAGAGGTGCTCAGGCTGCTTGCTCTGGAGAGTCAAATATAATTGCATTCTCCAAGCAGTTTGTTCTCTCATAATTTCCTATTCCCTCGCCCTGCGCAGGAAGGAGGAGGTAGGCAGCGGGAGTGGCCGCTAAGGGTAGTTAACAAAATTGAGCAGGCTCAGCTGCATGTCCTATGCAGAGTGGATGGGTAGGCAGCGTCACTCTACTCACTTCTTCCTTTTCTGCGCTGCCCCAACTCCAGACGCGTATGGTATGGGAACAGCGTGTGGACTTGTTCATGGTTATTTCAGGGAGATGGTTAAGAGCGTGGGCTTTGAAGTCAGACACACCTGGATTCAAGTTTCAGCTTTGCCACATGCTTGCCGTACGACGGAGGCAAATTACTTCGGTTCTCTAAACACAATTTTCTCATCTGTAAAATGGGGATATTGATAACTAGTTCCTCTCTTGTGGGCATGAGATGTGGATTAAACAAGGTAACGTGTGTAAGGCAGGTAACATGGGTCTGGCACAGAGTGAGAGCTTGACAGACAGCAGCTTCTGTAGAGGTCTCTAGAGCTCAGCACAGGGTAGGTGCTCAAGGAAAGGGAGTAAGAGATGAATGGGGGTAAAAAGACATTCAGGAAGTGCACGTGGGAATGACTGGTTCAGTATACAAGGTGCCCTTTCTGGAATTAGAGCCCCGTTGAACACAGTGACTGGAGTGAGACGCTACTTTCTATGTCATTGGCATCATCAGATCTCATTTTCTGTAAGACAGTCCCCCGTCCCGTCGTGGTATAAGCTGGCCTCGTCCCAAAGCAGTTATATAAAATATACACTCATATATTGGAGGTGAAAGGGGGAAAAAGCTTAGCAGTTGATAATCCTACATAACTTAGCATATACATGTGTTCCTGAAGAGTAACATGCCTTTTCAGACATCACTGGCCCTTAAAGAGAGAATTATATGCTTTCTTTAGGGTTCATTTAATCTGTGCTAGATTGAGAATGGGGCTCAGTTTCCTGAGGTGCTCAGTTGGAGGACTTGTTTCTCTTCCATAGCAGCTCTGTTGCTCTAGGCATTGGCACATCCTTCTGTACAAGAAAGAATAACCTTTTCCTGATATTTTAATGTATTTTATCTGAATAACAGTTGTTAAGTGTCTCCCAATTTCATTAAATGTTTACCGTATCTTTTCTCAACTCATCATGTGACAGAACAGCTTTCTTCATTGTATTGTTGATCTAATCCCATGATGGATGCCTTTTATCTAAAGACAAAACCAGTTTGTTCAAGTTTGAGTTCCAGTGTTTTCATTGAAGAATACAGAAGATAGCTTGAGGAAACCCCTTCCTTAATTTATGTCCGGTGACCTCCGAGGCAGGAAGATGACTGTGTTGTACCCGGAGCCTTTTCTGTGTCTCTGCCCACACGTCCAGAATGTCACCTTGTCATCAGCGTCCATGGCTCTCACATCCACTCGCTCACTCTCATTCCCATCAGGGATCCCATGTTTATTTTTCCCTCTAAAGAAGCACTTGTGTGGAAGCTTGCTCACTCTGCTACCTGTGTATGGGATGGAGGCCAGTGTATGGGATGGTGGTTGAGGTCAGGTCTCATAATGTCCTGTTTCTCCTCTGAGACATTCTGCTGTTCCTTCCATTCACAGCTGGGCTCATTGAGAGAATAGCCTGTCTTCTCTCTATTTCTCTCAAGCTTGTCTTCAACAAATATCTGAGTGCCTGCTTTGTGCCAACCACCTTTTCCCATTCTCTCCTTATCTCAGTGAAGTTAGGTGGTTTTTTTTTAAAACCCATCTCTTCTGTCACAAATGACCTCTTAATTGTTAGATCCATTAAGATCTAACTTTGGCTATTCTAGTGATTTTTCTTCTCTGGATTTGGGCAGTGTTGACCACTTCAGGAATCTTCCTTCCCTGTTTCCTCCTGACTTCACTCTTCTGGTTAACTTTATGTGTTTCTTATTTATTAGCTTCTTTCATAGTTCTCTCTTCCTCTACCCATTTAAATCCTGGTCCTCACGATCCCATTACCAGTTACCTTCTTAGTCATATAGTTTTAGTGGGCAGTCTCATCAAACCAGTATTTTTATCCAGACTCCTCTGTCCTGAGGAACATAGCATAGCAAGCACCCAGTATACAAGAGACACCTCAAACCCAGTGCGTCTCAAACCTATATCATCTTATTCTTCTCAAATTCTTGATATATTCAGCAATGAAGCATTCAACCATCACTCCAGCAGAAACCTCAAACTGACCCCAATTTGCACATAAAAGACACACTTTTAGTTGGGAAGGTGAAATACCTTTCCCAATACGTTTCCAATTGGTTAAGGCAGGCAGTGTTTTAGGTTAAGGCCTGATCTGGGACTTGAAGGATGAAGGTGAAGAAGCCGGGTAGACACAAATGAAGTACTGTCTTTGTTCATGAATACTGAAGGTTGTGAGGGTGTCAGATCTACCCCCAAATTATCTATAGACTTAATGCCATTTCCAGCAGAAATCCCAGCAGAGGTTTTGTTGAATGTGACGAGCAGATATTTAAGTATCTGTGGAATAGCAAAGGACTAAGATAGCTGGATGCTTCTAACTATGAAGAGGTTGAGGAGACTTACAAGATAGTAAGTTTTATTGTAGAGTCTGTGTTGGGTGTGGTGCAGAGGTGGGCGTTCTGAGAAGTGCAGTGAAATGAGGACCCTGGAAAGCAGCCCATGGCTATATACCGACCTTTGAGATATGATGAGATGACAGATCAGTGGGGGAGGAAGGGTGACTCCATAAGTAGTTCTAGAACAACGGTTATCCTTACAGAAAAAATGAAGTTTGGTTCATGCCTCACACCTCACCTAGCAATCAATCTCAAATACGTTAAGGTCTGAATTACAAAAAAGCAAATGTTTAAATGTTTGCATGAAAAAAAAAAATCTTTGGGCAGGAAAGAATCTTTTGAGACATATGCTAATCATTAAAGATGATTAAGTCAGATATATTCAAACTAGCACTTAGGGTAAGCTAATAAACAGTTTAGTGTAGTCAAAAGACAAACCAAGACATGATGTTTACAATGCTGTTAATTGAGAAGGAAGTAGGAAGAAGAATATAGAGAGAATTCCTATTTTTTAAAAAATAGGAAAACAGACTTCCTCTTCCCAGGATGGTATCTAGAGGCATTCAGGATGGTCCAGCATTTGATATACCACTGTAGGCTTTCCTACAGTGCAGCCTCTTAACAAGACTAGGCTGTCCTTAACCCCTGGTGATAGAACTGTTTACCTTTATGCCAGGAAGGTTGGGATAGCACTAAAATCCACCTGTGATGTATGCCCAGGCCAGCTTCAAGGAGTTTGTGCTGTGCGACCTAAGGTTCTTTATGAGGTTGTCCAAAGCAGAAAGACATGTCAGCCGGGCCTGGTTTTCTGTGTGGTGTGTGTGTCCATGACAGGATCAAGTGCACTTTCGTTACTGAGGAGCAGAAGCACAGAGTCAGAAAGCTAAATTT
This sequence comes from Antilocapra americana, assembly GCA_007570785.1. Lineage (NCBI taxonomy): Eukaryota > Metazoa > Chordata > Mammalia > Artiodactyla > Antilocapridae > Antilocapra > Antilocapra americana. Next base: position 16,126,198 of record ML663567.1, on the reverse strand, counting down.
AAGAAGTGAAGCTTTTTTGAGTAATTTTGAAAAATCAGAAAGAAGAATGGAAAAGACTTGAAGAGGCATTTCACAGAAGAGAAAATACACGGGGCTTATAAAGCAGTGGAGACCTTGGAGACACGAGTTATGACCGCAGTGCACCCATATGATTTATAAAGTTAAGGAGTCTGACAGCACCAGGTACTAAAGAAGATCCATGTGAGCTCATTTCATGATGTGTAAACAGGTGCCCCTGCTCTAGAAAACAACCACACCTCACAAGTTGAACGTTTGTACACTTTGGGCTCTAGCTCATGGCTCCACCTTCCAGCTGTGTACAGTAAATGCCCACATTTGTGTACCAGGAGGTATGTACAAAAATGTTTATAGTAACATCTTCATGATAGTTATTACTGGAAAAACCGAAATACCTTCCTGTCTACAGGACAGCATTTAAGTAAATTAGGTATATTAACAGTAAGGAATATTACTCAGTAGTAAAAAAAAATATAATAAGTGAATCACAGCTATACCTCACAAGAAGAATGAATCTCTGAAAATATTTTATAAAAATGCAAGTCCCAAGATATGATTGAGACTATTTTTATTGAGCTCAAAACCAAGCAAAACCAAAGAGCGTCTTAATGCACGCATAAATGGTAAAACTAAAACTGTTGAAAAAAAAAAAGCCAAAATTCAGCCTACTAATCACCTTTGAGAGGGAAACAGAGGGAGCAGATATCACGGACACATGGGTAGATGCTGGTTATTAGTAATGTTCATGTTTTTGGGTTGTATGTTAGGTTTATGGTTGTTTATTATGTTATGCTTCACAACTAGCTTTAAATTACAGAGTTCTGTATGTATTACATACGTTGTACTTAATATATTATAAAAATAATAAAGGAAAAATGGAATAATAAGACAAAATCTGGGGTGCTGACTTTGTAGATGTTTTCTATGTGTCAAATATGTTTTTTAAACAAAAGAAGGACAAAGAGCACAGCGATGCAAAGGTGAGGGGTAGGAGCTGAGAACTGGGCATCTGTGCCCGTGTCCAGCTAGAGCCAAGTGTGGCTCCAGATAAAGGTTTTGGAGGAGGATCTCCTGTGCACATCAGAGAACAGAGACGAGGAGGAGAGAGGCGTTCTGGGCAAATGGGCCCTGACGGAATAGGACAGGTGGACACCTGACTCTGGGGTTCTGGGGTTCTGAAAGAATGGCTGGGAAGCTTCATCACGGAGGTGGAGGTGTGGATGGGCTGGTGTCTGGAGAATCTGAAGAGAAGGTGGACTTGCTTCTGGGACCAGGGAAGAGGGAGAGCCAGTGGAGGAGCCGACATGCGGAGTAAAGGAGACCGGGAGAGGGGCTACGCCGGGCAGAGCGAAGGAAGAAGAGAGCTCAAGATCTGACCTCAGAGCCTGGTGCTGCCAAGAGCTCCGGGAACGGGACCCCTCTCACGGGTGACTCACGAGAGCCCCTGGAGGGGCTGTGGGGACCAGGGCACGCTGCGCCAGGCTGAAGGCAGCGGGAGCTGAGGGAGGTTACTTGGTTGTCTCAAGATGGGATGGGAAGATTGAATTGAAAGTGTTTAAGACAGAAAAAGGCTTTTATGCTGAGTAAGTACCAGCTAAGGCAAAAAAGACTATCATCTACCAATCACCAACATTTTAAACCTGGGAGTTATTCCAAAACCTGCCTTTTTTTTCTTTCAAATTTCACATCCAATTCATTCTCACACCCAGATGGTTTTACCCACTAAATATCCATGCCTGGTTTAGGGTCTCATAATTTCTCCTCTGGACCCCTCTGCCACAGTCTCTGGGTTATTTTCCCGGCTTCCTTTAGCTGTAAATGTGACTCCTCTGATGCTTTAGGCGCACACCAATCCTTCTATCTAAACCAGTCCCCACTCCACCCCTCATTGTGTCAGATACACGCGTGTGAAAAAAACTCCACGTTCTGACCCTGCTCCACGTGCTCCAGCACCCCCAAGCTGCTGCAGTTTGCCCGCCTGTCCTGAGGGAGGTGTCTGCTTGCGCTGTTCCCTCTGCCTGAAATTACCCCACCCCTGAGCTTCAGGAAGTCGTCCCATCCCTCTGCTCCCCTCCTCCTCAGAGCTAAGTGAAATGACATCTTGTCTTACCTTCTTAATAGCAGGGTGCATGTTTCACAGTGCTCTCAGGATAGCAGTAGTAACGTCGCCACTAGACTGACCGTGCTCTCTGAAGGGCAGGTTTGGAACCTTGCTCATCTATGCCATGTCTAAAATAGCTCTTGATTTGTGACAGGTGCTCAGTAAAGTTTGTCTTCGAAGAGAAGCAGATGCTTTCTGGGGACAGTGGTTTGTGAGGAGAACAGAGTGAAAAGCTCCTCGAGAACAGGGGCCGTGCCTCTGACTGAGCTCAGCGCACCCAGAGCCTCACTCAGCACCTGCCGTCTAGTGTGCTACAGAGTTTGCTAAGGGAGCAGAGGGAAGCGGTGATGATTTCTCTTGCTCAGAAGGAGACTGGGACATCAGAGCCCTAGCACCCTCCACCCCCAACTTAATTTTTTTAACTACCAGTAAAGATAGCACACTGTCAGCCCTGCGGGAAAACTGTGTCACCATAGCTTCTTGCTATAGATCAGATTGCAGAACAGAAAGTATATATGATTCCATGCGTGTGTGTGTTTTCAAGAAATGTCTGCAGTGAAAATGCCCATGAAGATGTACAAAATTCTTAAACCTCTCCGGGGATACGAACAAGGGGTGAGGACTTCATGGTTTAGGTATGTCTCACTTTCTGCACTGTTTAAAATGTTTACACCAAAGATACTGTAAGATTAGCTTGGTGACAAAATCCAGCTTGAAATAAATGCTATTTTGAATAATCTGAATTAAAATTTTTTGCATTTAAGTGAATTAACCCCTAGATTCTGTGTCGTTTCTCAACACTTAGAACATCTAATTCCATTTACATTCTCCCATCTTCAAATATAACTCTCAAAGATATATTTTGCCTCGTCTCTTGCTTCTAGGTGTTATAGTCTTTTGGAGACTCAAAGCAAGCAATCTCTAGAACTGTTGTCTAGGAAAGAACTACAGATTAAATGGTTTTTGAGAACCTTGAGAGTAGATAGTCTATGAAATGGAAGAAACAAAAACCAGACAGACTCATGAATGATGTTTATCACAGTTTCTGTCTTCCACAGTGCAAATACATATGGCAACCTACAGAGTATAAAGCTTGCAGCTGCTGAAAAAAGAACTTTGAACTTTTTACCATTCTGTTTTATTCTTTCATCCAGAGAGAAACCAGAATAAAGTGACATTTCATTCCAGATTATATGAAAGGATTCCAATACTTCCTTCTCTTTAATCATGAGACATTATCCTTTTATAGAAAGGAAGAGGCTGGAACTTCCCTGGTGGAGTTCCAGTGGTTGGGACGCCACGCTTCCAATGCAGGAGCCATGGGTTCAATCCCTGATGAGGGGACTAAGATTCGACATGCCACTTGGCGTGGCCAGAAACAAGAACAGGCATTTATTTTGTGCATGTTTTCAATGAAAATATGTGAAATTGAGTTGTCTTGGTGAATATTCAGTGCTAAATATCATTAGTTAAAAATACTTTAAGATCTGGGAAGACGTGGGGGCCAAGTGTCAGCAACTCAGACATCTGAGCTGCCACTGCTGAAAATGGGCCCAAAAGACAGACAATAAATGTCTCCAAGGCTTTTGAATACTTCTGTGTCTCCTCTCAGTGTGTGCAGAATTTATGGATAATGTTTGAGATGGAAGACCGAGGGAAACTTGGGAGAGATTGATATTAACAAAGGTGAACTCTCCTCCGAGTTTAAATATAAAACACCTCAACCTAGAGGAGAAGTATGTTTTACACAAACCTTTGATGGTGGAAGGTTGGCTGGGCGGATCTTAGCAGAAGCAAAAGATGATACAGTTGTGGAGCTTTCTATATACGAGGCCTCTCCTGGAGTGCGATGAAAGGATTTCTTCCTCCTCGTGTAAAGCCTTCTAGTGTAAAGTGTAGGATTGTTACATCCTAAAGCAAGATCGGCTTCTTTTCAGGGGGGAATTGAAAGAAATCCAAGAACTTGGTAACAGAGGGCTGATATTGAAATCTACAGCAGAGTAATATTGCAAAACCCTATACTATTCCTGAACTTTGCTTTAGTTTTGTATAATTTGGCTTCTGAATTTGATTGTTTTTGAATAATGAATCTAAAAATCCAGATTTTCCTTTTCATCTACTTAAATGCACATATACATGAATATACGTAAATACACGAGAGCAAAGCAGGTCCATTTTTAAATCGTGTGTGCGTGCGCACCAAGTCACTTTGGTCGTGTCTGACTCTGCAACCCCACGGACTGTAGCCCACTGGGCTCCTCCGTCCATGGGATTCTCCAGACAAGAACACTGGAGTGGGTTGCCATTTCCTTCTTCAAGGGATCTTCCCAACCCAGGGCTCGAACCCATGTTTCTTATGTCTCCTGCATTGCAGGCAGATTCTTTACCATTTGAGCCATCAGGGAAGCCCATACTGTAATCTATAGAATTCAGCCAACATAAGCTACATAGTGCACATTAAAATCATTGTCTTTATTTTAACTCTTCTTAGAATTAGTTGCTATTAAGATACTAACCTCAGTGTATTTAGAATGAAACTGTAAATATTGCTGTTAAATCAGTGATAAGATGCAAAGGTAGCAAATTTATTTTAAAAGGGAAATGTGTGTATAGATCAGTGTCTTTCAAGCCTGTACCCCTTTTAAAAGGCACATATTCTCACAGACAACCCACATCCACCTAATCTCCCCTCAATGTGAGTTATACTAGTTTTATTTATTATAACATTGCTTTCATGTATATTGTTATAAAATCAGGAACAAATTCTTCAAGCTTATTTCACCAATACTGGTATAAAACCAGAGTAGAACTATACAAATAAGATTACAAAACTTACAATTTTCAAGTTAAAGAGAAGGAAATGTGTGAATGTTATATTCTGCTTTTCTCAGAAGGATCAACTGTCCAAAGTTGATTATAGCATAAAGGACATCATTAACTATAAAGTATATTACTCCAGAGCCCCTGAAGTTTTTTGGTTAGCATGTTAAACATATTCCTACATGATATAACTAAAATACCGTTTTATATTTTAGACATGTTTAAAAATAAGGTATTAGGTGTAATTGGCTTAATTTTTTAGTTGTGATACTTTGGCTTAGTGGCATTGCCACTCCAATAAATTTAAAATATTAAGTAAAGAAAATATTTAGCCTGATGTGATAGATTGTTGCTGGTGTTTGACTCTGCTGAAATGAGCACATCAAGAAAATTCCAAAAGTTGCAGTGAGAAAATTCTTAGTGTCAGAAGTGCTCGGTTATTTTAAAAATAACATAACTCTTTACTGCAAAGTAGCAATTAGCTTTGAGACATATCTCAACAGCTTGTCTTGTATAAAGCCTTCCCCCTGGTCATCATCTGATTTCTCCTAACATTGCTATGGGCAAGTACTCACACGTGCACTTTAAAACTGTTAAGGAATCTGAAGGACTAGCTTAGTCTCTAGTAGAACCAAGGCTGGTTCTGAGTCTGTGGAATTCTATTTCCCTCTACTGTGCCTTCAAATTAATCATCTTGAATAAAGTTAGGAGTCAAATATTAATGAGTGGATATACCCTACCTTCACCAACCCACCCCCCAAAATTGAGTTATAGAAGGAAAGAGGTGGGGCATCTCTATACAATTTTTTTCCCCACTATATAGATTTTTGAGTCCTTTTCACTTGGCAGAGGGATGAGTTTGGGTAAAATTATCTTTTGTAGTTGGAAAAATGATCAGTAAGGTGAAAATAATTTAAAAAACCTCGTCCTGCTTCATACTTTGTGTATTATCATCCAATAGACAGACGAGACCAGAGAAAGACCTCGTGAGACTTCTGCTCCATCGGCTGCAATTAACCACTGCGGGGAAAACAGACAAAAACAAAACTTTACCAGAAGGTTAAAGATAGGTATATTGTTTATTCTATTTGATAAAGTACTCAGTGAACTTCCTTGATCATTTGTAATGGTTAATGCTGATATCAACTGGGGTTCTTGGCCTTCCCCAGTCATTAGAAATCGACCAGAGGCCAGACAAGAAATTCAGGCAAAGCTTTACTGGGGCGCTGCTGCAGCAGTGGGGGAGCGACAGCAAGTAACAGGTTCCCTTGCTCCATCCGCCTGGGAGTGAGCTGGTTCCTGATAGGGGGGGTGGCAGGGTGTGTCCATGGGTCGGGCCGGGGGTGGCTTAGGTGGTTTGCCCACCCCTTTGGTGGTGCTGAGTTCAGGGGGCACATGCTTGCTTTCACTCCTGACACCCTGCTTTTGCTCCTGGCTCTTCAGAAGTGGCAGTTACTGGTTTGTTTGTGGTCTTTTTTTTTTTTTGTCTTTTTGTCCACAATTTGCCCCAACTGCATATGCACGCAGTTATTTTTAGTCCCTTATAGTTTCTTTGTATTTTGTTGCTCCAGAAGTAGCTTGTTCAGATGCAACCACTGCAGTAAAGTGTCCCAGGTCCCAGCCTGTCTCAATGTCAGAACCCAAATTTAGAAATCCTGCTAAGCATGTAGTAGAAAATTTAAATATTTGTTGAATGGATGAAATCATACTAGAGGAAGTGAGAGAATAAACAAATACTGCCTGATATCACTTATGTGAGGAATCTAAAAAAGAAAAAAAAGAGAATCTCCACCACCTTCCCCAGAAAAAGAAGAGCTTTTCTTTAAAAACAGAATTGGATGGTAGTTATCAGGACCTGGGGCTGGGGTACAGATAGGGTGGGAATTGGGGCAATGTTTAAGGGTACAAATTTGCAACTAGACAAGTTTTGAAGATCTAAGGCAACATATCATGATCATAGTCAACCATATTATATTATGAATTTCAGAGTTGCCAAGAGACTAAACATAACTGTTCTCAACACAGAAATGATAAATATGTGATGTGCTAAAGGCCTTAGCTCACTGCGGTAGTAATCATATCATGACATAGAAATGTATCAAACCAACACATTGCACATGAAAAAGTCACACAAGGTTATATGTCAATTATATCTTTTAAAAAAAAGCAGCTAGCATCAGAGAGCTCTTCCAGCATCCAGCGACATGCTGCGTGTGACCAGTGCAAAGAAACGAGAGCAGAAAGCAAATCTGCATCCACCAGTGACCTTTCCAAAGCCTACAATTCAGTGATCACTGATATCCATAATGATGAGTCGTAAGTATTGTAATATTCCCTTACCCTCCTTCTTCATCAGCCAAGATTCATGGAAATCCAGTGGAACTTCAGTATTAGGTACAATTTTACCATATGAATTACTGTATCTGAAGGCTGGCCACCCAAGGATGATAGTGTGATTCCTTTCCTTTAAGCAGAAGGTAGATGAAGAGAAATCCTTCCCTCCCCTGTTGTCAGAAACAGATAAACAGAGTTTATCTTCGTCTGCTTTCATCTGTGGCAGAAGAGCCAGGCCTGACATGGTTTAAACTAGAGAGGCATGCTGAAGTCAAGGAGGTTCACTGGGGTGAATGAAAAGATGTAGCAGGAACGTGGTTACAAAACGAAGGAGTGTGTCGTGACAAGGGTGTCAGCTCAGACCCTGGAAGCTGAAGGGGCTGGTGCCTGCCAGGGCTGAGTCACTTAGCGCCGCTGGCATTGAGGGGAAGGCAAATGCTAATTTTAGACGGTTTGTATTGAATTCGCAGGAGGCTCTGACTTCAGAAAGCAGAGTAATTATTGGGTTTGATAAAGTGAAAAGTGAGATTTGACTTTAGATTCCACCCTTAAATTTTGACTCACCAAGTGTGTGGTGGGGAATGTTAAGATTTCTGGGTGGTGGGAAGCAAGAATGAGTTTTACAAAGGGTTTGGTCGTGTAAGTAGCCAGTATTTGCAGGCATACTTGAGGGCAGGGAGCAGGGGGGAACGTAGGAAAGAGTTATGCTCCATTTGAAGCAGAGAAATTCAGTGAGAGTAGAAAGAATTTAGAGGGACAAAGCCTTCTGTAGAAAAAAAAGATGTGGGTGCTTATTCTAGTATGATGGGTATATGGCCAATCAACTTTGATTTTATGAATACAGGCCACTTGGATGACTCAGGTAAGAATCTGAAAAACCTTGCTGATTTTGTAGATTTAATTGGAACCTTGCTATCAAGGTCCTGCTAAGATTTGCTGTAACGGGAACAACCACTTACATCTACCTTATAAACTTCTCTTCCCATGAACTCAAACAGTTCTTGTGTTGTTAGAGAAAATGCTGATTGGGCAAATTACCTCTCCTTTTGCTTTGGCTGAGATCCCCAAGAGGGAAGATACTTCTGTTCCTTCAGTCCTTTCCTCTATTTGTTCATTTATCAAACATTTATTGGGCCAGGTCCTGTTCTAAGGGCTGGGCTGCAGTGAGTCACATTCCCTGGCCTCCTAGAGAGTAACATTCTCTGCAGAGCTTAGAGCGACTGTATCGCCAGGACTCTGTATCATTCAGTTTTTGTTTTTATTGGAATAAAATGTCTTTACAATGTTGTATTAGATTCTGTTGTACAACAGCTCGAATCAGCCATGTATATACATATATCCCTTCTCTCTTGAGCTTTCCTCCCACCTCCACCCTTCACACTACGTTTGAGGTTATAACAGAACACAGAGTTGAGCTCCCTGTATTACACAGCAACATCCCACTGGCTATGAATGCTGCTCTCTCTATCTGTCCCACCCACTCCTTTCCCTGCTATGTCCGCAAGTCTGTTCTCTATGTCTTCGCCTCTATTCCTGCCTACAAATAGGTTCCCTAGTACCATTTTTCTCGATTCCATATATGTGTTAACATACAATATTTGTTTTTCTCTTTCAGACTTACTTCACCCTATTCTAGGTTCATCCACATCACTTCAACTAACTCAATTTTGTTCCTTTTGGGGGCTAAGGTGTGGTGCACATATCATTTAGGTTTTGAACACCTTCCACTGCAGATTCAAATAGATTATTTTGAGGAATATTCACCACTCAAGTTTTTTATTTTTTAATTTTTTATTGGGATATAGTTGCTTTATAATGTGTTGAATTCTGCTGCACAGCGAAGTGAATCAGCTATATGTTTAAATATCTCCCCTCTTCTTTGGATTTCCTTCCATTTAGGTCAGGGCAGAGCATTGAGTAGAGTTCCCTGGGCTATATAATAGATTCTCACTAGTCATCTGTTTTATATATATATATATATATATATATATATATATAATATATATTAATAGTGTATATATGTCAATCACAGTCTCCCAATTCAACCCTCCCTCCTACCCTCCTTAGTGTCCATACATTTGTCCTCTACATCTTTGTCTCTATTTCTGCTCTGCAAACAGGTTCACCTGCACTGTTTTTCTAGATTCCGTATACGTGTATTAATAGTCAACATTTGTTTTTCTCCTTCTGACTTCTTCTCTCTGTATGACAGTCTCTGGGTCCACCCACGTCTCTGTAACCCAGGTTTCTGATTGCCCTCTTTGCCAAGATTTGGCTGCAGTTTCCGAGTGCCACTCCCAGCAGTTAGGGATCTGTAACCTTCCTTACTCTCTGTCCCCCTAACCACCTCAGGTTTTAGGCTTCATCAAGCAAGCCTGGTTTTATTTTTCCTTGCTTAAGCCAGATTGAAAGCAGTATGCTATGTTCGACTGTGGAAAACACTGGTGCAGTGCCTTAGGGACAGAATTTTTTCTGAGCATTAATCTTATTGCTACACCAGAATCAGATAAGAGAGGTGTGTGCATCACGTGTGTGTAAGCATCACTCTGTCTTAGAAGGAAAGGTCTGGGATCAGCAGCGAGCCTACACTGCTCATTGGCAGCTCAGCATTGCTTTGTGAATACAGGTCCAAGAGCTGCTGTCAAGCTTGGTGTGGGGTGACAGTTCTTCAGTCATGTCCAAATCTTCACAACCCCATGGGCTATAGCCCGTCAGGCTCCTCTGTCCATCGAATTCTCCAGGCAAGAATACTGGAGTGGGTTGCCATTCCCTTCTCCAAGGGATCTTCCTGACCCAGGGACTGAACCCCGGTCTCCTACGTTGCTGGCAGATTTTTTGCCATTTGAGCCACCAGGGAAGCCTGCTGTCAAGTTTCTCTCCTCCTTATCTGATCATGGTCTTTGGGGGACAAAAGTGCCCAGACATCTCCCCTTGGAGATGAGCTAGCCACCATGCTGACAAGTATTTACCAATAAACATCTGCCTTCCAAAGGGAAAGCATTTATTCAACAAACTGTTCTTCAGAGATTTATAGATGCATCTTGCCTTCCTGCCATTGCCCTAAATCACAATTCCCTTCTTGTCTTCCTCTGTTTTTCTTCTCTAAAAATTTGCTTTTTGAGACTTGGTGCACCAAAGAGTCGGTCATTTCACAGTAACATAAATTTGTAGAAGTTCCACCTTACTTTAAAACATCATTTCTGTTCAGTCATTCAAGGATATTTATGATGAATAAAGTCAACTGAAGAACCCTGGCGTTTATCACATTAAACCCCGAGGCCCTCACATGCCTGGTAGACATAAATGCCTCTAACTCCCAGCTACCTGCTATAAAGTCCCTCGTTGGTGTTGAGGCAGAATCCAAACATGGGTTGGAAAAGAATTTCCAGACAGAGCATTTCAGAAGGGAGTGAGTTTATTAAGAACAAAGAGTGGAGATAACGTGTTCCAGGTCACTGCAAGTGCAGCAGGCTGACCTCCGGACAGACCAAGGAGAGGTGATGATTTTCATGGGTTAGTAGCCAAGTTTTACAGCCTCAAGACAAAGAAAACTCCTGCTGGAAGGTTGGCATTAGGTGATTGGTTAGAGTGCTCTAGGGTGACTACCAGGGTGGGCATTTTTGCCTAATTTGGGGTCACCACCCCCTGCTGGCAGTGTTCGGGGGGCTCTTGCAATGGCTCCAGTGGGGCTCGGTCAGCTTCAGAGGTGATCTTGGTTCTGGGCTCCGCTTCTGTGGCCTTGGGCAGGACTCCGCAGGCCTCACTGCTTCAGTCTGCGGGTCTTTGTCCTTCCTCTGTCACGCATGGGTGGCCTTTTGAGGGTGTACAGCATCGCTTTGTAACTCTGCTGCCGTCACAGGGTATATGTCATATGTCTCCAGTTCGGTTGCAGGACACTGGAAAGGGCACGAACCACCTCCTCTGCTTTTTGTGTGTTTCAAAACTTTGAAGAGTTTGAGGAGAACAGACGTTAGGTGTTTGTTAATGAACCATCTGACCCGCGATGAACAGTTTTGTCTCTCAGTGGACAACTGTGTGGTTAGCTGTCGTGTAAGTTCTGTGTTCTTCACCCATGCCTCCCCCAGGCCCACACTTCCAACGATTGCTAGCTGGGTGGCAATGGACAACTTACATGGCCTCTGTAGGCCGCAACCTCTCTCTCTGTAGGATGACCGTGATGCTAGCCTTCACCTTGCAGGATAGAGCAGGAGCTGGGATGAAGTCCTCCACAGAAGGCACCCAGCATGTGCCCGGCTTAACACAAAAAAATCTTCATTAACTAACAAATGATAAGAAAGATGCTTGGGAGATGTTTGCTTTTTTTCCCATGTTTTATGAAAAAATGAATACAACACCACACCAAACATACCTCATTTATAGATAATGTGTGGGAGTCTAGTTATGAATGCTGGAGGCACAAAGGAAGTCCAGGGACAAGAAACATAATCTTGGTGATACTGGGAATTTTCCAGAGGGAGCTATAAATATCATGGATGAGCCAATTGGTGCCAATCAAGGCCATTGTGGATTAAGAGAAGGTGATTTGAGTTTTGTCAAGTTATCTTATCAAATGTAGCCTCACATTTTTGTATATTAATTTTCTCTTTATAGAAATTTAATTTTAATTTTGACCAGATTGAATAGACATAAGTGGGAAACTTATTTTGGTCTACAGTTACAGACAATGTTCCTGTTATGGGATTGACATTTTACAAATGAATTATTCCAGTCATGAGAATGATGGGTATTTAGTGAAATCCATCCCACACCTGGAAAAGCACCTCAAATACACTAAGCTATGTTTGAATTAGCTAAAGTCCACTTAAAAATTGGTAGCATTTATTCCTTTTTTGGGCCGTGCCACACAGCATGTGGGATCTTAGTTTCCTTGCACTGGAAGCACAGAATCTTAATCAGTGGACCATCAGGGAAGTCCAAAAATAGGTAGCGTTTTTCATTACAAAATTTGTTCATTTCAAAAAGCTTATAAACTGCATGAAAGTATGCAGAAGAGAACAATTCATATCTATTATCCCTACTTAGCTACTATTAATGTTTTATTATATTTCTTTTCATCGTCTTTACTTCTTTCTTTCCTTCTGTCCATCCATGTGTGGGTAAGCTAAATAATGGCCCTCAAAGATATCCTTCTTGTAATCCCAGAACCTGTGAATATTACCTTATATGACAAAAGATGGAATGAAGTTAAAAATCTTGAAATGGAGACATAATTCTGGATAACCCCAGTGGGGCCTATGTGCAATCACATGCATCCTTGGGAGAGGGACACAGGCAAAGATTTGACAGAAGAGGAAGCAAAGTCACCACTGTACCAAGTCACTATGCCTCTGGCTTTGAGGGTAGAGGAAAGGGCCCTGAGGCACGGAACGGAGGCAGCTTCCAGCAGCTGCGAAAGAAAAGAGAAATGGATTCTCTCCAGAGCCTCTGGAGAGAGGGCGGCCCTGCTGATGCCTTGATTCTGGCCCAGTGATTCTGATTTCTGACCGCACAGAGAACCAGAAGGGAATGAGTATGTGTTGTTTAAGCCACCAAGTTCATGCGTGCTAAGTTGCTCCAGTCGTGTCCGACTCTGTGCGACCCCATGGACAGCAGCCCTCCAGGCTCCTCCGTCCACAGGGTTCTCCAGGCACCATTTTACATTTTTAATTGTACAGCTCTGCGGCACTAAGTACATTCATGTAGTGTGACTAACTGACCCTCTATACACACTAAACACTCTTCGTTTCCTCTTGCTCTACTCCCAACCCTTGGCGACCACCACTCACTTCCTGTTTCTATGAATTTGGCTCCTCTAGTTGCCTCAAATATTTGGAATCATACACTATTTGTCCCATTGTGACTTATTTCACTTAAATTAAGGTCCAAAAGGTTCATCTATGTTGTAACATATGTCAGAATTTTCTTCCCTTTTAAAGCAGAATAATATTTCATTGTATAAATATACCACACTTTATATATCCATTTGTAAATTGATGGAGACTTAGGTTTGTTCCACCTTTTGGCTATTTTGAATAATGCCACTATGGACATGGGTGTACAAATATCTGATTGCATCCCTGCTTTCATTTCCTTTTGTTAAACAACCACAAGTGGAATTGCTGAATCATTTGGTAATTCTATGTTTAATTTTTTGAGGAATTTCCATACTGTTTTCCACAGCAGCTGTACCATTTTACATTATCACCTCCAGTGCACAAAGATTTCAATTTCTTGCCAACATTTGTTATTTTATTGTTGACAATTGCCATCCTAATGGGTATACAGTGGTGTTTTATTGTGGTTTATACATATCTATTTTTATATTATTTTTCCCACCATTTGATTATCAAAAATAATCAAATTATTTTTGATTTTTGTTTTGAATCAAAGTTTTCAAAAATTTTTTTAAACCTACATAACAAACTGTTCTAAGTAGATACTATAACTTATAAAACCATTCCTCCTTATAGAACATTTGGCTCTTGCTAACTTTTCTCCATTGTAGGGTACCAAAGTATGAGACTAAATGAACACACCTCTGTCCACATCTCTTAGTATGTCCTAATGATAAATTACTCAAAGAAACATTACATTGAAAACTATTGTTATATTTAACCAAATTACTTTTCAGAAGGCTGTTCTGATCTATAGAGTGCTGAATAGTGCATTTTTCAATCCCCCCCTTTTTAGGTGCAGGGTATATTTAGAATACAGATGAGAATACCTATGAACTTGAACCTCCATGTGAGCAGAATCCACTTGCTTCTTTGGGTGCTAAAGTCTCATTGTTTGATGTTGGGTTAGATTGTCCATTTTAAAGACAGTTTTTTAAAGAGTGATGCAATGAACATTGAGGTACATATGTCTTTTTCAATTCTGGTTTCTTTGGGTATATGTCCAGTAGTAGGATTGTATTATTTTCTCCCATTCTGAGGGCTGTCTTTTCACCTTGCTTATAGTTTCCTTTGTTGTGCAAAACCTTTTAAGTTTCATTTGATTCCATTTATTTATTTTGGTTTTTATTTCTGTTACCCTGGGAACTGGGTCATAGAAGATCTTGCTGTGATTTATGTCAGAGTGTTCTGCCTATGTTTTTGTCTAAGAGTTTTACAGTTTCTGGTCTTACATTTAGATCTTTAATCTATCTCGAGTATTTTTCTTTTTTTTTTTTTATTGTTTTTGCCATACAATGACATGATATCACCATGGGTTTACATATGCTTCCCCTCCAGAGCCCCCCTCCCTCCTCCCTCCCCCCCGGGAAATCTCGCTGCACCAGCCCCGAGCATCAATCCTGGGCTGGCGATTGATTAGACATATGATAATTAACATGTTTCAATGCCCTTCTCCCATATCATCCCACCCTTACCCTCATCCACAAAGTCCACGAGTCTGTTCTATACATCTGCGTTCCTTTTGCTGTCTCGCATGTTGGGTTCTCGTTACCGTCTTTCTAAATTCCATATATATGTGTTAATATACTGTATTGTTGTTTTTGCTTCTGGCTTACTTCACTCTGGATAATGGGCTCCAGTTTCGTCCATCTGAGTAGAATTGCTTCAAATGAATTTTTTTTTAATGCTGAGTAATATTCCATTGTGTATATGTACCACAGCTTTCTTATCCATTCATCAGTTGATGGGCATCTAGGTTGCTTCCATGTCCTGGCTATTGTAAACAATGCGGCGATGAACATTGGGGTACACGTGGCTCTTTCAATTCTGGTTTCCTCGGTGTATATGCCCAGCAGTGGGATTGCTGGGTCTTTTTTTATTTTAAATTGAATTTAAAGTGTTCTAGTTTCATTCTTTTATACATAGTTGACCAGTTTTCCTAGTATCACTTGTTGAAGAGACTGTTTTTCTCCATTGTATATATTTTCCTCCTTTGTCAAAGAAGGTGTTCATAGGTGCATGAATTTGTCTCTGGACTTTCTGTTTTGTTCCATTTATCTATATTTCTGTGTTGAAGCAACCTAGATGTCCAATGACAGCTGAACGGATAAGAAAGTTGTGGTACATATACACAATGGAATATTACTCAGCTATGAAAAGGAACACATTTGAGTCAGTTCTAATGAGGTGGATGAACCTAGAGCCTATTATACAGAGTGAAGAAAGTCAGAAAGAGAAAGACAAATACCGTGTATTAACATATATATGGAATCTAGAAAGATGGTACCAACAATCCTACATACCGGGCAACAAAGGGGACACAGACATGTAAAGAGGACTTTTGGATTCAGTGGGAGAAAGAGAGGGTGGGATGATTTGAGAGAATAGCATTGAAACATATTTATTACCATATGTAAAATAGATAACCAGTGTGAGTTCGATGCATGAAGCAGGTTGCAGTTCACCCAAAGTCTGTGCTCTGTGACAACCTAGAGGGATGGGGCAGGAGGGAGATGGGAGGAAGGTTCTGGATGGAGGAGACGCATGTGGTACTTATGGCTGATTCATATTGATATATGGCAAAAACCATCCCCATATTGTAATTATCCTCCAATTAGAATAAATGAATAAATTAAGATAAATAAATAAAGGCACTTGAGAGACTTCCTGGTGGTTGAGTGGTTAAGAGTCTGCCTTGTAACGTAGGGGATGCAGGTTTGATCCCTGGTTGGGGAACTGAGAGCCCGTACCCCCACGAGCAACTAAGCCCGTGTGCCACAACTGCACCCGGCACGCCGTCGGGACACAGTGAAGACCCCATGTGCTGCAACGAGACCCGATGCAGCGAAATAAATAACAAGTAAATGTTTTAAATTGACAATTAACTTCGCTGCTTTTCCTTTAGATTCTCAGGAGACAAAACTTCTACATTAAAAAAAAAACAAACCGCCATTTGCTGGAAGGAAAAAATAAAGCAACTCATAGGATGAACTCTGCTCTGTCTCAGCCACTAAAACGCCATGTGACTTTGGCAAGTCATGTAAAATTTTGGATTTCAAATGATTCAGTCATTTGTGAGTGGCTTCAGTCCTCAGATTTTCTCATGTGTCTTATAATTATGGATTGTGAACTCCTGTTTGGTGGTTTTATCTGCTGTAATCTTGCAGGCTTGCGTTAAAGGAGCGTCCCTCTACAAATTTCTTTCTTTCATGCACACCAAGGTATAGTAGCCTGAGATGGTTTTTTATGTGAATGTTTCAATGTAGGCAGTTTCAGACCACAAAGGTAGGATAGATTTGAACTGCAAGCACAAGAGAGAAAAGGCCCGTGGTTAGAATTTTCAGAGTAGTATTGATTTTATTTTGTTTTTTTAATTATGTTTATTTATTATTTTTTCTTTACATTGTCATGTTGGTTTTGCCATACACTGACATGAATCCGCCATGGGTATACATGTGTTCCCCTTCCAGAACCCCCCTCCAGCTCCCTCCCGATTCCATCTCTCTGGGTCATCCCGGTAGTAGTATTGATTTTAAAGACAAGTAGACTCAAGACACAAGACAAGATCAGGATCATCTAGTCATGTCATTTTACTGATGTGTTATTCTTTTATTAAAATTTTTTTTTTATTTTTAGCTGTGCTGGGTCTTTGTAGCTTGAGGGCTTTCTCTAGTTGCAACAGTGGGGACTACTCTCTGGTTGTGCGGGCTCTTCATTGTAGTGGCTTCTGTTGTTGCAGAGCGTGGACTCTGGAGTTCATGGGCTTAGTAGTTACGGCAAGTGGGCTCAGTAATTGTGGCTTGCAGGCTTGTTGCACCACGGTATGTGGGATCTTCCCAGATGAAGGGTTGAACCTGTGTCCCCTGCATTGGCA
This sequence comes from Antilocapra americana, assembly GCA_007570785.1. Lineage (NCBI taxonomy): Eukaryota > Metazoa > Chordata > Mammalia > Artiodactyla > Antilocapridae > Antilocapra > Antilocapra americana. The sequence goes on along the minus strand of ML663567.1, from coordinate 16,109,157 downwards.
GGCAGATTCTTAACCACTGAACCACCAGGGAGTCCCCGATATGTTATTCTTGCGTGCTAAGTTGCTTCAGTCATGTTCAACTCTGTGCAACCCCATGGACTGTAGCCCGCCAGGCTCCTCTGTCCATGGGATTCTCCAGGCAAGAATACTGGAGTGGGTTGCCATTCACACATTTACTGAGGTTGTCAGTTATATGTCAGCAAATTGGACAACCCAGAAGAAGTAGATAAATTCCTAGAAACGTATAATCTTCCAAGACTGAATCAGGAAGAAATACATAATCTGAACAAACCCATTTGTTGTTGTTCATTCACACAGTTGTGTCTGACTCTTTGCGACCCCACGGACTGCAGCACACCAGCCTTCCCGGTCCTTCACCATCTCCCTTATCTTGCTCAAACTCATGTCCATTGAGTCAGTGATGCCATCCAACCACCTTGTCCTCTGTTGAGTATTGAATTTGAATATGTAATTTAGAAAACTCCCACCAAATAAAATCCAGAACCAAATGGCTTCATAGTGGAATTTTACCAAATGTATAAAGAACAGTTAATACCTATCTCTCTCAAACTATTTCAAGAAAATAATAGAGGAGGGAGCACTCCAAACTTCATCCTACAAGGCCATTACCCTGATACCAAAACAAGACAGTTCAGTTCAGTTTAGTTGTTCAGTCGTGTCCGACTCTTTGTGACCCCATGAACTGCAGCACCACACCAGGATGCAGTTGGTCCATCACCAACTCCTGGAGTCCACCCAAACTCATGGCCATCGAGTCGGTGATGCCATCCAGCCATCTCATCCTCTGTCATCCCCTTCTCCTCCTGCCCTCAGTCTTTCCCAGCATTAGAGTCTTTTCCAGACCCTGATTATCTCTTGTAATCTTCTTTATTTTAATGTCTTTTTCTGTGTGATATGAGGATTGCTACTCCAGCTTTCCTTTGTTTCCCATTTGCAGGGAATATATTCTTCCATCCTCTCACTTCCAGTCTGTATGTGTCTTTAGGTCTGAAGTGGGTTTCTTGTAGACAGCATATATATGGGTCTTGTTTTTCTATCCATTCAGCCAGTCTGTGTCTTTTGGTTGGAGCATTTAATTAATTTACATTTAAAGTAATTATTGATATATATGTCCCTATTGCCATTTTCTTAATTGTTTGGGGTTGATTTGGTAGATCTTTTTTCTTCTCTTGTATTTCTTAACTATATTAATCCCTTAATATTTGTTGTAAAGCTGGTCTGGTGGTACTGAATCCTCTTAACTTTTGCTTGTCTGAAAAGCTTTTAATTTCTCCATCAATTTTGAATGAGATCCTTGCTGGATACTGAATTCTTGATTGTAGATTTTTCCCTTTCAGTATTTTAAATATATCCTGCCATTCCCCCCTGGCCTGCTGAAAGATCAGCTGTTGAGCGTATGGGGTTTCTCTTGTATGTTACTTGTTGCTTCTCCCTTGCTACTTTTAATATTCTTTCTTTGTGTTTAGTCTTTGTTAAATTGATTATTATGAAATAGTAATAGTCTTGGTGTGTTTCTTCTTGGGTTTATCCTATATGGGACTCTTTGTGCCTCTTGGATTGACTATTTCCATGTTGGGGAAATTTTCAACTATAATCTCTTCAAAAATTTTCTCATACCCTTTCTTTTTCTCTTCTTCTTCTGGGACCCCTACAATTTGAATGTTGGTGTGTTTGATATTGTCCCAGATGTCTCTGAGACTATCTTCATTCTTTTCATTCTTTTTACTTAATTCTGCTCTTCAGAAGTTATTTCCATCATTTTATCTTCCAGCTCACTGATTTGTTCTTCTGCTTCAGATATTCTGCTGTTGATTCCTTCTAGAGTATTTTTAATTTTGGTAATTGTGTTGTTTGTCTCTGTATGTTTATTCTTTAATCCTTCTAGGTCTTTGTTAATTGATTCTTGAATTTTCTCCATTTTGTTTTCAAGGTTTTTGATCATCTTTACTGTGACTATTCTGAATTCTTTTTCAGGTAGTTTGCCTATTTTCTCTTCATTTATTTGAATTTCTGTGTAAGTGGGGGAAATGGGGATACATTGTAATTGTCAATTATACCTCAGTAAAACTGAAATGAAACTACTTTTGTTAATAAAATGCACATTTCTCACTGTTGGAGAAAGCAGTCACAAATCTGGAAAGGAGGCACGACCATCAGCTGGTACAGCACCACCATACCGGCGCTCTCTGGTATCTCTTTTTAATCTGAATTTTAAAAAACATCCCAACATTTGGAAACATTTTGGATAAATGAGAATTCATTGTAAAATTAATCAGAATCTCGATAGTTACATCTTTGCATGTACTCTGATTCTTAGAATTATTCTAAGACCCAGACATCTAGTAGATTTTGCTTTGCTTTAGAATTTTCAAAGAAAATATCTTTTAAAAGTTCTTTCCAATGAAAAGCAACAGTGATTTTCGAAATGTATGCACAAAACAAGAGGGATTTTCTTTCAGAAGTAGGCAGTCCTCAGAGCAGCCAAAATTGTTGGGTGTTTCCACTTTAAGCGTCTTCGCTACATTTCTGTTTCTGTAGAGCAAGAACAGATCCCAGAAAAGTAATTTTTCTTCCTTTGTAGAAACTTCTTTTTCTGGCAGAAAATGGTAACTCATCAAACCTGCAGTAGAAGGCAACTCTTCACCTCTCAGTCAATATGATCAACATTAAGCATCCATCAAATGAAGGATTGGGAGTGATAACCTTAAAAAATCCTGCTAGGCAACTAGTTATTGATTATCTGTTCAGCCTGATGGATGAAGGTACAAAAGCAGCAAGTGACTGGAGAAAACACAAACCTGCCTGCCTGCCTGCCTGCATTGGGCTGGTTCAGGCAGGAATTCTGGCCAGAAAGCATCATCTCCGGTTTTACCAAAAAACATAATTCCTTAATCTTGATTCATCAGAATTCGATTCTAGCAGGATATCTACTCTTCCTTGCCTTGCCTTTGGATTTTCAGAAAAGCCCAGAGAACAATTTATGGTAAAACATAATTATTTTTAGCCTGGCTGTTTATATGCTTGGGACTATTTGAAGGATGAAGTTTGTGATTTATACCAAGAAAAAAAAATTGGCATATTTAATAGCATGAAGGAGCTTGGCAAAAGGGCTTAATTTTTTTTTGAGATTAAATTCTTTGCAGGGGTTTAGAAACATTGATTCATATGAAAATAATAAATGTGCTAATTACAGCTTAAATGTTTCACCTCATTAAGCCAATACCACAAGACCTCTCATTAGCCACATCAACTTCACGGGTGAAAATGATCATAGCCCTTGTGCAAAGACTCCTGGAGTCAATCAGCTGTCATCAGGCTGAGCTACTCTTGACCAGAATCAGAGTCAGCGGTCTCTCTGGCAGAATCCTCCTCCCGTCTCCACAGGTGTTCGGTGCCCTTAGGTTTTCTGCAGTAACATTTCTAAGGCTCTCCTTGCCCAGTTACCTTAAGAAGGACCGAGTATTAAGTGGTGCTTTATTACAGCACTTGTAACTTTCTGTTACAATGATTTATTCAGGATTCTCTCCTTACTAGACTAAAACTTCTAGTCAATAAATTTTCATTGAATAAATTAATGTGTGACTGATGAAAGTTATCAGTGACCAACATTGGGACTTCCCTGGTGGTCCAGTGGTTAAGAATCTGCCTTGCAATGCAGCGGACGTGGGTTTGATCCCTGGTTGGGGAGCGAAGATGCCACAGGCTGCAACGAAGCCTGCACGCCATGACTGCTGGGCCCGAGTGCCCTGAAGCCCACGTGCCACAACTCAAGACGCCGTGCGCTACAAACTAAGACCCGACACAGCCAAATGAAGATAACCATGTATTTTAAATGACCAATACTGTTTTTGCCCGTTTCAAAGTAATGAAAATGTAATGAACTAGATCGTAAGCTCCTGATGGACAAAAAATAGATCTTCTTGAAGTTGGGTTCTGGAGGATAACACGATGGCTGGCAACAAAATGGTTGCTAAAAGATAATAAAGAGAAAAATGATGACAATCTCTTAGCCTTAAAAGAGCAAGCTCTGATGGGAGAGTTCTGAACTTGGACAAGAACAGATCTGGATGAGAGTCTTTTCAGGTACCACCTGGAGTTACCTGTCTCCCCGTGGGATCCCCCAAAGGGGAATTACCTGTGTGAATAAATCACTTTGACTCAGACCCAGCCAAACTACAGCAAACAGCTGCCCAACAGTCGTGAACTGGCTGTCACTGGACATGTCCAGGGAGAGTCAAGATGTTATCGAAGCCCCTGGTCCAGGGTCCCTCCATCCAGAGGGTTATGTGAGCGTGAAGGCTCCTGGGTCATGTTCTCATTTACTCCGTTGTTCACAGAGTGACAACAGAGGACTATCATCCTCCTCCAGTGAGGGTTCAGCATTGCCAAAGAAGCAGTGAGAATGTTTTCCAGCTCAGAGCATGTAATTCTGATCACAGCAGAGTGGGAGACCCGAGCACATAAATCAATTCCCATCTTAATTAGTCGGTGTCTGCTGAACTCCTTGAAATTGAAAAGAGACATGTAACAAAAGTTACATAACAAGCCTCCAGCTGCAGCCTGTCCCCGGCAGGCCCCTAAAAACCCTTGTAGTAACTGTATTCCGATGGTTCACCTCTTCTGTCTCCGAAACTGTGAACAGACCGATGAAGGTAAATAGTTAACAAGAAAACAGCTCAAAACTTCTCCTCCTGCTCGAGGATGTAATTTGCCTGAGTGTTGTATATTTATTTGAGTTGACTAAAAGAGGGGAAAAGACACTCATCTGGCACCAGGCAAATCAGCCTCCAGAGTGTCGAGAGATGTGATCATTTTTACAAACAAGTCCAACTGGTTTACACTGTGAGCTCAGAAGTATATATATACATATATTTTTCCTCTCCTCTTCATTCCAAAGTTTTGGAAATGGAAGTAAACTTCATGACTCACTCTTGCTCTTGTTGAATGCTGACATGGAGATGAAAGAATAAAGGAATAAATACAGAAACAGGTGATGAAGGAAAAGCAGAAGACTGATGTCTTACGGGTGGGGGAAAGGAATTAGTCCTCCTGTCTTCCGTCCTTTGTAAACTTCAAGCTTTGACAGCAGGCATGAAGTCTTCCTCAAAACCTTAAGACTTAGCAACACATCTGGAAGCTGTGGGAAAGGGGCTTTGTGTGCAGAGAGGAGCAGTGTTCGCGTTAAGAATACCTCAAATTCTGACATTTGTACTTCATCAGCGAGAAGAGATTTGCTTAAGTGATTGTGAAAATACCGTAGGAGGCTCCACGTGGAGTGGGGTACGGGTGCGGGTGTGTCCCTGGGAAACTCGTGCCACGGAAAGAAAGAGACATGCATGCAGGAGCAAGAGAGCAAGGAGAGCATAGCCGATGAAGACAAACGATGAAGGAAGAGGAGTCTGCAGAAGGGGGAAAAGAGCGGGAAAAGACTCGGATGTAATTCCTTCTCTCTCTCTGCCTCTGAATGCTCAGCGACCTTCATTGGAAGCACTACGCCCGCCCCTGCAACCCTGCCCATCCCCGTATCAACAGATGCCCCTCCAAGGTCAGGCCCCCATCCTTGTCCCCCTTTTCTCTCACACCCACATCTCATCCATCAATCTCGTTGCTCAAAACCCTTCAGTGACTTCCCTCCAGCATCAGGTCTAAACCCTGTGTGACTTGGCCCCTGGGTGCTTGTCTGTCCTCGTCTCCCACTGTGCCCTCAGCCTCCCTGGTCCTGCTCTCCCCTGCCGAAATGTTCTCCAGAGAGTCCTATGGAACACTCTCCAGCATGACTAGGTCCCTGCTCAAATGTCCTCACTCAGACATTACTGTCTCATAAAAGGGCAGCGCTTCTCTCCTCCACCCCATCACCACCTAGCCTGCTAACCAGGCTTCAGCTAACATACATCGCTACCTGATATTCTAGTCCACACAGGTTCACTGTCTGTCTCCTGTACTGGAGCATCAGCTACCCAAGGGCAAGGATGCTCTGTCTGCTGTTGTACCTTCCACACCTTCATCGTAGTGGGCACCTGACCAGTGCCCCATCAATGCGTTCTGAATGGACATGTGAATGAATCACTGCACTATGCACGCCTGCCGCTCTTTCCCTCGGGTTCTGTGTCTCTCTTCCCTCTCATTCCCCACTCAGTGCCTCCCACATGGGCAGGTCCAAATGCCCAGGAAGAAAAACACCCATTGTCTTAGAGGCTCCGTCTGTGTGTCAGCCACTGAGAACTGCCTTTTGAACTGTTAGTGGTTTCTTAATAACTACTTGGCTAATGGACCTGTCTGCTGCTGCTCAGTCACTCAGCTGTGACTCAAGCAACTCTTTGGACGGTAGCCCCCCAGGCTCCTCTGTCCACAGGATTCCCCAGGTAAGAACACTGGAGTGGATTGCCATTTCCTTCTCAGGGATCTTCCTGACCCAGGGATTGAGCCTTCATCCCCTGCCTTGCAGGCAGATTCTTTACCACTGAGCCTTTGGGGAAGCCCATGACTATGTCTACTGGCTGCTTTTATTATGAAGTGAGACTGGGTGGTGGGCAGCTAGTTCTTGGGGCTGCATTGAGGGAAAAGCTTCTGTTAAGAGCTGTGATACCCAGGACTCCTGAAGACCCATCTGTCCATCACACTGTTCACTTTGGTTTCGAATCTAAAGAACTGTTTCTTTACAATGAACATTTCTTAAAGACTCGCCTCCTCAACCTAAAAAGGCTTTGGGTTGGTGGGTTTCCTCCTCCCAGGTAGGAAAAGCACCAGCTGGATGCTGTCCAGGTTCACAGGGGAGCCTCCCCATCTGGCACACCCCGGCTCAGGGTTCAGTAGCCCTTCACCACTCTGCACACTTCGGTCTCGGCCCTGACAGCTTCTCGCTGACAAACCAGTCCCTTGCCTGAGCATCTAATGTGGCTGATAGACCAGGACGGGCCTTGGTTGATTGGATGGTGGGTTGGCAGCAGGTCTGCGGAGCTGAGATTGACTTTCATTAGCCCTCCTCCAGGCTGTGAAACCCCATGACTTGAAGCTGGTGACACCTAAATGGTTTGAGAATCTTCAAATCCATCCAATCCCTTCTTGAAAGCACAAGACGGGCCGCTGTAACCATCGCCGGTGTGTGTGTGTGTTCTGAAGCTGTTTCGTTGAAATGGTGACCTTGATGTTGAACGGTCCCACTGTACTACTCCCAAGTCCTCTGCTCGTGAGACATTTTGTGTACACACTGGAGAATTTATGCTCACAATACAACTTGGTAGTGTGGGGAAAAAAATAATTAAATGTCCATCCCGGCTTGTTGATCATTTGGTTTTGCCCATTGCCTGTTGACTAAAAATGCTCATACTTCCACATATATTTTCTGCCCCCTTCTTTCTCTAAGATTGTATGGAGCGGGTGAGGCGTACCTGCCTCTCGTGTGATGGGGAGGGTTTTGGGGGTGCTTAGTAGTGCTCTCTTCTTTGGAGGGTGACGTTTCTTGTCCACCTGGGAGCTGCTGTTGTTTGCAGCTGAAATCTAACTTGTGAATTGCTCCCTCTCTATCTGGTTAGAGCCCGGTCTGGACATATCCCTTCTGAGGCTTGGCGGTGCCTCCCTCTGGCCTGGGCATCGAGATAACCTTTCAGAGGCTCCTTATCCCTGCCATTGGGACCTCCTCAGCTCACCCCTCTCTCCAAACATGCTGTCAGCCATGGAGGTCTCGTATATTGAAGAGGAATAAAATATACCACCCCAAATGTGTCTCTTTGGCATAAAGATTAACTTGAGCTGGTTTTTGTTTGTTTTTTCTCTTTTGGCCACACTGTGTGGCTTGAACTGAATAGGTTCCTAGTTTCACCACCAGGAATCGAACCCAGGCCCTGGGCAGTGAGAATACAGATTCCCAACCACTGGACCGCCAGGGAATTTCTGAGCTATTTATTTTTAAGGAACAGCAGACACAGGAAAAATCTCTGAAAATGAAAACTTACCTTTTTGTTGTTTTTCAGTCACTAAGTCATGTCCGAATCTTTGCGACACTTTTAGTAAGAGATGTTTACATTTCTAAGGGACGTCTCCATCTGTAAGATTGTACCAGGAAGAGGAGAATGACCCAGTATTTGGAAACTCTCATCAGTGGAGACCACAGCAACTTAATCTTCATGACTTCCACAGCCCAGTTTACTGTGCTCTGCTTGATAACCTCCCATACTGGCATCCCCTGCCCTATAACCCCAATATCTCCTTTCATCTTTAACTGGAGATGATATTTAAGGTGTTTGGTTTGGGCCATTTCAGAGGGTATCCAGTAACCCTGTTACTAAGCTTCCATTTGCTTTGCTCCTGCTAATCTGTCTCTTTATTACAGGGACATAGCCTAGAACCTAGAAGGGGAGAGGAAAAATGAAAATAATTTTTCCTCCCTTACAACATACCTCACTAGAACTAAGGAAAGCCCAGACAACAGGTGCCTGAGGCCCGCTCACCTGACCATCCTGTGTGGCGAGTCTGCTTGGCTGTGATAGTATATAGTCTGGCCCAGGGAGGCCTCTTACTGGGCCTTCTTCTGGAGCCCCAAACCAGGAGAGCAGAGGAGCATCCCTTTCTTCTTCTTCTTCCTCTGGCCCTTCACAGTGGAAAGAAGGGATCATCTTTTTCTCTTCCTTTGTCATTTGCTAGGTCTGCCATAACAAACTGCATAGCCTAAACAACAAAACAACTATTGTCTCCCACTTCTGAGATCAAGGTGTTGGCAGGAGCAGTTCTTTTTGAGAGCTATGGGGAAGGGTCTGTCCTCAGCCTCTCTCCTTGGCTTATAGATAACCATCTTCAGGCTTCTATGGCCTTGTGTAGCTGTCTGCACAGATTTCCTTCTAGAAAAGGACACCAGTCATGTTAGATTGGGCTGCCCTGGTGGCTTAGATGGTAAAGAATCTGCCTGGAAGGCAGGAGATCTGGGTTCGATCCCTGGGTCTGGAAGATCCCCCGTAGAAAGGAATGGCTACTCACTCCTGTACTCTTGCATGGGAAATTCCAAGGACAAAGGAGCCTGGTGGGCTACAGTCTATGGGGTCGCAAAGAGTGGGACATGACTGAGCCACTCACACACACACATCAGATCAGGGTTCACCCCATTACCTCATTTTAACATGATTACCTCTGCAAAGATCTTATTTCTAAATAAGATGACATTCTGAGTTATAAACTGGGGTTTAAGGACTTCAAATCATGAATGTGGAAGGGGGACACAATTCAACTTACAATGGTCATCTTTAGATGGATGACTCTCTGATTGGAGTCATCCAGGCGTGCCGGTTAACACGTCAGCGGATGAGAGGGAGGTATTGTAGAAATCCTCTGTTACAGCGGCAGCCTAGCTGCAGCACCGCTGCCTTAATAGTTCACCCTACTTTACATGTCAAAAGCTACCAAGTCTTTCTCTCTGCACTTTTTCTGTGACATTGTTCATCTTCCCCCAAACATCCCCTTCTTCCAGTTTGTGCCTGGATACTTTGGACCAGCTGAGAGAAGGCCTTGCAATTAGAAAGCTAAGAGAACAGCCGTTGCCAAGTTTTAAAGCATTATCTCTATTGCAAGAGACTGATGGGTGATGGCACTCAGTCATCTTTGAAAAGAAGACAATCATTTTGCTCTTTCATTTGCCAGGCAGGTTTTTATGAGTATTTACTAAAATCCATAGATCTTGGTTTGGGCCTCCCTGATGGCTCAGTGGGTAAAAGGATATGCCTACCAATTCAGGAGACACAGGAGACGCAGGTTCGATCCCTGGGTTGGGAAGATCCCCTGGAGAAAAGGTGGCAACCCACTCCAGTATTCTTGCTTGGAAAATCCCATGGATGGAGGAGCCTGGTGGGCTATAGTCCAAAGGGTTGCAAAGAGTTGGACACAACTGAGTGACTAAGTACACACACACACACACACACACACACACACACACACACACACGGATCTTGGTTTACAAAAATGTTAATTGAAGAGAGAATCTGATATTTAGGTGGAGAAGTAGCTATGAAATCAGAAAAAAAATGTAATTTGAGGGAGGAATCGATTGAGGGAGTTAAAGAAATAAGCTCAACTTAAGACAAAACTTTACAAGAAAATAGAGACCAAAGATGAAGTAGTTGGATATCTCTCCTTACCATTTTCTCCCCTGCATCCCCACTTCCTCAATTCTTTCTTCTTTCCTCCCTGCCAAGGATGGAAATGATTAGTGCTTAGATGAACTACCTATGAGTTAAAAGTTTTTTTTTGTTTTAATGCATCAATGCAGAGAACTAACTAAAATTTGCATTGCTTTTTGTTTCCCTTTTAATTTTAAAAATAACATGGCACCATCAAAAGAAAACTTTTGCTCATATTCCTACTACTTTAAAACACCTAATTTCATTTTTCTGCAACACCCTCCTGGCATGCCCACCTGCAGAAACATTGCTGTAAAATTGTCAGGTTAGGCCACATGCCAGATATATTTTCTAATTCTTTCACTTAACAGCATATCACAATTATTTCCCATGTGATATCTTAATAATCACAACTGACATGCCATAACATCATAGTAAATCACGATCATTGTTTAATATTTGCATATCACAACACACTGATTTCTCTTAATTAACCATTTCTCTTTGCAGCACAATTTGACAATTCTGTAGTTTAACAACAACAATCATTGAACATCCTGGCTCTTTTTTTCTCACTGAATTGGTGGCTTTAGAGCACATTCCTTGCAGTGCTACTCTGGGGTCAATGATTAAAGACACTTGCATGCCTTTTGATATGTATTTACATCATGTATTTAATTGGAAAATGAATGCTGAGTTTTCCAAACAAACTGCCACACAAAGTTGTATCCACTTGCTGGTTTTAAAATATACATTGGCTATTCTGTATTATGCTCATACTATGTAAATGTACACTTCTGTGTACAGATAAGCGACATTTATCAGTCTTCTTATGAAGAGTGTGTCCTGAGCAGTGGGGAGCTATAACAGTATTCACGAGGGCAGGATTCCTATTCTCCTCCATCCCTTTTCAGTTCCTGGGACACTCAGCCTACTGAGAACACTCGTGAATGCACCTCGCTGGGTTCTGGTTGCAGGGGAGGAGAGGCGGTGCACTAACGCCTTTTCCAGAATATTCCTGTAGGCGGAAGGAGTAGGAAGTGTTGTCAAGGCCTGAGAAACAGGACCCAGCTGCTTCTCAGAGCTCTGTAAGAAGCGGGGAGGTTGCCTTGTGGGCTGCTGTCTCTCCTCTTTCAGGTGAAACCACAATTTAAATATCTCTGGAGGAGCAGAGATTTGATTTCCTCACTGTAGCCTGCTGCCAGCTCTCAGCAGCTGGCAGGGCTGCCAACAAATACATCCAGAGATGGATTTAAAAGAGAAGGAAGATGGAAATGGCTTTTCCTTGCCGGCCTGCCTGCCTTTCCTTCTTATCTTTCTGTTTCCTTTCGGAACCATTAAAAAAAAATCCGAATATTATGCTTCAGAACGATGTGTATAGCTTTACAAGGAGCAAAGATCAAGTCCCAGCTTCCAGGCCCCTTCCGAGAGCTGCGTGTTGGCAGCCCCCTACCTGCCCTCTCCCAGCCTCTACCAACTGAGATTAACTTAACCTGGAAGCCGGAGTAGGCAGGGAGGGATGGAGGCAGGGGCTTGCCTCACAGGATGGCATCTGTTTCCTAATCAGCTGTGGAAGGGAAATTCTGTTGTTCATCCTGAAGTGGTAGGTGATGAGGCTGGGCTTGGCTCTGTTACAGAAGTGACCGTGTCTTTTTTAAAAAATTTTTTCCCTTATGGTTTATCACAGGGAATTGATATATAGTTCCCTGTGCTGTTGTTTACCCATCCTCTGTATAACAGTGTGCACCTGCTAACCTCAAACTCCTAATTTTTCCTCCCATCTCCCGCTCCCCCTTGACAACCTCAAGTCTGTTCTCTGTGTATTTGGGTCTGTTGCATAGATATGTTCATTTGTGTCCTATTTTAGATTCCACATATAGATGATATCATATGGTATTTGTCTTTCTCTTTCTGACTTACTTCACTCAGGATGTTAATCTCTAGGTCCATCTGTGTTGCCACAAGTGGCATTATTTCATCCTTTTTTATGGCTGAGTAACAGGCCATTGTGTATATATACCACATCTTCTTTGTTGATGGACAATTAGGTTGTCTCCATGTCTTGGCTATTGTGACTAGTGTAGCTATGAACATAGGAATACATGAATTAAAGCTATTACAAATAAAACCTTTGAAAATAAAAACAATTTTTAAAGAAATAAAGGAAGGTGTCACATCCCTAAAGCTGGTGATTATGAAATAAGAACATGTAGCTTTGAAAAGAGACTATTTGGATACCTTGAACACAAAAACAATTTTGCAAAAGCAACAGATTCTTTATTGGGAACTTTGGAAGTCAGGATGCGAGAGAAGAATACCTGAGGGAAAAAGTGTGAAGAGTACTTGTATATCTAGCCAAATAATCATTTAAAAGTGGGTGCAAAATAAAGTCATTTTAAGGCTTCATGAAGCCTTTAAGTTATCATCCATATTTTCCACTGAAAAACTACTAGAGGTTGCGTTTCTGTTAGAAGATGGAAGAACTTAGCAACAACAAGGGTCATACAAGAGGTAATAGTGCGAAACAGTAAGTAAAATGTCCTCTTGCTTTGGGACCTAAAATTGCAGATAATATTCAATGTACAATGTCGAGATGAAGGAAATGGGGCTTGAAAGTCTGTGTACCTGAGGGAGATAAGAAATGTGTTACAAATCCTGGTTTATGCTGGGGGAACCTGTTGAACCACATGAAATTACCAGTTTTTGTAAATTAAAAATGTCCCGATACTGGCAATTTCCTGTGGTTCAACTGAATCGATACTGTTTTACAGATGAAAAGATTATAAATATAATGGATGACTTTCAAATCAATAGAGGGAGAAATGAGAGGATTTCACAGAGAAGGAAACAAAGATGTTTGAGTTGCTTTGGATGGAACCCTGGCCCAGGTCCCACGTGAGACTTCCAGGTCCCGTGTTCCCACTGGCACTTATGCCTTTGGTGCCCAGAATCACTCCCTGGTTGTTCATATGGCCCCTGATGTTTCTCGTTTGGCAACCAGAAGTGTATGAGCGGTGTGGATTGAGGAGCTGGTCATACACCCTGACCTCTGGGGGTCCCTCCCCTCTGCTGTCCAAGGGGCAGAAGCTCAGATCTGCAGGAGAGGTGAATGGAATCTTTGCTTACAGCCCATCCCCCTGGCCCCACATGCAAAGGGCTGGAGCTTCTTGTGGGAGGAGTGGAGGGACCGTCAGCGCCCCATCTTGTGCTCTCAGGTGCTCTGAGCAGGCAGAAACAGTCCTGTTTGGGCGGAAGTGGCCCTCTAACCCCTATCCCCACCCCAACCAGGAACGGACAAATGGAGATGAGGGTGGGGCCTGGAGAAGAGAGATCTGGGCAGGCCCCCAGGAGGCCTCGCTGGAGACCTAAGGTACTCCAGGGGGCTCACCTCGTGTGCACGAGCAAGGGTTTTGCGGAAAAACAGAGCCAGTAGGAGATATAGATTGGGGGGCGGGGCAGTTGGAGAGAGAGAGAGAGGGTGACTTTAAGAAACTGGCTTACAAGCTTATGGAGATTGGCAAGTCTGAAATCTTCAGGTGGGCGGGGAGGCTGGAGACCCAGGGAAGACTTGATGCTGTAGCTCGAAGACAGTCTGGAAACAGGATTCCTTCCTCTTTGGGGCCCCTCAGTCTCTTTCTTGAGGTTGTCAACTGATTGAATGGCGCCCACCCACATTATGAATGGGAATCTGATTAACTCAGTCTACTGATTTAAATGTAAATCTCAGCTAAAAAAGATACCTTCCCAGGGGCATCACAACAGATGACCAAATATGTTGGTACTGTGGACCAGCCAGGTTGATTCATAAAATTAACCATCACCTTAAGGTTGGTTTCAGTTCATCAGGGGAGAGGTCAGATGAACCTTTCCCATGCTCCTTGTGACTCCAAGGCTGCAGAAAGCAGGAAGGTGAGAATCAAGGCTTACAAGTCATGCCCTTGAGCTCTTACATGAGTACCTGAGTACTGAGAGTACCTGACTCTGCCTCCCACCTCCCTCACACCCTCCCTGCCTTTTCTGATAGAACACCATGGGTTTTAGGAGGTAGCCACCAGGAGGTGGCTTGGACGGTAAAGAATCTGCCTGCAGTGCAGGAGACCCAGGTTCGATCCCTGAGTCAAGAAGATCCCCTGGAGAAGGGCATGGCAACCCACTCCAGTATTCTTGCCTGGAAAAGCCCATGGACAGAGGAGCCTGGCAGGGTATATAGTCTATGAGGTTGCAAAGAGTTGGACATGACTGAGCAACTAGCCCTTTCACACTTTGAGATGCACCAAGTCCACAGGATTTGGAGACCTGGCTTTAAATTCCATCTCCACTATTAGTCTTACGACCTTGAGTAAGTGACCAAATCTCTCAAAGAATCAGGTTATTAAAAGTAAATGGTGAGGTTTGGTAAGATAATATGGGTGGTCCCTGGCACAAAATAGGCAATCAACAAGTACCGGTTCTTCCACTTACCTTCAAGGAACGCTAGGAGAGCTCTCTGGGGTCCAACAGTGGGTCCATGAAAATTATTTGGCTGTATCAAGGAAAAAGGTAACACACAGAATTGTTAACTCAGGTGATGTAAATATTGGTCTTTGGGGATGAACAAAATTTCTTTGGAGATTTTCTTTTCGATGGTCTATCCCTGTCTCCATGGAAAATGTGTAACTCTGGGATGTGTATACTGGACAGCAGAAAGACTTTAAATGGAAACTCCTAAAGTTTATGGGCAAACTTTGCCTATAATGGGCAGTGTGGCCTCAGCTAAGGACTTTTCACCTTTTGGGGACATCTGTGGGCCATGGTCTTTAACTTCCTCTCCAGATGTAATATAGCACAATGCTACAAACAACTGTTTATATACGAAAATAAACAATGAAGCCTGTCATCTGATAGTTGGCATCAAGCTGTGTTTAGGTGAGAGCTCTAAGGCAGTGTGACTCAGCAGTAGGACTGCATGGTCTGCAGCTGCAATATTGATTCTTCCTGAGAGCAGATGTGGATTATTAATGAGTTTTGCCTCTAGTGTGCATGTGTGCTAAATTGTTTTAGCCATGTTCAACTCTTTGCGACCCTGTGGACCATAGCCCACTAGGCTCCTCTGTCCATGGGATTCTCCGGGCACAAATCCTAGATTGGATTGCCATGCCCTCCTCCAGGGGATCTTCCCCACCCTTGTCTCCGGCATTGGCAGGCAGGTTCTTTACCACTAGTGCCACCTGGGAAGCCCCATTTGGCCTCTTAGTGCTCTGTTTTTTGTGTATTGGTGCCTCCTTCTTCCCCTACCTCCTTTTAGTCTGTATGTAAAGAGTCTAAAGTCTATTGACATAAAGTATGTACATTGAATTCTTTTAGATATGTCAGCTTCTCTGGAAATCCTGAGTTTTCCAACTTAATTTTTTTTAATCTTTCACATTAATCCCTGGCTTCCCACCCCCCGCCCCCCCCACTGTCACATAACTCACCAAGAATTCCTTTCAATAATGTCACTTTGAATTTGAAATCACCAACTCAGCATTATGAAGAAGAGGATATTTTCCCTCAGGGGGATACCAAGCACCTCATCTTACTCTGTAAGAGTTTAACATTCTCGGGTATGTATTTGAGTTCTCTCTGCTTCTGAAGTAGCCAGGACTCAGCCTCGCCATCCTGTGGTTTGGGCAGGCTCCATCTGGCAATTCCAGGTTGAGACAGGTGGTGTGAGAGAAGGACATGCCCGTGGTTTGAAGGGGCAACTCCTCCCCTAGGCCAGTGCTGCTCACGTGCTCTGATTCAAGGACACAGTCCCAGGCCGCAGAATGGCGACCGTGGGCAGTTAAATCCACGGGTAAGTGGGCCATCGACTCGCAACTGAATCTTTTTCTTTTTTTCCAGACTCCAGTCTGTCTCAAAAACCTTGAAGGTTGCAAAGAGTTGGACATGACTGAGCAACTAACACTTTCACACCTGGCGATGCACAAAGTCCGCAGGATTTGAAGACCTGAGCTCCTCCAGTTTATACCTTGATCCTGACTGACTCTGTGGCCTTGAGGATGACAGCCAACTTCTCTGGACATTCGTTTCCTCGTGTGCAAGTGAGAACAATGGACTAAATCGGGGCAAGATTTAGTGCACCCCACTAACTGCCCAACTTGCAAGGAGCAGACATGACTAATCAACTGTGGTACTGGCGACACTCATTAATCATTATTAATTGATTGGAGTCAGCACGTAAAAGGGCATCTATGTGTTATGCTTGCCCAAAATAATGTCTAAGGTTTTCAGTTTGTTTAAAAAAAGTGGAATAGGTTGCCAATGAGCCAGACTTTCCTCTACGTAGAACTAGGAAAGTCCTACTTGAAGCAGGGGAATGCGTAAAATGACCTTAAAATTTCCCAACATCTCTATAGTCATGTAGCAATCAAACTCAAGTAAGCCAGCATTTATCAAACGTGTACTATGGTTAGAGTTTGCTATACAGTGACACTGTAATACAAAGATAAACGACAGCCTCTGGCCTCAAGAAACTAAAAATCAACTAGAGGAAGCAGATAGAAAGGGAAGGCAGAATGATCTGAGGGTGAACAGCAATCAAAGCAACACGTGGTAATCAAGATTCTAAAAATCGTCTCTTACCCTGTTTTTAATACTTTAAGGACAAAGTCTCACTTGTATTCATTTGTACTCATTGTAACATAATCCTTTCAACATCTCTCTGAGGAAGTGTTTTCATAATTGCAATTTTTCAGGATGAGGAAGCTGACTCAGTGAGATTTTTTAAATTCCTCAGATTTACACACCTGGTTAGTAGTGGCTCAGATGGTAAAGCGTCAGCCCACAATGAGGGAGACCCAGGTTCGATCCCCAGGTCGGGAAGATCCCCTGGAGAAGGAAATGGCAACCCACTCCAGTACTCTTGCCTAGAAAATTCCATGGATGGAGGAGCCCGGTGGGCTACAGTCCATGGGGTCGCAAAGAGTCGGACACGACTGAGTGACTTCACTTTCTTTCTTTCTTAGTAGCAAATTAGGATTAAAACCCAGGTACTCTGGCTTCAGGAGGGAATTTCAAAGGGATTAGAGTCAATGTTACAGAGAGTAGACCCCTGGCTTGGAAAATGAATATGATTTTAATGGGCAAGAAAGACAGCAGGGGGAACAGAGCCAGCCCTGGGCAGGGTCACAGGAAGACACAGGGGTTCTGGGACCATGACTTCACAGGCTCCTGTCCCTACCAGGTGCAGGGTCCCTGGCTTTAGCAGAGGCTCAATAAATGTTGATTTTAAACAAGGTGGGTGGGATGAATTATAAGGTGATGGGGTTGGGGGGTAAATCTGGAGACAGATTTTGCAGGACTTAGGATGAGAGCTACTGAATATTGACCAGGGAGCCAGTCCTGTGGGGTTCTGAGAAGACCTGTCACATGGCTGACCTTATTTCTGGATGCTGATTCAGCGCTAATAGGATGAAGGCAGATAGGGCAGGAGGCTCATAGAGTAGTCTGGGATCAGAGGAAAGGAGGAGACTCCAAAAAGGACACTTGGGGACCTGAGGAAAGATGCAGGCTGGGGTATGTGTCTGTGTGTGGGGGCAAACTGAAGATGACCCCAGTTTGTAACCTGGGTGACAGGGAAGAGGGGGTGGGCAGGACACACACACACACACACACACATACACACATACTCATGTACACATACATTCACTGATTTGACACTAAACCATTTACCACCCTAGCGGAACATGTTTTAAGGCAATGAGATCTGATTCCGCAATAGACTGGCTCATCAGATTTACAAACTCGAAAGTGAATCTAGCCAGATACAATCCCCAGAGTGTGAGTCACTGAGGCATATATCAGGTAACGGTGGGTAGGTCCATACAGAGCCAGAGCCAGGGGTCAACGACAATTGGGTGTTCCCTTCTAGAAGCTGTGGACCATTGCCTTTGATTCAATGATCTCAAGCAGCACATTTCTAAAGCAGTCAGGGAAATCTGCCTGAACACAGAGCCAATGCCAGGAAGCAGTGAAATAGTACAGAGATAAAGGTAATGTAATAAGCTGTCAGAATCACCTCGGCAGCAGAGAAGGCCTATGAGCTAAGCAGCTCTGGGTCCAGTTACCATGGCTGGGTCTAAGCACTTGTCCTGGGAGGGTGACAATAGGGTTAGCCTCCCTGGGACTGATTCCCTCTGAATCAGAGATCCCCTCCATCTCTGTCGAGATGGTCAGACAGGTATGATTCGGGCATCAGGTCCTGACTACCCCCTCCCCTCCCAATTACTAGCCACGAGAGTTTGGCAAGTCGTTCAAGCTCAGAGCTTCAACTGCTTCTTTCACAACACAGAGATGTTAAGGAACATTCCTCCAAGGTTGCTGTGAGGATGATGTGATTGTACGGTTGGCACAGTGCCTGGCACCCAGGTAGGACAAAAAACCCACGAGCCATGGTCAGATTACCAGGCTGATTCACAGTTCACGTGTGGATATGTTGACTGCATGCTTTAGATCTCAGACAGTTTTCAGGGAGATTTTTATCCATCAGATTTTGGTTTATTTATAATAGATTCTGGCAGGAACCTTAGAGAATGAACCCAGAATATAAAGCATGTGTCTCTACTTGTATTTCTTATACAAAGCACGTCTTTGCACTGGGAGTGAATATATAGCACAGATGGGCATGAAATGGTTAAACAGCAAGTCCCGACGAGGAGAAGGTGGGCAGTTTCCAAGCCAGCGGGTGGTTGTGACAAGCACAGGACACTCTGTGGGTGAACACAGGTCTTGTGAGTCAAGAGATTTTTCCCGTAGCCTTCAGGCTACGATTCATTGCCAACAAGATCTGAGGCAGGGAGGGGAAGAGAGGTGGAGAAAAAGAGGGGAAGGGAGAGGGGAGGGGAAAGATTGATTTTACCCCACTAGGGAGAGAAGTTTGCAGTACAAACACTGAAGACGACCATAAACTTTCTTAAACTCTGGGATTTTGGCCCAAATTTGCAGCAAATAAGAGGAGGTACAGCCAGAGCCACGGAGATGCTGATAGAAATTCGAGATTTAGCATAAAGGCACGCACGCGTCGGCTGGGCCCTTCCTTGCCCTCGTCCCCGTCCCTTGCCCTGTCCCTTGCCCTCGTCCCCGTCCCTTGCCCTGTCCCTTGCCCTCGTCCCCGTCCCTTGCCCTGCGCCTTGCCCTGTCCCTTGCCCTCATCCCCGTCCCTTGTCCCTGTCCCTTGCCCTGTCCCTTGCCCTCGTCCCCGTCCCTTGCCCTCGTCCCTGTCCCTTGCCCTCGTCCCCATCCCTTGCCCCGTCCCTTGCCCTGTCCCTTGCCCTCGTCCCCGTCCCTTGCCCTGTCCCTTGCCCTGTCCCCTGCCCTCGTCCCCATCCCTTGCCCTGTCCCTTGCCCTCGTCCCTGTC
>ML663567.1:15993077-16089556 GCA_007570785.1 Antilocapra americana | reverse complement strand
GCCCTTCCTGGCCGCCGGCTCCGCCGTAGCAGGTTTGGGCTCTTCCGCCCCGGCCGCCAGAGGGCGCCAGTTAGCCCAGGCGGTTAGGTCCTCGTCCGGCAGGCCCAAGGGGTCTGCAGAGATCCCGCCCTCTCCCTTCCTGAGTTCGCTGCCGGTTTTCTTCCGGTTTCGCAGCTGCAAAGGGAGTCGGCTCCTAAGCCCAGCCCGGCTGATGAGGTCCCTGAACCCTTCCCCCAGTTTCGGGCAGCCCCTGCTGCACAGGGTCTGCGCACTGCTCCCAGGCGTCCTGCAGCAGTTTCGCACCAAACTCCCTGGCTTCTCACCCTGGCGCTCCAGTGAGGTGAGACTCTGCGGCTGCTGGCCAGCCCTCTTTCCAGACCCTCCTCTGTTGACTGTGGCCTTGATTCCGGGTGAGCTACCCTGCTGGCCGCAGTGACTGCAGCTTCGGGCCCTCCTGGAGGAGGAGGCGCCGCGTTCAGGTCAGTGCTCCTCCCTCACCGTGGAACCCCCGGGTGCAGACCCCAAGTCTGAGAACGCTCTACAGTTTATATATCAGCTCATGCACAGGTAGGGCTTCCCAGGCGGTTCAGCGGTAGAGAATCCGCCTACCAACGCCGGAGACAAAGAAGAGCCGTATGCTATCCTGGGTCAGGAGGACCCCCTGGAGGAGGACACGGCAACCCGCTCCAGTATTCTTGCCTGGAGAAGCCCGTGGCCGGGGGAGCCTGGCAGACCCCAGTCCATGGGGCTGCACAGAGTGGGACACAACTGAACACGCCTACACAGAAAAGCATGGAGGCCGCTCTCAGGGCCAGGGATGTAATTTGTGAGGCCCAGTGCAAGGTGAAAGGGTGGGGTTCCTTGTTCAAAAGTTATAAAAAAATTTCAAGACAGAATAGAGCAGGAAACCAAGCGCTGGGCCCTTCTGAGCCAGCCCTGGCCTCACTGAAGGAGAAGGACAAAGCCTTATCCAGTATCCAGAACTACCCCACACTGTGATCACCTGTTCTTTAGCGTTGCGTGGTGTGTGTGTGTGTGTGTCTTTAGCGTTGCGTGGTGTGTGTGTGTGTGTGTGTGTGTGTGTGTGTGTGTGTGACTGACTGTGACTGTACACTTACGATAACTTTATTAAAAGGTATCCTAAAGGATCCTGCCTTTAGTAACTAGCTTTGTTGCTGTCACTGGAAGCCCCATGTTGAAGAACCTCTTTGGGTTATTGTTCCAGTGAAGGGCTCTGAACACAGTAGCGGCTGAATTTCTGTTGCCGGCGGGCAGGCTGAGCAGCTTCTTGACCAATACAGGAGGAAACTGGCCAGCTGGGTGGCCAGGTCATTGATGATCTTCGGGCTGTAATTTGAAGGACATTTGAAGTAAGTCCTTGAATGTGCTTTGAATTAATCCAGACCTCACTTTGGCAAGAAATAAAGCAGGGTCATATCGACTAATGGGCAGACACTTCACTCATCCGGGGAATATTTCCCAGGCAAGAATACTGGAGTGGGTTGCCATTTCCTCTCCAGGAGATCTTCCTGACCCAGGGATAGACAGTAGGTGTTACAAGGACTAAAACGAATGTTGCTAAACCAACTTGGGTCCTCTTACCCTTGTGGGTGTGCTAAGTTGCCTTCGTTGTCTTTGACTCTGTGCGACCCCATGGACTGTGGCCCACCTGGCTCCTCTGTCTGTGGGGTTCTCCAGGCAAGAATCCTGGAGTGAGCTGCCCTTTTCCAGGAGATCTCCCCAGCCCAGGGATCGAATCCCCCTGCATTGGCAGGCGGGTTCTTTGCCACTAGCACTATCCGGGAAGCCCTCTCACCTGGGCAGTGAAGCCAATTTATTGACACCTGGTTGTAGTGTAGGAAAGTGAGGCATTTACTGCAGGGCGCCAAGCGAGGAGTACCGAGCAGCTGATGCTCAAAAGGCCTGAACTCCCTGATGGATTTCCGAGAAGAGTTTTTAAAGGTGAGGTAAGGGAGGCAGTCTTAGGGGGTGCTTGTGCACAGTTCTCTGGTTGGTGGCGAAGTCACAGGGCGGTGTCAGAGGTTAACAGCATCAGTCCTCAGGCCCCAGGAGGCCTGGTGGCGATATGCTCATGGTCATCATGAAGTTAATTTCTTCCATCTGATGAGGATTTTAGTATCTGTGAAACAAATCAGGAATGTGTATCAGACATTGTTATCTGTGTCCTTCATGGGAGAACTAAAGATTCTGTGATTCTGCTATATGGTTGATCGATTACTTAAATTGTTACCAGTTCTCCTGGCCCAATGCCACCTTTTGATACTATTGCTACATGCTCACATTCTTCCAGTCCTCAAATCTTGAGCCAGCCTTTTGTGGCTAAGGGGAGGTCTGGGAGACAAAACCTTTTCTACAAACAAGAGGCAGGGGAGGGAGTCTGCCCCTAGAAGGACCTTTTGGGTGCTGCTTGGTCACAGAAGGACTAAGACATAGCCTTGGCTCTCGGGTGGCCCAGGTGAGCTTCAGCAGGCTGCAGTGTGAACCTGATGGGTTGGAGGGTGGTTTGTCTCTGTTCCTGGGAAAGTGCAGATCACACAGACTGGGGTGGGGGGTGGAGAGGGAGGGTGAGTGGTACACTGTGGGGGAGCCAGTGAGATGTACAGGGTCAGATGCAGCAGACTTGGGCAGACAAAGCTTGTCTTTAGCGGGACTCAATGGTATTGCGTTTGCGTCTAAGCTCTGGGGTGACGCTTCATCTTTCCTTCCTTCCAGTCCAAGACGTCAGCCTCCCACCTGCTCAGCTCCCTTATAATCCTTTGGAAATCTTCTCCAGACCTTCTCTTCTGGGGAAGACCCTATTTTCCTTTTCCACTCCAAACCTGGATAAGTTGGCGAAGAGTAGAGAATTGGATAAACTAATTTAGGGATTTTAAAAAAAAATGTATTTTGCTGAAGTATAGTTGATTGACAATGTTGTATTAATTTCTGCTGTACAGCAAAGTGACTCAGTTATATATATACGTATTTTCTTTTCCACTATGGAAAAGGATATTTAATGTAGTTCCATGTGCTGTACAGTCGAATCATGCTGTTTTTCCATCCTACATGTAATAGTTTGCATCTGTTAATCCCAAACTCCCAATCCATCCCTCCCCGGCTGCCTCTCCCCCTTGGCAACCAGAAGTCTATGCTCTCTGTCTGTTTCTGTGGATAAACTAATTTACATTAAGGACTGTATTCATTTGCTAGGGCTGCCATGATAAAGTACCACAGACGGAGTGACTTAAACAGCAGAGATTTATTTTTGCATAGCTCTGGGGGTGGGAAGACCAAGATACGGGTGCAGATAGGGTAGGTTCCTGAGGCCTCTCTCCTAGGCTTGGGGATGGCCACCCTCTGCAGCCTTTTCATGTAGTCTTTGTTCACATACATCCCTGGCATCTTTCTGTATCTCCAAATGTCCTCTTCTTACGGGGACACCAATCAGATTGGATAGCACCCGCCCACATGGCCTCATTTAACGTTCATTACCTCCCTGAAAGCCCATTCTTGAAACACCGTCACATCCTGAGGTTCTGAGAGTTAGAGCTTCAGCATATTAATTTGGAGGGACACAATTCAGTCCATAACAGAGTTAATGAGAAAGGATCTTCTCCTCCTAAAATTCTTTGCGTTTGTAAAGAGAACCCAGAAGGAGGGAACCCTGTAAAGGAAAGGATGATGGAATGAAGGATGGTAGATTTTAGCATCTCAGGATCAGTTGGGTGCAAGGGTGGGGGGGTTGGGTTTTTGGCTGGAAATCTTCCTGGCACCCTTCACAGACCAACATATAGGCAGCCACCTGCTCTGCCCACGAACACGGCTGGTGCTGCGCAGACAGACCACATTTCATTTTCTTCCCGGATTCCAAAGAAATCAGCCGGTCTCACCTCCCTGCCTCTAAGGAACACCAGTGTATTTTAAAATAGTTCACCGTGTGGCAGCTGTTTCAGTTCTGCCTGGAGAACTGAGCCACCATCCTCACCAACTGTTGAGGTTGGCACGATGAGAGAGGCACGATGTGGCCCCAAGGAGGTAAGGATGCCGGAGTGTTCTCCAGGGCAGGACCCAGCCTAAAACTGCTGCCCCTCCTCAGAGTCAGAACCCCTCCTGCGCTCCAGCTGTGGCATGCCGTGGAGATAAATTGCTGCTAGGTCTGTGTGGGGAAGAGAGAAAGAAAGGGGGTTTTGAACTTTTGTGTGAAAAGAGCGGGGTTCCTGCCATGGGCATTCAGGGACTGAGTGTGGGGAGATGGGATACAGAACTGTGGGCAGAAAACAGCCAACTGAGCCCAGCAGGGATCAGTTCCCTTCGGGGGAGGAACTCCACCTGTGCCCCGAGGAGCCTGGACTTCCTCAGATGCTCTCTGTGACTCATCCTCATGCCTGGAAAGGACAGAAGCCTTTCATTATCCTCTTGTTTGAGGAAAAGGGGTCTGTGTGTTTAGCAACCGTAAGCGCTAGAATCCAGAGACCCACTGGATTTTAAAAACACAGTACTTGACAGATACAAAATCATCTTCTCTAGCAAATCAGAGAGGATTTCCTTCACCCTTGCTGATCCGAGAGGAATGCCCTTTCATATCTAGTTACACATACAGGCTGCTAATGTCGGGCATTAAAAAAAGTCAGATGAAGCCTTTTGCTTCAGCCTCTGTCCTTGTTCACTGAACAGGATGCTCACCACACAACCAGGCCATCATAAGAAGAATTCTTTCTTCTCAGTTTTCTTCTTCTTTTTTTTTTTTTACAGTAGAAGAATATTTAATCACATTGGAATGGCCATAGTATATTTTCACGTTTAAAATATTAGATTATAAAACAGTGCTTATAGTATAATCTTTCTTGAAAAAAATATTACCTTTTTTTTAGATTTTAAAAAATTTTCATTGGAGTATAGTTGCGAAGAACTGACTCATTGGAAAAGACCCTGATGCTGGGAAAGATTGAAGGCAGGAAGAGAAGGGGATGACAGAGGATGAGATGGTTGGATGGCATCACCCACTCGATGAACATGAGTTTGAATAAACTCGGGGGGTTGGTGATGGACAGGGAGGCCTGGCGTGCTGCAGTCCATGGGGTCGCAAAGAGCTGGACATGACTGAGCGACTGAACTGAACTGATAGTCGCTCTATAATGTTGTGTTAGTTTGTGTTGTACAGAAAAGTGGATCAGCTCTATGTCTACATCTGTCCCCTCTTTTTTAGATTTCTTCTTTGTTTTCATACAGTTCTCAAGCTGTAGTCCAAAGCCTGTGGTTTGTTTGTTTGCATTTATCACATGCCAGCAGCCTGCTAGGTGATGGCCCAGAATCCTTAGCCGACTGCATCCTCTGCCAGTAGGATTCACCGGCTGAATTCCCTACTCGCACAAAACCTGGAGCAGCTCCTCTCCATCTGCCAGCAGTGACAACCAGAACTGCTGCGGAGTGGTTGAAGTTCAGAGAAGGCTGGGCTTCAGACAGCCAGAGAGATGAGGAAGCTGCATTTTTCCCTAAGATAGGACTTTGAGTCATTTGCCTGAGAAATTTCCATTGCTGTGTCAAGCTAAAGCTATCTGTAATGAAGGAAGTAGATAAAAGGTGCATCCTTAGAAATGTAAGAGATGTCTACCTTTAGTAAAGAGGAATAGGAAATAAGGATAGAGGGACCTCTCTGGTGGTCCAGTGGTTAAGAATTCACCTCCAGTGCAAGGGATGCAAGTTCAATTCCTGATCGGGGAACTAAGATCCCACATGCCACAGGGTGACTAAGCTTGCATGCCTCAACTAAGAGCCAGTGCAGCCAAATATATAAGTAATTTTTGTTTTTTTAAAAAAGGAATACATACAGAAAAGGTCCTAAAGGGAAAGAAAGATTCTATTGCCTAAATTAAAGAAAGAAAAGATCTCTTGATGACTTGGGTTGAAATAGGGAGGAAATGGTGAGAACAAGATGGAAAAGGCAGGTGAAAAGGACCTGTGTCTGGGTAGGCTGTGTCATACAGCGGGAACAACGCTAGTGTTTCAGTGGCCTCAAACAGCACAGGTTTCTCATGTGTTAAGTGTTCCTTGCAGATTGACAGGAAGCTCTGCCTCTGTGACCACCTGGAAACGGGGCTGATGGAGGCTCTCTATGGACACTGAGAAAAGGAGACAAGAACATATGTTGAATTTATCCTTAAGACAAGCGACGGTCACATGTCACTTCCAAGGCAAGGCACCTGCTCACATCTGACTTCCAGGGGACAGGGAAGTGCAATCCTCCCGTGCTTAGAAGGAGAACCAGAAATTCTGGTGAAGAACACTGTTAGCTCCCACAGCAAACATCCCAGACTAACGAAAG
This sequence comes from Antilocapra americana, assembly GCA_007570785.1. Classification (NCBI taxonomy): domain Eukaryota; kingdom Metazoa; phylum Chordata; class Mammalia; order Artiodactyla; family Antilocapridae; genus Antilocapra; species Antilocapra americana. The sequence goes on along the minus strand of ML663567.1, from coordinate 16,083,234 downwards.
GAGGGAGATGTGGGGGACTCTGATGACTGGGGGGTGGGGGTGGACTTTGGATGAGGGCTAAAATCCTGAGGTCAGTATAGCCTTGCTCCTGTAGGCTGTTGCACAGCCATAGAATTTTCTTTGACTGCACTGGCTTTCTCTAGTTTTGGCATATGGGGGCTTCTCTTGTGGAGCATGGGCTCAGTAATTGCAGTTCAGTTCAGTTGCTCAGTCGTGTCCGACTCTTTGCGACCCCGTGGACTGCAGCACGCCAGGCCTCCCTGCCCATCACCAGCTCCTGGAGTTTACTCAGACTCATGTCCATTGAGTTGGTGATGCCATCTAACCATCTCATCCTCTGTCGTCCCCTTCTCCTGCCTTCAATCTTTCCCAGCATCAGGGTCTTTTCTGCTTCAGCATCAGTCCTTGCAGTGAATATTTAGGACTGATCTCCTTTAGGATGGACTGGTTGGATCTCATTGCAGTCCAAGGGACTCTCAAGAGTCTTCTCCAATACCACGGTTCAAAAGCATCAATTCTTCAGTGCTTAGCTTTCTTTATAGTCCAACTCTCACATCCATACATGACCACTGGAAAAACCATAGCTTGGACTAGATGGACCTTTGTTGGCAAAGTAATGTGTCTGCTTTTTAATATGCTGTCTAGGTTGGTCATAACTTTTCTTCCAAGGAATATGGGCCTAATTGCCCTGAGTCATGTGGGATCTTAATTTGCTTACCAGGGATCAAATCCATGTCCCCTGTGTTGGAAGGTGAATTCTTAACTACTGGACCATCAGGGAAGCCCCACAGCCATAGAGATTCTCTCTCTCTCTCACATGCACACACGCAGCCATGGACTCTCATCAGCTAAGTAATGTCTCTTCAAGCATTACTTTTGCCCCTTCCTTCTCTCTTTCCTGTCTGGGACACCAGTTTGACTACGTTAGAACTTTGCCCCATGTCCTTTTTGTATTTTATTTTTTGTATTCTCTTTTTGTCTGTTTTTCATTCTACGTATACATTTTTTTGGCCTGGCTTTTACTTTATAAATTCTCTCTTTTATTATGTTGAATCCAGTGTTAAACCCATCCAATATGGTGCTAATCTCAGTCATAGTAGTTTGCCATATTGGAATTTATATTTAGTTCATCTTTGATAGTTTTGAATCATGATTTCTACTTATTCATCAAAATTCTTAATCCTGTCTTTTACATTCTTAAATATATTTATCATGGGTATTTTAACATTTGTATCTGCTTCATTAAATGGAACTGTTGTAGGTCTGTTTCTATTTTTCCCTTTATTTTTGGTCATGCTTTGTCTTCCTACATGGCTAATTATATATATGTGTGTGTATATATATGTATATATAAAATAGGTAGTTTTGACTTATTTAATTACATGTTTCACATGCACATTATATTTCTGCTTCTATATATACTACAGTGTACTTACCACCAAAAATTTAGTTCCCATCCATCATCATACTATCTAATTATGTTTTAATAAGTGCCAGATATTATACATGAAAATATAGAGAGCTAATTTGGGACTTTTAATGATGTTATAGTCTTCCAGAGAGGATGTACTCCTGCTTCTGGCAGGCATCTATATTACAAACACTCATAATTCCAGATTGCCTTAATTGAATCACGAATTTAAATTATTTGAAGCTGACCTTCAGATCTTATGAAGCCTGGTCTCTATGTTCACACTTATTCCCAAAGTAACTAATAGCTCAGGATATTTTCTAGACCCCTCCTCCTCCGCAGTCTCTGAAGCCCATAGTGTTTTCCCCTTTCTTCTTTTTTAAAACTATTAATAAAGTAGCAGTGTATGTTTTAAGGAAGAAACATAAAAAGACTGATTTGTTGAGACATCCTGCTCATCGCTGTGGGTTAGTAGAAATTATTATCTTTTATTAAATTTTTTTATTATTTTATAATTGAATGAAGGAAGCCTATAATTTCTCTTTTAACTTTACTTTTTAATTGAAGTATCATGGATTTACAATGTCATGTTAGTTTCAGGTGTACAGCAAAGTGATTCACTTAGCTGAATCTGTATATATATATATATAAAACCTGTGTGTATGTATATATATATATATACAGATATATATCTGTGTCTATATCTATCCTTTTTCAGATTCTTTTTCCTTATAGATTATTGAAAAATATTGAGTATAGTTCCCTGGGCTATAGAGTAATAGTTGTTTATTTATTTTATCTATAGTAGTCTGTATATGCTGAACCCAAACTCCTAATTTATCCCTCTTCCCTTTCCCCTTTGGTAACCATAGGTTTGTTTTCTGTCTGTGAGTCTACTTCTGTTTTGTAAATAAGTTCTTTTGTATCATTTTTTTTTTAAAGATTCCACATGTAAGTGATATCATTTGATATTTGTCTTTCTCTGGCTGACTTCACCTAGTATGATAATCTCTAGGTCCGGTCCCATCCATGTAGCTGGAAATAGTGTTATTTCATTCTTTTTATGGTCGAGTAATATTTCATTTATATTTATGTACCACATCTTCTTTATCCATTCATCCGTTGATGGAAACTTAGGTTGTTTCCGTGTCTTGACTACTCAAATAGTGTTGCGATGAATAATGGCATGTATGTAAAAGAATATACTCTTCAGTGATCTTTAGTTTCTCGGTATGTGAACTCTGCTCAGCTTGTCAGGCGCTCAGCTTCCACATTCAGAATTCTCGTGCCTCTGAGAAACAGTGGTCCCAGATGCCAGGCTCATCTATAGCCACATTTCCCTCTTGGACCTGCAGTTCTAAGCCTTGGTAGCTTTTTGCTGCTTCCACAGAGATGCAGTTCTATCTTTACCAGTCTTCCCAGTTGCTCTCAGGGGAAGAGCCATTTCCAGAAGTGTGAATCCAGGAAGAGACATTGGGACTGAGACCTGAGTGGGAAAATTATCAAAATCGTAGGGAAGAATGTCCACGGTAGGGGAAATAAAATATCTTGTGGTGAGTGAACACCTGATAAGGAGCAGCCAGGCCACGGTGGATGGCCACGAGTGGCCAAGGATGAGATCAGAGGGTGGCAAGGATGCAGAGCCAGAGTGGGAGCTGCTGGAGGTGTGGAAAAGAACAGGGATCTTGTCTTAAAGAGGATTCCCGGGGAAGTGGACACTGAGTACCATATGCATTTGTGGAGCTGGCCCCTGCTCATGGAGCCTTCATTGGACTGTGTTCGGGTCATCGGAGCTTGAAACAAATGACCCAAAGGCCCTGCTTATAGATCTGAAAACTAACCAAGATTCCTAAATTTTTGGTGTATCCATAAACCAGGCAGCTTACCGGCATCAGGGCCTACTGATATTACAGAGCAGCTTGAGCAAATGGAAACAAACTTAAGAATGTCGTTGATCCGCACACGGTAGATGCCACGGCTCTAGGAAGATGGCCATCAGCCAGATGCTCTCCCACTCTCCTCTTGCCTTCTCCACCCCTTCCTCTCCAGTGCCTATTGCTTTCATGCCATTGAGTGTGCCATTCAAAGTCCCCACCATGTCCAGGCCTTCTAGGAAGCCCAAGCCAAGACTTCCTTGCCCTGAGCACTGTGACCCCCATTCACTTATGGACCTCTGCCCTGAAAGGTAATAAATACACACTGAATAAGTGAGTGAATATCTGTACAAAGTAATTCACAAAAAGCCTACTAGACTGTATGCTCTGGAGAGAATGTCTTTACCCTAACGAATTTATCATCCCTAGGTGGCTTGGTGGTAAAGAACCCACCTGCCCATGCAGGAGACTCAGGTTTGATCCTTGGGGTTGGGAAGATTCCCCGGAGAAGGCAGTGGCAACCCATTCTAGTATTCCTGCCTGGAAAATCCCATGGACAAAGGAGTCTGGTGGGCTATAGTCCATGGGGATGCAAAGAGTTGGACACGACAGAGCGATGAGCGTGAGCACAAGATGACGTATGGGGAGCTGAGTTTGAGCAGGACTTCAAATTGTATGTTCATTTTTTCCCTCAGGAATCTTTCAGGGAATAGAAGGCCTGTTCTAAGCACGAAACCAGTAAGTTATTTTAACTCCCTCTGCCTCCCACCACCATTTGGAAGTAGCTCAATGCCTCCCAAAGCTTGGGAAACAAAGGTTACTACTTCTAGGGAGAGGCTTTGGTGTGGGGAGGTAGGAACTAAAACATTCAAAATTGGAAATCAGGTCTCCATGAACACAAGGGGCTCACACATTGCATTCAGGTCATAGGAACTTGAAATCAGTGATCCAAAAGTCCTGCTTCTAGAGTGAAGACCTTATCCAAGACTCCTGAGTTTTTGGCTTATCCACAAACCAGGCAGCTTAACTCCATGCAAACATATGGATACACAGAGCAGCAGAAGCCACACCTGGCAGGCCAGACATCAAAGAACCTGCCTCCTGGCTTGCATCCCTTGGATCCTGCTGATGTTTATCAGATGATACTCAGCAGGGCCAATCTTTTACATATGTGAGGTCTCTCTTTCATATAGTCAGAGCAATGGGTCTAAATATAGGAACAAATATTTGCAGGATTAGAAGAAGAAAAAAAAGAAAATATCTTTTTTTATTAGAAGATAATTACTTTACAACATTGTGATGGTTTTTGCCATACGTCAATATGAATTGGCATTGGGTATACATATGTCCTCTCCCTCCTCCACCTCCATCCCTCCCCTTTAGGTTGTTACGGGGCACTGACTGGGTTCCCTGCATCATTCATTGAACTCCCATTTGCTATCTGTTTTATCTATGGTAGTGTATATGTTTCGATGCCATTCTCTCATATCATCCCACCCTCTCCTTGCACAACTATGTCCAAAATGTCTGTGTCTCCTTTTTAATTAACATTTTCTCAAATAGAATTTTCCACCAATGCATCCTTTAGTCACATCCCACCCAAAATGAAAAGTTTCTACACTTGCAAATCCATCTTTGGCAGACAGTGCAACCCATCCATCTAAGGGGTCCAGCGTGCCTTGCCATGCTGAGCTGGCGTTTCTCACCTCCCCTTTTCATGATGATGTGTCCTCAACATGCCCGTGTGTGCAATTGCTGTTCTCTCAAAGCACTAACTTGTTCTCACACCATTGCCCTTTGTCGAAGACTTTCTTCCTGTTTTGTTTTTCCCTGTGACCTGTTCGATGAGTTGGGCAGCATCCTGACCATGTCGTTTCAGATTTACCAGGAATATGTCTCAATACTGATCCCTTTGACAAGGGAATTGGGTGGCAGAAATTTTCAAGGACAAGCGGCTCTGGACTCCAGAAATGGTGCTGTTTTTCATCCCCATGGCTCCAGCTTAGGCAGTTAAGATCCCAGATGGCAGAAGAACACAGGGCCCTCCTGGGAGCCTTCTTAAATCTAATTCTAGGTTCTAGAATAAATACAGTCATTGCACAGGAAGCGCCTGCAGACAGACGTCTTGCATCTGTGAGACTGAGGCTCTGACTGCTTTGCTTCACGGGCACATGCTCCGTCCATCTCAGGATGGGAAGGTGAGCGATATTTCGTGGGAAACAAGTGGACAGTGAGAGGCAAAGTGACTTACTCAAGATCCTTTGACAAGTTAGTGCCAAATATTTCTGGAAAAACTGGAAATATTTTCTGGAAAATAGTCCTGTTCCCCAAGGTCAGGATATGGAAGCCTGCTGTCAGCTAGCACTGAAGGGGGCTGATTCATCAATTCATTCAACAGTTTGTGTGTTGCGGGAGGGGAATCAACTAAACCATCGGGGAGGAAAGTATAATGGGAAAGGTTATGTCGGCTCAGGGCTGAGCCCTGTAGCACTTAGAGTTTAAAGGATTTACAGGGGAAAAGAAAGCCTGGGGTGACTGTGCAAGCATGCTGGTTTCCTATTGCTCTCTAACAAATTACTGCAGACACGGCGTTGACAATAGTACAGTTAGGCTCTTCCGATTCTGGAGATCGGAAGTCTCCAATCAGTGTCACTGGGCTTAAACCATGCTGTCTGCTGGACTGTACTCCTTGGGTGGAGAGGCTCTAGGGGAGAATTGTTTCCTTGTTTTTTTCTAGCTCCTAGAGCTGCACTGCTTGGCTCGCGGTCCTTTTGTCCATCTTTGAGGTTAGCGGTATAGTGCCTTGCTGAGCTGTGACTTCACCATATTCTTCAGTAGTCCTATCCCCTTTTCCCTCCCTCCCATAAGGATACTTGTGATTACATTTAAGGCTCACTTATCTAATCCAGGAAAATCTCCTCTATCTCAAGATCCCTAACTTAGTCACACCCATGAAGTCCCTTTTGCCACATAAAGTAATGTATTCAGAGTCTGGGATTAGGACACAGATATATTTGGGAGGCTATTTTCAGCCTACCACTTACTGTCATCAACAGAGTAAGACCCCAGGAGAACATCATAGAGGCTGAAAGAATAGTTTTTCAAGAAGCAGAAGGGGTCCTGAGTGTGGAGCTGCTGTGAGACTAAATAAGATGGGAGTAGAAAAGTTTTCCACTGCTCTAGCACAAAAGAGACTGTTGGTGATTTTTGGTAGGCTCCTTGACCTGGATTTTGGCAATGATATTTTTGTATGGGACACAAAAGCAAAGGCAACCAAAACAAAAATAAGCAAGTGGGACTACATTAAATGAAAAAACTTCTGTACAGCAGAGGAAACCATCAACAAAACAGAATGATGATCTATGAATGAGAGAGAATACTTGTAAACCACATATCCGTTAAGGGATTAATATGAAAAATATGCAAGGACTCATACAACCCAACAGAAAAAAAATTGGATTTTAAAATATATAGAGAAACGGAATAGACGTTTTTTCCAAAGAAGATATACAAATGGCCAACAGGTACATGAAAAGATGATCAACATCACTAATCATCAAGGAAGTGCAAATCAAAACCACAATGGGATATCATCTCTCACCTAGTAGAATGGCTATCATTAAGGAGATAAGAGACGAGTGTTGACAAGGAGGTGGAGAAAAGGGAAACCCTGTGCACTGTTAGTGGAGTTGTAAATGAGTGCATCCACTATGGAAAGCAGTATAAAACTGATTTTTCAAAATGTTAAAAATAGAACTACAATATTATCCAGCAATCCCAATTCTGGTATATATCCAAAAGAGATGAAAATAGAATACCGAAGCGATATATTCACTCTCATGTTTATTCCAGCACTACTCACAATAGCCAAAATACACAAATGACTTAAGTATCTATCAGTGGATGAATGGATAAAGAAAATGTGATATGTGTATGTATAAAGGGACTTCCCTGGTGGCTCAGACAGTAAAGAATCTGCCTGCAGTGCAGGAGACCTGGGTTTGATTCCTGGGTCAGGAAGATCCTGTGAAAAAGGGAATAGCTAACCGCTCCAGTATTCTTGTCTGGAGAATTCCATGGACAGAGGAGCCTGTTGGGCTCCAGTTCATGGGGTCGCAAAGAGTCAGACATGACTGAGTGATTAACATTGTCACTTATATATATATATGTGTGTATATGCAACTAATTCATTGTTTTGAGTACTTTTTGTTCATTTGCTTATTTTTCTAAGTACTTTTAGTAATCCAATCTCTGAGTCCATGGCAGTTATCTGAATCTCCTCTTAAAACTTGTACCCACATCAGATAGTCTGCTATCTGATGTTCTCCTTGGATGAGTCCCTGCTGTAGACATCTTTCAGTTCCGGTGGGCTGACTAGCTGTCCCGCTGTGATCTCCATTAGCCATCATTCTGAGGATCCTATTGACTTCCCTCCCCTTGGGGCTCCTAGTAGCCCATGTTTGGTTTTCTCCATCCTCTTTCTTGAGCCACACCCCTTGTCTTCCATTGTATCTCTTTTGGTTGGTTTATTGCCTTTTAAAAAATTTGGCTGCCTTGGACTATGGAGAACAGTGTGGAGATTCCTTAAAAAACTGCAAATAGTCCTGCCATATGACCCAGCAATCCCACTGCTGGGCATACACACCGAGGAAACCAGAATTGAAAGAGCCACGTGCACCCCAATGTTCATCGCCGCATTGTTTACAATAGCCAGGACATGGAAGCAACCTAGATGCCCATCAACTGACGAATGGATAAGAAAGCTGTGGTACATATACACAATGGAATATTACTCAGCATTAAAAAAAAATTCATTTGAATCAGTTCTACTCAGGTGGACGGAACTGGAGCCCATTGTCCAGAGTGAAGTAAGCCAGAAGGAAAAACAACAATACAGTATACTAACGCATATATATGGAATTTAGAAAGATGGTAACGAGAACCCTGAATGCGAGACAGCAAAAGAAACGCAGATGTATAGAACAGACTCGTGGACTCTGTGGAAGAGGGCAAGGGTGGGATGATATGGGAGAATGGCATTGAAACATGTTAAGTATCATATGTGAAATCAATCGCCAGCCCAGGGTTGATGCTCGGGGCTGGTGCACCGGGATGACCCAGGGGGAGGGGATCGGGAGGGGGGAGGGAGGGGGGTTCTGGAGGGGGAGCATATGTAAACCCATGGCGGTTTCATGTCAATGTATGGCAAAACCAACACAATAAAGAAAATTAAAAAATAAATAAATAAATAAATAATTTGGCTGCCTCGGGTCTTACTGCAGCGTGCAGGATCTTCTTTGTGGTTTGGGGATCTTTTGTGGTGGTGCATGCACTCTAGTTGTGGCCCGGGGGTCAGTAGTTGAGGCACGTGGGCTTTGTTGCGCCGAGGCGTGTGGAATCTTAGTTCCCTGACCAAGGATTGAACCTGAGTCCCCTGCATTGAAAGGCTGATTCTTAACCACTGGACCAGCAGCAGAGTCCCTGTCACCTTGTTTTGATTGAACCTATCCTCCAAGAGCATCTGCCTGAGAAAAGATGAATGGGGGTTTATGACATTATATATATATATATACATTTTGAAAATATTTATTTATTTATGTATTTGGCCTCACTGGGCCTTCGTTGCAGCACAGAGGATCTTCAGTTTTCGGTGACACATGTGGGATCTTTAATGGTGGCATGAAGACTCTTAGTTGTGCCATGTGGGATCTAGTTCCCTGACCAGGGTTCAAACCTGGACCCCTGCATTGGGAGCTTGAAGTCTTAGCCACTGGACCACCAGGGAAGTTCCGATGACAATATAAATTACTATAGTGTATAGTAAAGTATAATGTCTGGATATTACAGGGCAAGCCTGCCACCCCAGCCCAAACTTCCTCTTCTTCAAAGACATCATGGTCATTCCTGGCGCTTCATTTTCCCATAAGTTTCCATTCTTTCATTTATTAGTCAATAAATATTTATGAAATGGCTGTTCTGCAGGGACTTTTCTAGGCTCTGGATGCAGCAAAGAAGACAGACACATTTCCTGTTTTAATGGAGCTTAAGTCAAATGGAGAAGACAGACAATGAACAAACAATAATATATAAAAAACTATAAGATGATGTCATTTTAAAAATGAAGCAGAATTGAGGGATTCAGAGTGACAGGGGTTAGATGGGGTCTTATTTTGCATAGGAAAGCTTCTCTGTGGGGGCCAGTTTTAGAGCAGAAACCCAGATGAAGCAGTGGGACCAGCCATGTGAAGATGTGAGAACGCCAGGGGGAGAGAACCTACATGCCAAGAACTCTGAGATTCGAGGAACAGAAAGAAGGCCAAGAGAGTTACTAAGAGGGAAAGAATTAGGAGATGAGATCAAAAAGAGAGGTTGGTCAGTATAGAGACCAGGTACGGTACCTGGGGTGCAGTGTATATCCGGTGGGGTTTTAGCCCTGGAAGGACACTTTTGATTTTTAATTCAATTTTTTATTTTGAAATAACTTTAGATTTACAGAAGACTTGTATAGAGTAGACAGGAATTCTTGGCCCCCTCTCCAGCCCCGCTTTCCTCTTACAGCTGGGTAATTTAAGAGGCACTGCAAGGGCCACTGAGTGATTAGGGCACTAATCCCAAGGGATAGCTCCGTGTAAGAACCTCTGCTAAACATAGGTCAGGATCTGCAGGTAGATCTCCAAGCTCTCCCTACCTCCTGCTGATTTTTAGTTTGTACAAATTCCTGACAGGAAGGGGCAGCGTCCACTCCTGTCTGCTTTGCTCAGGGAATTTGTTGTTAGAAGTCTCTTCCTACAGCCCCAGGATGTCAAGATTTCAGAAAAAGGAAAGTTCCTTCTCACAAGCCATCAGGATTTTCATAGCAGTGAAGCAGTGTTATTCTACTGTGTGGTTTTTCTCTTCTGGGCTCAATGCCTCCCTAGAATTCTGGGCACTCTTCCATCCTTCTTTCCTCCCTTCCTTCTCCTTTCCCCTTCCCTCCTATCCTCCTCTGTCCCATTTTTCCTTCCTTCCCTCTTTGCCTCCCAGCTTCCCTCCCTCCCTGCCTGGGATCCACATGCTCAGTGAGAAGGTAGGAGGACTCAGCAAGTTAATTGCTAGACTAGCTGGCCTGCCTTGATGGTAGACCAGGCCCATGTATGCCCCGCTGTTGTGCAGTGTTCACAGTGACGATAAGAGAAATTTGTCTCGTATCACTCCACATCTCACGGCTCGCATCTATTTGAGTTCTTTGCTTTCCTGGCTTTTGCCAGTCAGTCACAAACTTTGAGGGTTCCCTTTTCCTCATTCTGACATAAGAGGGGGAAGCAACAAAAGTTGGGAGAAGGGAACTCTATATTCCACAAACATAGGAATATAAACAGTATCCCATCGAGATGAGAAAATAGGTACACCCTGGGGGCAGAATTCCTTGCAGGGGAGGAAACACTGTTTAGCAGAACTGCCTGATCAAACCTTTTGGCCTGTGAGATGACAGCTCTCAGGGTACGACTTGAATAAGAGAGAGAGAAAGACACTTTGAAAGTCTCTGAATAGAAGGTACACATGACTATTCACAAAATAGATAAACAAGAAGGATCTACTGTGAGGCACAAGGAACTTTACTCAATATTTTGTAATGACCTATATAGAAAAAGACTCTGAAAAAGAATATATATATGTATGTGTGTGTGTGTGTGTGTGTGTGTGTGTGTGTGTAACTGAATCACTTTGCTGTGCACCTGAAACTAACACAACATTATAAAATTAACTGTATTTCAACAGGAAAACTAACAAACACATGAAAAGATGCTCAACATCACTCATTATCAGAGAAATGCAAATCAAAACCACAATGAGGTACCACTTTACACCAGTCAGAATGGCTGCCATCCAAAAGTCTACAAGCAATAAATGCTGGAGAGGATGTGGAGAAAAGGGAACCCTCTTACACTGTTGGTGGGAATGCAAACTAGTACAGCCACTATGGAAAACAGTGTGGAGGTTCCTTAAAAAGCTGCAAATAGACCTGCCATATGACCCGGCAATCCCACTGCTGGGCATATACACCGAGGAAACCAGAATTGAAAGAGCCACGTGCACCCCAATGTTCATCGCTGCATTGTTTACAATAGCCAGGACATGGAAGCAACCTAGATGCCCATCAACTGACGAATGGATAAGAAAGCTGTGGTATATATACACAATGGAATATTACTCAGCATTAAAAAAAAATTCATTTGAAGCAATTCTACTCAGATGGACGAAACTGGAGCCCATTATCCAGAGTGAAGTAAGCCAGAAGCAAAAACAACAATACAGTATATTAACACATATATATGGAATTTAGAAAGACAGTAATGAGAACCCAACATGGGAGACAACAAAAGGAACGCAGATGTATAGAATAGACTTGTGGACTTTGTGGACGAGGGTAAGGGTGGGATGAGATGGGAGAAGGGCACTGAAGCATGTTAATTGTCATGTGTCTAATCAATCGCCAGCCCAGGATTGATGCTCGGGACTGGTGCAGCGAGATTTCCCGGGGGGGAGGGAGGAGGGAGGGGGGACCCGGAGGGGAAGCATGTGTAAACCCATGGTGATATCATAACAATGTATGGCTAAAACAATAATTAAAAAAATAAAAAATAAAAAAAAGAACTAAAAAAAAAAAAACAGGAAAAAAAAATGATTTCAGGAATGAAATTGTGTCATTTGCAGAGACGTGGATGAACCTAGAGACTGCCTGTCACACAGAATAAGTCAGAAAGAAAAAACAAATATTGCATATTAACGCATATAGGTGGAATCTAGAAAAATGGTGCTGACGAACCTATTGGCAAAGCAGAAGTAGAGACACAGATGTAGAGAACATGTGTAAGGGCACCCAGGGGAGAGAGGAGGTGGTGGGGTGAGTCGGGAGTTGGAGGCTGCCTGTGAACGCTGCTGACACTGTGTGTGAAGTGGGTCGCTGCTGGGGACCTCCTGCAGCACAGGGAGCCCCACTCAGTGCTCCGTGGTGACAGAGGGGACATATGTGTATAGTTGTAGCTGAATCACTTTGCTATACAGCAGAAACTAACACACTCATGTAAACTAACCTAGACTCCAATTAAAACACCTTTTTTCAGAGTGCTAATGGGAGGTGTTTAAGAAGGGATATAGAAGGTCTGAAGAGAAGAGGGAGCCCAGAAATAGGGCAGAATGCTGGACCCTGGGTAGAAAAGGCCACAAATGGTGGGAAGAGCTGAGGAGCCCTGAAGAAAGGGATCTACAACTCTACTCTCAATTATCTGATGCACTGGGTTACAACGCAAGCCAGGTCCTAGGCCCCTGTACCTCAACAAAATCTACTGTGCACGGTTATCATGGGCAGATGGTATCTGTTGCAGATCAAGAAAAGGAACTGCTTTTGCTGTCTGCTTCCTTTGTGAAGTTCTCCACATGCAACCTTCCTGGTCACGAGGAAGAAAGGGAAAGGTTAAGGGCACACTGGTTTGTATCAAGCCCCATCCTCTCATCTCTATATTATTTTTCCCATGTTCATTTCAAGAGCTTTATATTTATAGGAAGGAAAGACATACCAGCTCTTTTATTACTCTTTATATCATTAGGTAGGGAAAGACTGAAAGGTCTATCAATGAGTATAAAATTAGCTTTCTGATGTCCTAGTACGATCTGCCAAAAAGCTCCAGTGAGGAAGAAGGGCTTAGACTTTAGTAAAGATGTTCCCATCAGGGAAAAAAGCCAGTTAGATACGAGAAGTGAGGCAACAGCCACTGGGTTCCAGGGAATGAAAATGAGAAATGGATTTGGAGCTGAGTTTCATAAGGCTGCTAGCTTAGGTCTAGGATAAGTTGGCATTTTTAGAAAAAATACCTGAGAAGAGAATCAGTGGCAGAGTAGATGTAGGTGGTACTGGCAGAGGAGCTCCCATCACTGGAGAGATCAAAGACAGACTCCGAAAGGTTAGGCTGCTTGGTGATCACTGGGCAGGAGATAACAAGAAAGGCTGAAACCAGGAAAACTAATATAATTGTAAATTTTGTGCAGGATGTGTTAGCGCTTCAAAGATCACTGGGTAGAGATGTGGCAGGATGTCGATTAATTAATAAATGAGGAAGGTTTTGCACAGAGTTTACATCATAGCACAAGCACCTAAATTCCTGGAGCTCTTCCTTGACCATGCTGGATTGGAGAGGGAAGAGCTGGTGGGATTAATTTCTAGGAGAATTTGGAACCAGGGTGAGATGGAGTTACCTTCCTAACATGTATGCCTCCACTGACTCCATAGAAAAGCCTTACCCTTTGCAGGGAGGAGGAGCTATTCCTGACTTCCTGATACATGGAGTCCTCTGTGAATGAGGTATGCTATCTTAAGATCTCTAGGAAGAGATTGTTGCTGTTTTTTTTTCATTTCCCTGGAATTTCCTGCAGCCATGGAGGTAGGGGCAGTAACAGGAGGGGAGGAGAAACCTAGTGACAGCAACCTGTTTGTGAGCATCCCTGGATGCAGCAGGAAAGGGTTTACTCCACAATAATTAGGTCCAAGAAAAGGCACCTAGCTTTATTTTTTAAAATTACTTTTAAGTTTAGCTCCAAGTCCTATTTATCAGGCTTGTGAATAATTCAATCGCAGTTGTGTGTTTTTGAGGTCAAGAAAGATTGTGGGGGAGGCTACCACTTTCTAGGATCATTCAGGAGTTCTTGAGGGTTAAGATACATGCTTCCCAGGACATTGAAAGGAAGATTGTATAAGTTTCCTGTAGCTGCTGTTCCAAATTAGCACAAACTTGGTGGCTTAAGAAAAAAGGCACCGTTTTCTTCACAGTTCTTGTAGCTGGAAGTCCTAAAGCAAAGTTGTCAGCAGGACTGTGTTTCCTCTGAAGGCTCTAAGGGAGAGTCCTTTCTTGCCTCTTCCAGCTTCTGATGGCTGTTGGCATTCCTTGACATCTGTGAGCATGTAGCATTGCTCCGGTCTCTACCTCCGTCTTTTCATCACCTCCTCCTCTATATCTTCTCTTTTCTGTCTTCTCTCTTTCTCTTATAAGCATTCTTGGGTTGCATTTAGGGCTCACAATGATAGTTTCCAATGATCTCCCCGTCTCAATATCCTTAACCATGTATGCAAAGATCCGCTTTCCAATTAAAGTAACATTCACAAGCCCCAAGAATTTGACAGCAGTGTCTTTTGTGGAGCCATTTTTCAGCTTACCAGAAGGACTTTCTGCTTTTTAGTCCTCTTTTGCACTGTTGAGATGCAACACTGTCCCAGAGGGCATGTGCTTTTCAAAGCTTGCACACACAGCTCTCCTAAGCCTTTGTGTTAGTATCCTGTCATTCCAGATCCCTGAAACTCAAGAAAACTCCACTCTCGCACCCCTGTTCAGTCTCAGAGATCTTTCTGCAGAGCCTAGTTGCTTCACTGCAAGCCCTGACTCCATTCTCCACTATTTATTCCTCCAAAAGAACTAGACTCCCAAACAGACTGACCCTCTCCGGCCACAGAGAGCTTCTTCAGCTTACTCGGGTCAGCCAAGAACTATATGAACTAAGAAGTGATAGAAAAAGACTGAGCTGTAGAAAGACTAAAAGACCCTGCTGTAATGTGCTAGCCTACTGATCCTTGAAGGTGCTGGAACACAAGCCAGCATGGATGACAGTTAGGATGCATGAATTGGAATAGTGACAGGAAGACAGTAATATTGATGATAGCAGTAATAGTAATGATAACAGCATCTACCAGATACTGACTATTAATTATTACTGTACACTATGCTAAATACTTCTTTAGGCATGTCCTTGGTTCATCATCAGAACTTCTCATTTTTATAGAAGAGAAAAGTAAGACTCAGAAAGAGTAATTTACTCAAGGTTGCTCAATTAATAAGGCAGAACAGGATTGGCACTAAGATTTATGTCTTTCCATAGACTGTACTTATTGGCTAATTATGAAGAATGTTGCTTTCCTATGAAAGCCACCGTTCTGCTTAGCACATATAGCTGACTGATCCAAATATTTTCCTCACTGTCTTGATAGATTCCAGGAACCTAGGAAGCCCTTTAATGATGTGATATGGGTACAACTCATCCAGTATTCCCGCTGATGCTCTGAACTTACCACTCTTTTTCATCCTGAGTGTTTAAGCTCCTCTAAGGCAATGACATTCCACAAATCATTAAGAAAGTAGAAGCCCACATCTTCAGAGCTACAAAACAGAAGTGTCTCTGCAAGCATCACTTTTCCTTATCATTAAGGGAGTATAGAGGGCTTCCCAGGTGGTAATAGTGGTGAAGAACCTGACTGCCAATGCAGGAGACATGGGAAACATGGGTTTGATCCCTGGATCGGGAAGATCCCTTGGAGGAGGGTATGGCAGCCCACTCCAGTATTCTTGCCTGAGAATCCCATGGACAGAGGAGCATGGCTGTTCATAGGATCACAAAGATTTGGACACGACTGAAGTGACTTAGCATACATGCATGTACAAAGGAGTATAAAAGTCTTCATATATAGGACGAAAATAATGCTGCGAAGACTAATACTAATAAATAACATTTATTGGGAAATGACTTACTGGCATCCTATGGTTGAGGTCCAGGAATGTAACTTTGTCTTGTTTCCAACTCTGCCTCTGAGCCACTCAAGTGCTTAGTTGCTCAGTCATGTCTGACTCTTTGTGACCCCGTAGACTGTAGCCTGCCAGAGTCCTCTGCCCCTGGGGATTCTCCAGGCAAGAATGCTGGAAGGGGTTGCCATACCCTCCTCAAGGGGATCTTTCCAACCCAGGGATTGAACCCAGGTCTCCAGCATTGCAGATGGATTCTTTACTGTCCGAGCCACCAGTCATTTGACAGAGCTGAGCCCTGGGCTCTTGCTAGCTTTGGTTGTTAGAAAAGCCTTCTAGTCTGTGGCCATACTAACCTGAATGTGCCCGATCTCATCTGATCTCAGAAGCTAAGCACAGTCGGGCCTGGTTAGTACTTAGTACTCGGGCGGGAGAAAAGGCTTCTATTACAGAGTAAAGGGAGGAAAAGAGGAACCCGAGTGGCCTCAGGCCTAAGTGCTGTGAGCCTGGAAATTTTAGACTGTTAGACGTTAAAGCGTCTCAGAATATGGTGTTGGTGTTGTTGTGTTTTAATCCATCCTTAATTTCTCATTTTAAAGATAAATGCTTTTTATGTGGGTTTGTGATTTAGACAGAAATGGGAGAGACCAAATTTGGGGGTTTTCATTTTTATAAATTGAAGTAAAGTTGCTTCACAGTGTTGGTTAGTTCCTACTGCACAGCCAGGTGAATCAGCTCTCTGTGTACACAGATCCCCTCCTGTTCAGATTTCCTTCCATTTAGGTCACCAGCGAGCATGGAGTAGAGTCCCCTGTGCTGCACAGGAGGTTCTCGCTACTCATCTATTTTATACACAGTATCAGTAGTGTATATGTGTCGATCCTAACCTTCCATTTCCTCCCATCACCACCTCTTACCCCCTTGGTGTCCACACGTTTGCTCTCTACGTCTGTCTCTGTTTCTGCTTTGCAGATCAGTTCATCTATACCATGTGACTCCATGTATTAGCATCTGCATTAATATGCGATACTTGTTTTTCTCTCTCTGCCTTATTCGCTCTGTATGACAGTCTCAAGGTCCATCCACATCTCTGCAAATGGCACAGTTCCATGATTTTTGGTTTTTATTTATTTTTTTAGTGTTTGGCTGCGTCTCTGTGCAAGGCTTGCTCTGGCTGTGGTGCGCGGCCTGCTCGCGGTGGGAGCTTCTCTCGTTGCAGAGCCCAGGCCGTGGGCACGCAGGCTGCGGTAGCTGCGTGGGCTGGGTAGTTGCGGCTTATGGGCTCGAGGGTGAGCGGGCTTCAGTGGGTGCCGCTCACAGACTCCGCGGTTGGGGTGTATGAGGGTCGTTGCTCTGCAGCATGTGGAATCTTCCTGGACCAGGGATCAAACCTGTGGCTCCTGCATTGGCAGGTGGATTCTTATCCACTGAGCCACAGCTAAGTTCTCTCTCTCTCTCTCTTTCTTTATATATATGTATGTATATAAAGCAAGATTCTTATGTCTGAAAGTCACACAGGTAGAAGAGTTTGAGGCTCTTTAGAGAGCCCTGGCCCCATTCTCCCATCTGATGATTGAATGCCCTCCCTTTTAAGACTGAAGTGGAGAATAATGTCAATCTGTTAGATCAGTTTCATATTTTTAAGAGACCAATGAGAGTGAAATCGTCTCCCAGTTCACATTTGTTTCAAAAATTCTAAGGATAGATAATTTTGGGTAGGAGACAAGTTTAAAAAAAACTGCAATGGATCAGTGACAAAATAGAGATGATGTCAGATTACTAAAAAGAAAAAAATTGTGAAGGAGTGTGATCCTACTATCATTTTTTAATGTGAGAATCATTGTAAGTGAGAGTGCCTGTTTGCAAAGCCTGGAGGAACCGACATTGAATGTCAGCACAGCTTTACAATTGCTCTGTGGTGGGAGAATGGTGGTTGTTGTTCTTCTTTCTCTGCTTTCCAAAGTTTCTTAAATAGACATGTATTTCACCATTAAGGATGTTTGCTGTGGGTTTGTCATATATAGCTTTTATTATGTTGAGGTATGTTCCTTCTATTCCTGCTTTTTGGAGGGTTTTTATCATAAATGGATGTTGAATTTTGTCAAAGGCTTTCTCTGCATCTATTGAGATAATCATGTGGTTTTTATTTTTCAATTTGTATTACATTGATTGATTTGCGAATATTGAAGAGTCCTTGCATCCCTGGGATAAAGCCTACTTGATCATGATGTATGATCTTTTTAATGTGTTGTCGGATTCTATTTGCTAGAATTTTGTTAAGGATTTTTGCATCTATGTTCATCAGTGATATCGAGGATACCAGAATTGAAAGAGCCACGTGTACCCCAGTGTTCATCGCCGCATTGTTTACAATAGCCAGGACATGGAAGCAACCTAGATGCCCATCAACTGACGAATGGATAAGAAAGCTGTGGTACATATACACAATGGAATATTACTCAGCATTAAAAAAAATTCATTTGATTCAGTTCTACTCAGGTGGATGGAACTGGAGCCTATTATCCAGAGTGAAGTAAGCCAGAAGGAAAAACAAAAATACAGTATACTAACGCATATATATGGAATTTAGAAAGATGGTAATGAGAACCCTGCTTGCGAGACAGCAAAAGGAACACAGATGTATAGAACGGACACGTGGATTTTGTGGAAGAGGGCAAGGGTGGGATGATATGGGAGAAAGACATTGAAACATGTTAATTACCATATGTGAAATCAATCGCCAGCCCAGGGTTGATGCTCAGGGCTGGTGCACCGGGATGTCCCAGGGGGAGGGAGTTGGGAGGGGGGAGGGAGAGGGGTTCTGGAGGGGAAGCATGTGTAGACCCATGGCGGTTTCATGTTACTGTATGGCAAAACCAACACAATAAAGTAAAGAAAAAAAAATAGACATGTATACTTCTGGGTGCTTCTGACATGGACGGGGACAGTAAGAAACGCAGAGAATAGGTAAGTGCCTGTCCCCTCTGGGGCACTTCCTGTTCCCACTCAGATGTTCTGACCTCACTCAGGAACCAATAAAGGTGGAGGCTTTTGGGGGAAACCCACTTCCTGGGATTAGGTATTAACTGTTCAAGTTGCAGAGACCCCATGGTTGACCCTGTTGGTTGTAACTGAATCAACATCTCCCACGCCTCACTAAGCCATCTGCAAATCCTGTGGTCTCTACATTAAAAAAATATCACCAATCCCATCTCTTATCATGTGTAGTAATTTAGGCATCACTTCTCTGGACTATATAGCAGCCTCCTACTTGGTTTGCCTGCTTCTGCATTCGCCCCTTCATTTCATTGACCACAGGTGTAAAGGCAGGCCAAGTGAGCCTCTGAAGATGGAAATTAGATCACTTCTTTCTCTTGCTCAGAAACCTCCAGGGGTCCTCACCAAGTCCTGCAAGACCCTAGTGTTCACTCTGATGTCATCTCCTCCTCATTTCCTCCTACAACCTCCTCTTCTGCCCTCCTTGTTTGCTGCAGAGCCCCTGGGATGCTCCTATCTTTGTGCTTGTCTTTTTCTACCTCAAAATATTTTCCTCTAAATACCCACCTCTCAGAAAGAGAAAAATAAATATCGCATATTAAGGCATATATGTGGAATCTAGAGAAGTGAGACAGAGAAACCTATTTGTAGGGAAGGAATAGAGATGCAGATGTCGAGAATGGATGTGTGGGCACAGAGGTGTAAATTGGGAGACTGGGACTGAAGGATGTGCACTGCCACGTGTGAAACAGCTGGCTAGTGGGGAGCTGCTGTCTAGCACGTCACTCGTACTCTGTGATGACCTAGAAGGGTCGGGTAGGGGTAGGTGGGAGGGAGGGACAGGAGAGGTGGGCTGTGTGTATGCTTATAGCTAAGTCATTTTGTTGCACAACATTGTAAAGCAACTGTTTGTTGTTGTTTAGTTCCAGAATCATATCCAACTTTTTTGTGACCCCATGGACTACAGTCTTCTCTGTCCATGGGATTTTCCAGGCAAGAATACTGGAGTGGGTTGCCATTTCTTTCTCTAGGGGATCTTCCCAATCCAAGGATCACTGAACCCGCATCTCCTGCAGTGGCAGGTGGTTTCTTTATCACTGACCCACCAGGAAAGCCCCAATAAAAAAAGGAATAAATTTAAATATAAAAAATAATACCCACCTCTTTTATCCTTTTTACATGGCCTCCGTCACTTCTAAGAGAAGCTCTCCTAGACTTTCCACCCTCTCTCCCTTCGTTGTTCTAGTTCTCTTCAGAACATATCTTTCTTCTGTGCCTAAAACAGTGTTCAATACATTTTGTTGATTAAAGAAATGAATGAATAATCAATATATAATATATGCACTATTAATGCTCAAATGGATCAAAGTTGTGCTTTATGTTTCCTTCAGAGGAAAGACAATATATACTTATTTTCTATCATAAAAAGCAGTGTGAAATAAAGTGATTGCTGAGCCTTTCCATCCCAGGGACAAGTTTTACCTAGATGACCTAGAAAATTGAGATCAAACTATATTTTGACCCAAATATAACAAGAACTGCTTCAATTTTCTTCCTCATTTCGTCTGTGACAGCCACGCCCTACTTTTCCAAGATAAATTAGTTTTCAGCAAAGTGCAGTCATGGATTACTGGCCTAACTAATGATAAATAAATGAAGTTTCCATTTGATCTCGTTTTAAAATGAAATCTTAGATTTATTCTCATGAATGAAGTTCATGAACTTCAACTGACTGTATATACCCCAAATTATTTAAATAGAGAGTTTTTAAAGTCTTGAGTAATCCTATTCATGTATTTAATTCTTTGTCTAACTATCCAAAGAGCTCCTAGTTATTTGTTTATCCATTGTATGTATGACTGAGGTCCGCCTCTTCTGTATTTTGAGGGTATTTTTCTCAATTGTGTTTGAAAAGATAGAGTTTGGTCATAGAATTTCTATTCTAGATATTAAAAAAAAAAAGACTGTTGACAAGAGAATAGATAAATTGTGGCATGTCCACACAAAAAATAGCTGAGCTCTAGCCACATGCCACAGTTTGGGTGACTCTTAGCTATGTGATGTTAAATAACCAGGAAAATTAAAAAACATTGATTATATATTTATATATATACATATATATGATAAAGCAAAAGAGAAGTATGAAGGATGGGAATGATAAATACAAATTCAAGGTATTAACTGCCTTCAGGAGGCAAGCCAGAAAGTGAGATGAGAAAATGGCACCCCACTCCAGTATTCTTGCCTGGAAAATCCCATGGACAGAGGAGCCTGGTAGACTACAGTCCATGGGGTCGCAAAGAGTCGGCCACGACTGAGCGACTTCACTTTCTTTCACTTTCAAGCACACAGATAGGTGTGTATCACTGGTACATTTTTTTTTTTTTGTAATTTTTAACTCTTGGATGAGATTAGCTTAGCAGTGTTTGTTATGTAATGTAACTAAGTAACACAAGTAGAAAGGACTAAGTAAGGACCAAGGGTGATGACATGTCATGAGCCAAGGAGTATGCGTAGCACAGTTCCATGAACTTAAGGTGCAGCATCCTACAAAGCAGAAGGTTACACTGAATGTTTTTATGAGAATGGAGACAAAATATCCAGCCTAGTCCAGAAAATAAGAGTTGCATTTGGGTTAGCATCCAGTCATTCACGCAGGTAGAGGGGTGCGAAATAACGTTCCAGGTGGAGGCCTTTCTCCTCCTCAGAGTTTCCCGTCTAGCCCCAAGCTCCCCTTAACTCTCTGCTTGCCCAGTGCCCGGCTCTGTTCTCTGTCCTTGCTCCTCAGTGCCCATGGTGGCAGATCTCCCAGTCCATTGCTTGTCCACAGTGTCCACAGTTCACTCATTTCTCATAGCACCATTTTATTTCCCTGTAGCCACTTACTTCTGAGTTCACATATGATTTTGGTTTTGCCTCAGAGCTTTATTAATTATTAATTATTGTAATTTTCAGCATAACCCACAATCAGGCAAAGTAGGTAGAAGCAAGAAGGCAAGGAAGTAAGCTTGCTGGCCAAGACTCCCTCAGCCTGATCATGCTTCTCACCTTGTGCCTTTAGGTAAGAGAATATCTGATTTTTTTTTTTTTATTTCAGCAAATTGAACATAACAAGGAATCTGGATATTGGCAGTTCCAGAGATGGTTAGTGCACTGGTGCAGCTAAATCAGGACCCTGGATCAGCCCCTCTGTGTTGCTTTTGGCTCTCCCTTTCTGGTGCCAGAAGGTAGCTGCAGTGCCCAGCACCAGGGCCTCGCTTGGCAACACCTGAGTGGGGGGAGGAGAAGTGTGTTTCCTCCTAAGGCTCCCTTCTTATGGGAATGTATCAGAAAGATGCCACGATTCCCCGCAGGGCTTCACTTCCGGTGTCGTAAGTGTGAATCGGCTCACATGCTTGTCTCAAACCAGCAAAGAAGCGACAGGATTTCCATGACTTCTTTAAACCAGTCACGATTGTTCCTGGGTACCAGACAGAAAGCCGCCTGCTGCCTGAACACAGCTGGGATTCAAGAGCAAGGACAGAGCCTGGCCTGGGTGCTGGGAGGGCAAGCAACACCCTCTGCTGCCCGAGGGCTCTTGCGTGCTTCCCGGTTGGCGTCATCGTGGTAGCGATGCTCTGTGTCTCATAGCACTTCACAGTTTTCACGCGATCCTGGCCTAACCAGGAGAGATGCAGGCATATCTCTGAAAGGGATGGGACAGAAAGGGAAACTGACGATGCTGAGTGGTGAGTGATTCACTAGTGCTCTTACAGCTTCTCAGAGCTAGAAATCAAGCAGGTGTTTCTCACATGAATATCCATGTCTTTCCAGGGTAACTGGCAACTCATGGAAGAAACTGGACTGTACGTTCTGTATGAATTTCCTCTACAGGCCTGTGGCCCGTGTGCTCCCAGGAGATGTAGAGTGATGGGTGGTTTAAGCACAGTTGCAGTTGTGGTAAAGGAGTAGGTGGCAAGGCAGAATTTTTACATAGACATGTCTTGTGCAGAGTAAGTGATGCCCACACAAAGGATGATAGCCCATAACAGGAGCAGATGGAGGTTGCAGTTGTGTGAAGCCTGCATCCAGCCTACATGAAATCCAAGAGCTTCAAAAGGCATCTGGGCAGTCCAACTCTCTGTCAGTGTCAGCTGCTCAACAGCATCCAGCTCCTGGCTTACACTTGATGACTTAAACCCAATAAGATAGAGGTGATGGCTCTATCATGGCAAGTAGATGGGGAAACAGTGGAAACAGTGGCAGACTTTATTTTGCGAGGGCTCCAAAATCAGTGCAGATGGTGACTGCAGCCATGAAATTAAAAGATGCTTGTTCCTTGGCAGAAAAGTTATGACCAACCTAGAAAGCTTGTTAAAAAGCAGAGACATTACTTTGTCAACAAACGTCTGTCTAGTAAAAGCTATGGTTTTTCCAGTAGTCATGTGTGGATGTGAGAGATGGACTATGAAGAAAGCTGAGCTCCGAAGAATTAATGCTTTTGAACTGTGGTGTTGAAGACTCCTGAGAGTCCCTTGGACGGCAAGGAGATCCAACCAGTCCATCCTAAAGGAGATCAGTCCTGAGTGTTCATTGGAAGGACTGATGTTGAAGCCGAACTCCAATCTTTCGGCCACCTGATGTGAAGAACTGACTCATTTGAAAAGACCCTGATGCTGGGAAAGATTGAAGGTGGGAGGAGAAGGGGATAGCAGAGGATGAGATGGTTGGATGGCATCATCGACTCAATGGACATGAGCAAATTCCAGGAGACAGTGGAGGACAGAGGAGCCTGGGCAGTTCATGGGGTCACAGAGTTGGACATGACTTAGCAACTGAACAACAACCACCATAGCAAACTAGTGAAGTCCAGTAAAAGCAAGTTTTCCAAGCAGCTGTAAACTTAGCCAGCGTTTTGTGATGATCTACAACCCAATTTGGTCACAACCTTTAAGTTGCAAGTATAACCCTAATTATGGAAATTGTGTTTTTTTTTTTACAAATGCCTGTTGTCCTAGCCTCAGCCTTCCAACCACCTTGGCCCAGAGGACCGAAGGTAGACTTGACTGTTGGTGCTGGATGGCTGTGATGTGCGTTTCTTTAAAATAGATAATTTTTTAATTGAAAAAAATTTTTATGGAAATACTGTCGATTTACAATGTTGTGTTTGTTTCTGCTGTGCAGCAATGTGAATGAATACGTTATATGTGTGTGTGTGTGTGTGTGTGTGTGTGTGTGAAAGTGAAAGTCACTCAGTCATGTCTGACTCTTTGGGACCTCATGGACAGACAACAGAGGATGAGATGGTTGGATGGCATCACCAACTCGATGGATTTGAGTTTGAGCAACCTCTGGGAGCTGGTGATGGATAGGAAAGCCTGGCATGCTGCAGTCCATAGGGTCACAAACAGTTGGACATGACTGAGCGACTGAACTGGACTATACAGTCTATGGAATTCTCCAGGCTAGAATCCTGGAGTGGATACCCTTTCCCTTCTCCAGGGGATCTTCCCAACCCAGGGATCGAACCTAGGTCTCCCGCATTGCAGGTGGATTCTTTACTAGCTGAGCCACAAGGGAAGCCCAAGAATACTGGAGTGGGTAGCCTATTGCTTCTTCAGCAGATCTTTCCAACCCTGTGTGTGTGTGTGTATGGGCTTCCCACACCTGGGAAGTGCCATGTGTGTTTGTGTGTGTGTGTGTTTGTGTGTGTACATATATATGCATATATATGTAGGCTTCCCTGATAGCTCGGTTGGTAAAGAATCCACCTGCAATGCAGGAGACCCCAGTTCGATTCCTGGGTCAGGAAGATCCCCTGGAGAAGGGAAAGGCTATCCACTCCAGGATTCTGGCCTGGAGAATTCCATGGACTATATAGTCCATGGAGTCTCAAAGAGTCAGACACGATTACATATATGTATATTCATATATATGTATTGAGTTGACCAAAATATTCATTTGAATTTTTCCATAAAGGGTAGAATACATATATATAATATTCTCTTTTAGATTATTTTCTATTATGTGTTATTACAAGATATTAAGTATAGTTCCCTGTACTATACAGTAGGTCCTTGTTGGTTATCAGTTTTATATGTAGTAGTATGTATATTTTAGGAATTTGGGATTAAAATATCTTTTTGATTGCCTTCTAGATCTGGCAGTTGTCTGTTCCAGGTTTTAGGCATTTTGGGTCAGAAGAGAATCCAGATCTCTCTGGGTAGTGGTAAGACTCTGAAGTCCCTTTCCCTCTCCTCAGCCTCTATCATCTGCTCCTTACATATATTTTATCTACTTAGAATTGCATCTGCTGATTTGCCTGCTAGGTCCCTTGTCTTCAAGGTCCTGCCTGTACCCCTCTGGCATCTCCCTGAACTGGTGAACAGCTGCTGTTCCCAAGAAGGCTGCATTTCTGTGAGCTGTAAGATGGTCCTTGCAGGTGGCTGGTGCAGGAATTTTCAGCTTGCCAAATGCTTTGCAATAGGAAGCTAAAAATATACATGTGAGTGTGTGTGTGTGTGTGTGTGTGTGTGTGTGTGTGTACATGATCATCCTCTGTGATTATGAGCAGCAAGGAAAAAGTGACAAGGGAATATATGCTGTTGAGAACTGCTGCATCATTATCATCATCAAATAATTAAGCAGCTTCTATGTGGCTGATTTGGAGGGCTTGTGGGTTCCCATGAGATGAAGACTGGGCCTTTCTTTTCTTCCTTTCCTTGCATCCAGGGCATTGCTTCCCCTATACCAGATCTTGACTTAAGGATTTTGTTTTTGCTTCTGTCCTGGGAGTTGAAAAAGGAGTGCTGTGGTCACTGAGGAGTGGCTTTTCATCCTCACGAAGCTGCGCTCCTCAGAAAAAACTCAAATCCCAGTGCGCCTGAGACTGGGACTTGAGCCCACAATCCCTGACTTATGAGGGGCCTGATCTTTGTTGTGGCATGCAGGATATTTGACCTTCATTGCTGCATCTAGCATCTAGTTTTCTGACTAGGGATCAAACCTGGGCCCCCTGCACTGGGAGCACAGAGTCTTAGCCCCTGGATCATTGGGGAAATCCAAAACCCACTGTCTTTTAATTAAAACCACTTACTTGGTATCAGGTCTTAACTGAAGCTCAGGTGCCTTTGTCTGAATGCAGAAAGAATTCAGCATGAGGCAAAGTGGCAGGTGAAAAATGACTATTAGCATAGGATGCTTGTGACAGATAAAATAGGCAGGCAGGGGAGTGCAGCCCCGAGAACAAAGAGGGCTGTATTTTTATAATCAAAGAAACACTGGGAGGGGAGAAGGCCACCTTCTTCCTCATTTTTAGGTAGACATCAAGGCTTACATCATTAGTTCCTCCTTTAACTCTGTATGGTCTAGCCGGAACTGTTAGATGCTATTTAACTCATATATATATTAGCAAAAGGGTGATTGATGCTTTTGAACTGTGGTGTTGGAGAAGCCTCTTGAGAGTCCCTTGGACTGCAAGAAGATCCAACCAGTCCATCCTAAAGGAAATCAATCCTGGGTGTTCATTGGAAGGACTGATGTTGAAGCTGAAACTCCAATCTTTTGGCCACCTGATGTGAAGAACTGAGTCATTGGAAAAGACCCTGATGCTGGGAAAGATTGAAGGCAGGAGGAGAAGGGGACGACAGAGGATGAAGTAGTTGGATGGCATCACTGACTCGATGGATATGAGTTTAGGTAAACTCCAGGAGTTGGTGATGGACGGGGAGGGCTGGCATGTTGCAGTCCATGGGGTTGCAAAGAGTCGCTCAGCCCATAACTGAGCGACCGAACTGAACCAATGACATGTACTAACATACGTTAATTCATTTCAGGTTTCTGTACACTTTCCTCTTTCACCCAGTTTCTCCCACTGTTCACCTGTATTGTTGTTCTGGCTATGTGCAGAAATGCCACTCTTCAAGAACCATTAGCTCTCTGACTTCATGTAACAGGATTCAGATCCCAGATCTCTTGTCTGTGTTTTAACTCTCAGGACCTGTGGCTTGAGTGTGTTGACACCTGGATGCACCTTCAGGATAGGCTAGATTCTTGCTAGGTTACTGGAGTCTTTTCTTGAGGGGTCATTAGCTTACAACAGTCTCCCAACCTCCCTTAAAATTCCCTTTCTCTCTTTAATCTCCTAGTGGGATTTCAAAACTAACTAATTATCCTACCCTACCCCTATCACTCAAGCTTTTACAAAGAGCAGGAGAAGGTAGGTGTTAAGTCTAAGGAGGCCCTGAAGTGAATATTGTCCTTTCCCACGGGGAGGAGATTAAATACAAGGAGAGGATTTAGCCTTCGAAAAATATCCTGGAAGCTCCTTTCAATGAAACATTGTGACAGAGCTGGAGATGCATCAGCAGAACCCCACTTGAGGAAGGATTTTGGTTGTAGTCACTAGGGGTTTGTGGGCAGACCATCTGAGCCCCAAGAGAACTGCCTTGACCAGGGTCATAGCCTTCCTACGTGGCTCACCTCTAGTGAAGGTTTAGGGTACAGATAGAAAGATGTGACCAGTTTGGATCCACATGGGAAAAGGACTGTGTCTCAAAGAGGCTGTAAGGTCTTCCCAGCATCTTGCAGCTCTTAGCTCCCCAACAGGAACTTACTGGTTACATGTGGTACTCTGTTCTGAGAGTGTCTGATCAAGGAGATCTGGACATATCATTAGATAAGGCAGGCTTTGGTGATGAAAGTAAATTGCAGAGAGTTAAGGAGATGGTTACTAGAACATGGGACCCTGGAAGAAAAAGAGATGGGCAAACAAGGATACCACTCACTTTATACCATCAGAAGAAATCATCCCAGTAAATAATCACACTCCTTGCCAATTCCCAGACCTGAGCAGATCTTGGATCTGAAACCCATTAGCTGAAAGAGAATCTGCATCTTCAAAAGGAGGGACCCTGAACATCACGACAGATGTACATGGCACATCCAACCCATAGGGAGTGATCAAGGAAAAAATATCAGACGTTTCAATAAATGACTGTTGGACACACAGCCCCACTTGGCATTTGTGATGGATTAGATGTTTGTCCCCCCACCCCCACCCCCGAATCTATATGTTGAAATCCTAACCCCAAATATGATGGTATTGGAAGACTTTGAGAGGTAATCCAGGTTATATGAGGTCATGAGGTAGGGCCCTCGTAATGGGACTAGGGTTCTTATAACAAGAGACCCCAGAGTGCGTGTCCTCTCGCTGCCGTGTGAAGACGTAGCCAGGAGGTGGCTGTCTGCAAGCCAAGCAGAGAGCTGTCACCAGAACCCAACCATCCTGACACCTTGATTTTTACTTCGTCCCCAGAACAAAAGGAAACATTTTGTTTCTATTGGTTAAGCCACCCAGTCTGTGTTACTTTGTTATGGCAGCCCCAGCAAGCTAAGGCAACACCGATGCTCAAAGACCTAAGCTGTCATCATGTGCCCCCTGTTTGAGCGAGGGCATATGGGAGTTAGGTGATAATATTATTATTATTTTTAATTTATTTATTTTAATTGGAGGCTAATTACTTTACAATATTGTATTGGTTTTGCCATACATTGACATGAATCAGCCATGGGGGTACATGTGTTCCCCATCCTGAACCCCCCTCCCACCTCCCTCCCCATCCCATCCCTCAGGGTCATCGCAGTGCACCAGCCCTGAGCACCCTGCCTCATGCATCGAACCTGGACTGGCGATCTGTTTCACAAATGATAATATACACGTTTCAATGCTATTCTCTCAGATCATCCCACCCTCACCGTCTCCCACAGAGTCCAAAAGACTGTTCTATACATTTGTGTCTCTTTTGCTATCTCACTTATAGGGTCATCGTTACCATCTTTCTAAATTCCGTATATATGTGTTAGTGTACTGTATTGGTGTTTTTCTTTCTGACTTACTTCACTCTATATAATAGGCTCCAGTTTCATCCACCTCATTGGAACTGATTCAAATGTATTCTTTTTAATGGCTGAGTAATATTAAATTGATTTGTAAGAACTCTCTTTTTTATTATGGATATCAGTCCTCAGATTATTATATACAACAGGGAGATGTCCCTGGCTGTCTCAATTTTTAAAAGTTTTATTTGTTTTGCCAGTTAGTATTGTTTAATTTTTATATTGTCAAATTATGATTCTTTTTTCTTTCCTTTCATACTAAGATTACAGAGATTTTTCTGTCTGGAGATGATAAAAATATCCATCCATATTTTCTTTAATAGTTTAATTTTAGAGCTTATTTGATGTTTTGTAGGATTTTCAGTGTGGAGCTTTTTAAAAATGTATTTATTTTTATTTCAGCTTAGAGTTTTATTTTTTCCTCCAAATTTTTGCCAGTTGTCAAAACATGTATCTGAAAAATAATTTTTTAAAAAAATCTATACCTTTAAAAAAGAGGTTCTCCAGCTGCTTTGGAAAAGAGTCTGGCAGTTCTTCATAGGATTAAACTTTATGACCCAGCAATTCTACTCCTAGGCATATACCCAAGAGAAATTAAAACATGTCCACAGAAAAACTTGTGTGCAAATGTTCACAGCAGTATTATTCATAATAGCCAAAAGGTAGAAAAACCCAAGGGCTTCTTGTAAGCTCAGCTGGTAAAGAATCTGCCTACAATGCAACAGACCCCGGTTTGGTTCCTGGGTTAGGAAGATCCCCTGGAGAAGGGAGAAGCTACCCACTTCAGTATTCTCTGATTTCCCTGGTGGCTCAGGCAGTAAAGAATCTGCCTGCGATGAGGGAGACCTGGGTTTGTGGGAAAGATTCCCTGGAGGAGGGCACGGCAACCCACTCCAATATTCTTGCCTGGAGAATCTCCATGGACAGAGGAGCCTGGCAGGCTACAGTCCATGGGGTTGCACAGAATCAGTCATGACTGAGCAATTAAGCACAGCACAGCACCCAAACAGCCCAAATGTCTAGCAGCAGACAGGAGGATAAACGAAATGTGGCATAGCCATACAATGGAATAATATTTGGTCTTAGAATAAAAATGAAGTCCTTGTACATGCTGCATCATGATCTTTGAAAAGTTGTGCTAAGTGAAGTAAGCCAGCCACGGTGCACATAATATTTGATTCTGTTCATATGAAAGTCCAGAGTAGGGAAATCTATAGGAACAGAAAGTAGGTTAATGGTTGCCCAGGGCTAGGGTAGGGTGGAGTAGGAGGGACAGGAGAATGACAGCTATAAGGTTTATTTTTGAGGTGATGGAAATGTTCTAATATTGACTGTGGTGATGGTTGTATAACTCTGCAAATGTACTAAAAACCATTGAATTGTATTGATACACTTAAAATGGATGAACTGCATGGTGTATGAATTCTATCTCAGTGAAGTTATTTTAAAAAGTAAAGGCAAGAAAATTTAGGTATAGACAGCTTGCAGAACTAAAAAAAAAGTGTAAAAGAAGACTTCTGTTAAAATTGAGACATAGCTCTGATCTTGGGTGAAATAAGCAGGTTGGAACAGAGGGACTTATTCCTCCAGGTGGGCATCAAGCACTGTCTGAAGGTGATCTGATTATATTGTTGGGTGAATGCTGTCATTTCTTGGCATCCTGGAAGAAAGGATGAATCTAGCAGTAAGATTCATTGTGAGAGAGAAAGAAAGGGAGTCTTCTGCTAGACTCACCAAATCAATGACAAAAAGGAACAAATATCTGCTTTCACAGCTGGATGACCTCTGCAAAACAGGCTGAGCAGATTTCCAACAGACCAGCCTAAGAAACAGATTTTTCTGGGCATCGTGTATCTCTACTGCCTTCCCCTCTCACTTAAAGGGCACTGGAGGTTATTTTATAGAAATGAGTGGTATTTTCTTGGGAGACGCAATAATAACAAAAGCAGAGATCCTTAGTTATGAAGTTGGCTCTGCCACCAAAAAGCTTCAGATTCTTAGGAAAATTAATTTAATCACATGTTAAGGTTTTTGGTTTTCCTTATCTAACAGTGGAGAGGGTAGGACCGTGTGATACCCTCGCCCCTTTTAACAATGGTATTTTCTTCCGTTTTATGAAGTAACAGAGAACATTTGTGTCCGATGTTGGCTCTCAGGCTGAAATACTTGTCCGTGGTGCCCTAACCTGTAGTCTGCAGTCATATTGTCAGACTGTGTTGAGCATTATCTGTCGAAAAGGTCCTTCCGGCTTTGTCCTCGTGTAAAGCCAGGAGCAGGAGTTGTCACATGCTGGAGTCCCAGCACTTAAACTTTGACCTTAGGACTCTGGATCCCACTCCAACTTTTCCTAAAGAGCTGTTGCTTCAGAATTACTGAAGATCTCATAATTTTCAGTAGGAGTCCAGTAGTTATTATTGTCTTTTCAGCAACATTTTATGCCACCACACTCCAGTTCATCCTTCAAGCTTTTCTGTTCAGTGGCTTTATGATGCTCTTTACCTTCTATTATCCTACTTATTCTGGGCCACACCTTTTCAGTCTCCACGGATCCCCCTGAATTCTTCTCTCCATAAAAGTACACAATCCTCAAACTTTTGCCCTTGGCCTCTATCTCTCCCTTCTCCATTGACTTCCAAAGATGATTTGCTCTTACAACTCCAACTGTTACTTGTGTATATCTCTCTCCCAGAACCCATGTCTACCTCTGACCTCTTTCTGAAATCCTGAATTTCTAGTGGCTTTCTAAGCGTCTTCACCCAAATGTCTTACCAATACATTGAATTCAACATATTCAAAATGGACATCATCAATATCCCCCAAAGCAGTTCTGTTTTCTAACTAGTGTTCTTCAGGCACTAAGTTTCAAAACTTGAAAGGCATCTATCAATTACCCTTGATACTTCACTTCCCTTCAGGCCCCACATCCAATCTGGCCTCTACAGCGTCTTGGCAAACTTCTCAGCCTCTAGACCTCCCACAGACCCACTCAGCTGTGTACCTGCAGTTCTCATCTTTTTTCATCACCCCCCCCCATGCCCGTGGGTGGGAGGCTTTATTCTTGCTGTAGTTACTTTCTCTGGTGCTGCTCTAGATTCTGTCCCATCAGCCTTTTAAGGGATATGTTCCATCACTTCCTCCATCTGAGTCCTTTCTTTGGTCTTCAAACTTTGTCTTTCTGTCGGTATTATAACATCCTTCAAAGCTATGGAGAAAGAGTTGTTAATGTTAGCTTTATCAACATTGTCTCATTAATTTACTTTTAATTGAAATGTAATTCACATACTATAAAATTCAGCTTTTAAAAGCAAACAGTTTAGTGGTTTTGTACTACTTTCACAGGGTTGTGCAACAATCATCCCTGTCTAATTCCAGAATATTTTCATTACCCTGAAAGAAATGGCATACCCTTCAGAAGTTAACTCCGTATTCTTTTCTTTCCCCAGTTTCTGGTGAGCACTCATCTACTTTCTGCTGCTATGGTTTTGCCTATTCTGGACATTTCATGTAAATATAGTGATGCACTAGATAGTCCTTTGGGACTGGCTTCAAATTCACTCAGCATAACATCCAATGTTGTCGTGTGTATCAGGATTTCATTTCTATTTTATGGTCTCCTCATATTCTATTGTTCAAATATACCTTATTTTGTTTACTTATCTGTTCATTGATAGACATTTGGGTTGTTTCCATCTTTTGCACATTATGAATAATGCTGCTATAAATATTCATGTACAAGTGTTTGTCTGAAGTGTTTTCAGTTCTCTCGGGTATATACCTAACATGGAAGTGAAATTATTGGGTCTAAGTTAAACTTTTTGAGGAACTTGCTGCTGTTTTTCAAAGCGGTTGTGCCATTTTCAGTTCAGTTCAGTTGCTCAGTCATGTCCAACTCTTTGTGACCCCATAAACTGCAGCATGCCAGGCTTTCCTGTCCATCACCAACTCCCAGAATCCACCCAAACCCATGTTCATGAGTTGGTGATGCTATCCAACCATCTCATCCTCGTCATCCCCTTCTCTTCTCACCTTCAGTCTTTCCCAGCATCAGGGTCTTAACCAATGAGTCAGGTCTTCCCATCAGGTGGCCAAAGTGTTGGAGTTTCAGCTTCAGCATCGGTCCTTCCAATGAACACCCAGGACTGATCTCCTTTAGGATGGACTGGTTGGATCTCCTTACAGTCCAAGAGACTCTCAAGAGTCTTCTCCAACATAACAGTTCAAAAACATCGATTCTTCTGCTATCAGCTTTCTTTATAGTCCAACTCTCACATCCATACATGACCACTGGAAAAACCATAACCTTGACTAGACAGACCTTTGTTGGCAAAGTAATGTCTCTGCTTTTTAATATACTGTCTAGGTTGGTCATAACTTTCCTTTCAAGGAGTAAGCGTCTTTTAATTTCATGGCTGCAATCACCATCTGCAGGGATTTTGGAGCCCCCCAAAATAAAGTCAGCCACTGTTTGCACTGTTTCCCCATCTAGTTGCCATGAAGTGATGGGATTGGATGCCATGATCTTAGTTGTCTGAATGTTGAGCTTTAAGCCAACTTTTTCACTCTCCTCTTTCACTTTCATCAAGAGGCTCTTTAGTTCTTCTTCACTTTCTGCCATAAGGGTGGTGTCATTTGCATATCTGAGGTTATTGATATTTCTCCCGGCAATCTTGATTCCAGCTTGTGGTTCATCCAGCCCAGTGTTTCTTATGATGTACTCTGCCTATAAGTTAAATAAGCAGGGTGACAATATATAGCCTTGACGTACTCCTTTCCCTATTTGGAACCAGTCTGTTGTTCCATGTCCAGTTCTACCTGTTGTTTCCTGACCTGCATACAGACTTCTCAGGAGGCAGGTCAGGTGCCATTTTATATCCTTACAATCAATGTACGAGGGATCCAATTTCTCTGCCTCCTTGGTAACACTTACTATTGTCTCTCTTTTTTCTGGACATCTTAGTGAGTATAAAGTGGTATCTTATTGGGGTTTTGATTCACATTTCCCTAACGACCAATGATACTAAGTATGTTTTCATGTGTTTATTGGCTATTTTTATGTCTTTGGGAAAATGTCTAAATTCTTTGTCCATTTTT
The DNA here is from genome assembly GCA_007570785.1 of Antilocapra americana. Classification (NCBI taxonomy): domain Eukaryota; kingdom Metazoa; phylum Chordata; class Mammalia; order Artiodactyla; family Antilocapridae; genus Antilocapra; species Antilocapra americana. Next base: position 16,049,443 of record ML663567.1, on the reverse strand, counting down.
ATGTCTGTGGGAAAACGTCTATTTAAATTCTTTGTCCATTTTTTCTTTTTTAAGTTTAACATCTTAAACTTGATTTTTCTTTTTCTATTCTTGAGTTGACATATAATTTGACATTTAGCATTATATTAGTTTCAATAGAATTATTCACTATTATACAAATATTAGAAAATGATCACCACAGTAGGTCTAGTTAACATCCATCATGATACATAGTTACATTTTCTTTAGTGATGAGAACATTTAAGGCCTACTCTCTTTTTTTTTTTTCCCTTTTATTGTTTTTGCCATACAATGCCATGATATCACCATGGGTTTACATATGCTCCCCCTCCAGAACCCCCCTCCCTAGGCCTACTCTCTTAGCAACTTTCAGATATATGATACCATATTATCAACTGTGTCACAATGCAGTACATAACACCCCCAGGACTTATTCATTTTATAACTGGAAGTTTGTGCCTTTTGACCACCTTGACCCATTCCATTCATCCCTCACTCCCTACCTCTGACAGCTACCAGTCTGTTCTCTGTATCTACGAGTTCAGGTTGTTATTTTTGTTTTTTGGATTCCACATCCAATGAGGTAATCCAGCATTCGTCTTTCTCTGTCTGACTTAGCCTCATGCCCTCATGGTCCCCCCATGTTGTTGCAGATGACGAGACTTGATTTTTTTATGGCTGAATAATATTCTTCTCTGTGTGTGTATCTCACATTTTCTTTATTGATTCATCCATCGGTGGGCATTTAGGTTGCTTCCATGTCTTAGCTATTGTATATCATGCTACAGTGAATGTTGGAGTGCATACCTTCTTTTGAGTTAGTGTTTTTGTATCCCTTGGATAGATACCCACAAACTGGATTGCTGAATCATGTGGTAGAGAAACAAAATTGCTGAATAATATGATAGTTCTATTTTTAATTTCTTTAGGAACCTCCACATTGATTTTCATAGTGGCTGCACCAATTTGCATTCCTACCAACAGCTCAGAAATTTTCCCTTTTGTCAACATCCTTACCAACCTTGTTATTTCTTATCTTTTTGATAACAGCCATTCTAACAGGTGAGAGGTGATATCTTGTGGTTCTGATTTGCATTTTCCTGATGATTAGTGATACTACTTTTCCATGTACCTGTTGGTCATCTGTATGTCTTCCGCAGAAAAATGTCTATTCAAATCCTTGAATCATTTTTTAATCAGATTGTCTGGATATTTGCTATTTGGCTATAAGAGTTCTTTATGTATTGTGGATATTAACCTTTCATCAAATATATGATTTGCAAATAAGAAATAAAATATCACTAATATCTTTAAAACCCTTGTGTGCTTATGGCTGATTACCCTCTTCTATATTCTCTACTCTTTCCCCAGGCTGTTTTACTTTTAAATTTCCATGAATATTATTTTTATGTCTCTAATTCCTTAGCAGTATCGCTTGAAAACTTTATTTCAGTTGTATCATATGTTTTCTTAAACAAGTTGATATTTTCATTTAATCTTATGCTTATAAAATTCATCATGGTAATATGTTTAGTTCATTTATTTTTACTGCTGTGTGTTATTTCACTATGGGAACACACCACAATATATTTATCCATTCTTCTGATTTGCCTCCTCCAAGTACCTTTCCACACTACTGCTAGAGAGTTCTTTGTAAAGTGTAAAAGTGAAATGAAAGTCGCTCAGTCACGTACAACTCTTTGTGACCGCATGGACTGTAGTCTGCCAGGCTTCTCTGTCAATGAAATTCTCCAGACCAGAATACTGGAGTGGGTAGCCATTCCCTTCTCCAGGTGATCTTCCCAACCCAGGTATTGAACCCAGGTCTCCTGCATTGCAGGCAGATTCTTTACCCTCTTGAGCCACCAGGGAAGCCCAAGAATATTGGAATGGGTAGCCTATCCCTTCTCTGGGGATATTCCAGACTTAGGAATCGAACTGGGGTCTCCTGCATTGCAAGCAGATTCCTTACCAGCTGAGCTACCAGGGAAGCCCCTTGTAATTGTGCTGCTGCTGCTGCTGCTAAGTCGCTTCAGTCGTGTCCGACTCTGTGCGACCCCATAGACGGCAGCCCACCAGGCTCTGCCATCCCTGGGGTTCTCCAGGTAAGAACACTAGAGTGGGATGCCATTTCCTTCTCCAGTGCATGAAAGTGAAAAGTGAAAGTGAAGTTGCTCAGTCGTGTCTGACTCTTCCCAACCCCATGGACTTCAGCCTATCAGGCTCCTCTGGCCATGGGATTTTCCAGGCAAGAGTGCTGGAGTGGGTTGCCATTGCCTTCTCCATGTAAGTGTCAATTCACTCAAATCATTTCTTTGTTTAAAATCCTTTAGTGGATTCTCTTTGTCATCAGGGGGAAAAAAGGTCAAACTTGTTTATATAGGGTATAAAACTTGTGATCTGCTTCCTCTTTACCTCTTCTGGCTCATCTTTGTCTAGCTGCTTTCAGGATTTCCCCTTTATCTATCAGCAGCTTGAAATGCCCAACGTGTATTTGTGTGTATGTGTATTTTATTTATACTTCCTGAGTTCTCTGAGTTTCTAGAAGTCATAGTTTGTTGCTTTCTCATTGATGGAAAACTGACATCCACTGTCTATTTAAATATCTTTTCCACCTCTTTCTCTGTATTCTTTTTCCCCTGAGACTCCAGTTTCTAATGTTTTAGACAATTTGATATTGTCCAACTGTTCTTGGATACCTTCTTTTCCCCTCTCAACTCTGTTTTCTCTTTTTGTTTCATTTTGGATAATTTTTTTAAAAATATAAATGCAAGTGCACTAATTTTCTCCTTCTGTGTTTGATTTGCTAATAAATTCATCAAAGGAATTCTTCATATCTGATGTGTTTTCCATTTCTAACATTTCCATTTGATTTTTAAAATACAGTTGACCTCTCTCTGCTTAAATTTCCAGTCTGTTTATGCCTTGTTCCATCTTTTCTGCTAGATCCTTTAACATATTAATCAGTTACTTTAAATTCCCTATCTATGAGTTACAACATCTGGGTCATCTCTGAGTCTGATTCTACCGATTGCTTTGTTTCCTAGCAATGGTTTTTATTTTCCTCTTTGCTTTACTGTGTGTCTTATAATTTGTTATTGAATGATAGGCTTCATGTATAGAACAGTAGATGGGCTTCCCTGGTGGCTCAGATGGTAAAGAATCTGCTTGCAGTGCAGAAGACCTGGGTTTAGTCCCTGGGTTAGGAAGATCCCCTGCAGAAGAGAATGGCTATCCACTCCAGTATTCTTGCCTGGAGAATCCCATGGACAGAGGAGCCTGGCAGCCTACAGTGCATGGGGTCACAAAGAGTCGGACACAACTGAGTGACTCACACACACCCTGTCCCCAAGAAGCAGACAGGTTTCTTTTTCCTCTTGCTCAGCAGAGCTAGGAGGAAAGGGGAGATCTGTTGCTGCTTCCCCACAACTTAAGGTTTTTATTTCACAAGAGAAGAACATCTTGGGAAGCAGGTGGTGTTTTGTGCCTGCCCTCTAGAAGCTACATTTACCTGCCACATCTGTGCTAAAGAGGGAGCTCACCGAGGTCCTCTGGGTGCCCTGTCAGTAGCAGTCACTTGTGAACAGTGAGTGGAGTTTCATGGAAAAGTCTTGGGATGCATGCAAACTTCGTGTGTACCTGGAGCTACTGATAGACTATCTGCATGTGGCCTTCAGGAATCTCTTCACTTTCTAGCTACTTTCTTGTTATCCACTTCTGTCTCAGTCTCTTTTCCCTCGTGTTCTCTTTCAATGGTGAAAGAGTTACTCTGTCCCAGCTGTCCTTGGAAGGGCTTGTCACTCTTTGAGAAATTTAGTTCCTTTGTTTGCCTTGAAATGTTTTCTCTCTGCTGGCTTCAAGACAAGTTATGATCTCGTAGACTGTCTAAGCTTTTCTCATTATTAGGATAGGAGCAGCATTGTCTTGGGGCTTTCTTTGCACAGTATAAATAGAAGTGGGACTCCCATTTAGTCTAGCTGCTTACCTGTTGGATTTTTCAGGCACTGAATTTGTAAACTTTTGAAACAAAACAATGTATAGTTTTCCTGTTTGGGGGAAAACTCTATTCTTGTGAGCGCTATTAAATCTTGTTTATAAATATGGTGACTTTCTCTTAATATTTGCCCTGGGTCAGAAGGAAACAGCCATGTTTTCGGCTTGAGACAATGCCCTTCAGATTGTGCTTTCACTATTAAATATGTGATCCTGTCCTCTACTTTCAGATATCTGGAATGAGGTTCAGAAATGCATCCTTCATTGTTTACAGTGGATTCAGCTGAAAGCAGAAAAATCTAGGATAAGATCAAAGGGACACTGGTATTTTCTGACTGTTACAGAGCCATCTGTTTCTTTTCATTCAGAAACCAAAAACAATTTATGTCACTTTAAGCACTTAAGTATTAAATATGAAATGGAAAAAAAGACCTTGCTTTTTGCTCTGCATCCTAAGTCCTATAACAAACAGAACATTCTGTGATGCTAAGGCAGTGCCAGTCCATTCCCTCTGTTGAGAATGTCCTGTCCAACACTCTCTTGCCTTGATTTTTGTTATTGTATCAAAAAAAATTTTTTTACAAGATCCTTTAGAAGCAATTATTTTAAAAGACTTATTGCCAAACACAGAGGTCTCCTTTTCCTTCTTTCCTAGAGAATAATGCTTTCAACTCTTTCAGATGATTCTTTGGGTATGTGACTTCATAACATTGTTAGATGGCAACTTCTTGATTTTTCAGTTTTAGATAATGTCAATTTATATTCTTTTATGGAAGATAAGGACATATCTCTCTTTCACCCTTTCCTCCACTACAGACTTCCACCTATTTGGTTCTTCTATCCCCACTTCCAAAACTATTTACTGATAAACTTTGGTAAGATCAATATTTAGCGTTTACTTCAATATGACCTTTTAAATGCTACTCCAAGTTGAGCCATGAAGTAAATTGTAATGATTTAAACGTTCCTCTAAAATATTTTGCTTTCTTTAGAGTAGATGAAAGTGAAGGTGAAAGTGTTAGTTGTTCAGTAGCGTCCCGCTCTTTGGGGCCCCAAGGACTGTAACCCCAGCATGCTCCTCTGTCATGGAATCCTCCAGGCAAGCGTACTGCATGAGTGACCGTTCCCTTCTCCAGGGGATCTTCCTGACCCAGGGATCACACTTGGGTCTTCTGCATTGAAGGCGGACTCTTTACCATGTGAGCCACTAGGGAAGCCCTGGAGTAAATAATCATCTTGTACTCTTAGTTTCTGTCCCTAATGCAATATTAATCATTAATGTAACCCTAAACTCTGTGTCAAATGTCTCAGTTCTTTTCAACATATTTAGATGCACCATGTATTACGTCAATTCCATTTTCTTTCTGATGTGCTGCTGTCTAGACTGACTGGCTGTGTTCCATTCCTGGGGACTAGTTGGACTTGCTTGAGTCTTGCTTCACTATCCAACAACCTGTTGAATTCCCTGTATCCCACGTCTTTTTATTTTTTGGTTTATTTCAGTGTGTTGATGAAACACAAAATCAAATAGTGTCCCCAGGTAATTGATGTTCCTTGGGTTTATGCCAGATAAATTTCTAAGACTTTGCTCATCAAAATATGTCCTTATTCTACCCTGTTATCTGATTGATTGATCACTTGACTTGATATCATGTTCTATGTGGGAAATAATATTCCTTTCACATTTTAAAGACAGTTTGACATTATCTTTAGTTTCTGGTGCCATTTTGATTTCTGTGCCATTTTTTGTCCTTGGCATTGTGAAATTTTATATTATCATCCTTGGTCAGTCAGTCAGTTCAGTCACTCGGTCATGTCCGATCTTAGTGACCCTACGGAATGCAGCATGCCAGGCTTCCCTGTCTTTCACCAAGTCTTGGAGCTTGCTCAAACTCATGTCCATCAAGTTGGTGATGCCATCCCACCATCTCATCCTCTGTCGTCCCCTTCCCCTCTTGCTTTCAATCTTTCCCAGCATCAGGAGGCTAAAGTATTGGAGCTTCAGCTTCCACATCAGTCCTTCCAATGAACATCCGGGACTGATCTCCTTTAGGATGGACTGGTTGTATCTCCTTGCAGTCCAAGGGACTCTCAAGTCTTCTCCAACACAACAGTTCAAAAGCATCAATTCTCCAGTGCTCAGCTTTCTTTATGGTCCAACTTTATTATCCTTGGTACTTCCTTTCAAATGGAAACTCATGTCCTTCAGTTCGGAGAAATTATATTACTTTGTTCATCATTTCTTCCTTTCCCCCTCTTCTCTCTTTCTGTGACTTCTATTTGGGTGGTAGACTTTCTAAATTGGTACTTCAAATTTCTTATCATTTCTCTCCTATAATCCATCTCTTTCTTTCTGCTTCACTTTCTGAAAGACTGCCTCAACTTTATCTTTCACTGCTTCTGCTCAGTTTCTCATTTTTGCTCTCATATTTTTAATTTCCAGAGTTCTTTTTTATTATCTGATTGTTCCTTTTTGAGAACATTTTGTTTTTGTTTTATGGAAGCAATTATCTTCTCTCTCTGTTGACATTAAAGAAAAATTGTTAAAGTTTATTCCCCTCATATAGTCTTTGTTTCTTTCAAGTTCTCTTCTGTTTCCTTCAAGTTCTCTTCTGTTATCTTTTAAATTTTTGGTTTCTTCCACCTATTCTAGAGGCTTTTATCAAATATCTAGTGACTCTTGGTTGTTCACATTTAAGAATGGGGTATTAAGAAGACCACTGACAGCTCTAGATTTGTTGGTGGGGCTTGTGAAATTGTGGGATTCACTGTAGGGAATGTACCTGGCTGTTTCATTAAGAAACTCTGTTAAGCATGTATTATGGAGAGGCTAGTTCCTTAAGGATCTTCCAGTCTTCTTCTTCCAGTATCCTGAGAACTGATTTGGCAAAGAGAGCTGGGAATCTCACCAACTATTAATAAATGCTCACCTAATTCCCTTGCTTTCAGTATGGTGCTGTTGCCCATGGCTGGACCTGGATTCACTAGTCTAGAGACCTTCTTCAGAGAAAAGCTTTTAGTTTTTTTCTAAGGTGGGGAGTTGGGACTAGCTCTCAAGCTCTTCTTGATAAGCGATTTGGTGCCATTCTGTTTAGATCTACTTCATGCCCTACAGCCCCCTCACATCCCCGTCTTCTGGAGGTAACCAGTGATACCAGCTCCTGAGCCTTTGAGGATGCTCTGATGTTAACTGGATGCTTTTTAACTTTCTTCAATACTGGTTTAAGGTTCAGCTTTCTCACGTCTTCTGTGTAGTTACACCACCCTTCCAACAGCTTTCCAGCTACCTCTCTTCTCCTACCTTTTAATGGGAGCTTTTACCTTCAACATTCCCCTCCTATCACTATAGACAGGAACAAAGGTTAATATATAGGTTCAAACTGCCATCTTTTAAAAAAAATAGATGTACAGTTGGTTTACAGTGTTGTGTTAGTTTCTGCTGTACTGTTATACATATGCATATTCTTTTATAAATTGTTTTCCATTATGATTAATCATAGGATATTGAATAGTTCCCTGTGCTATACATAGGTTTTGTTGTTCAGTTGCTAAGGTGTGTCCGACTCTTTGCAATCCTGCAGCACACCAGGCTCCTCTGTCCTCTGCTGTCTCCCAGAGTTTGCTAATTCATGTCCATTGAGTCAGTCTTTGTTGTTTATCTATGCTATATATAATAGTTTGTGTCTGCTAATCCCAACCTCCTAATCCTTTTCTCCCACCTCCTCCTCCTTGGCAACCACAAGTCTGTTCTCTGTGAGTCTGTTTCTGTTCTGTAGATAAGTTCATTTGTGTCGTATTTTAGATTCTACATATAAGTGGTATCATATGTTTTTTGTCTTTCTCTTTCTGACTTACTTCACTTAATATAATACTTCACTTAGTATAATGTACTTCACCTAGTATAATAATCTCTAAGTCCATCCATATTGCTGCCTGGGACATTCTTCCATTCTTTTTGATGGCTGAGTGATATTCCCCTGTGTCTATGCACTACGCCTTCTTTATCCACTCATCTGTTGATGGACATTTAGGTTGCTTCCATGTTTTGACTATTGTAAACAGTGCTGCCGTGAACCCTGGGGTTCATGTATCTTTTTGAATTATACTTTTCACCAGAGATATACCCAGGAGTGGGACTGCTGGATCATATGGCAAGTCTATTTTTAAAATGTTGAGTAACCTCCATACTGTTGCCCACAGTGGTTGAACCCATTCACACTCCCACCAACAGTGTGGCAGGGCTCCGTTTTCTCTACTCCCTCTCCAGCAATATTATTGGTAGATTTTTTAATCAAACTACCGTCTTGTCACAGAGCCTCCAGCCACCTGCCTTTACGTGGGTGACTTCCACCAGTTCATCCCCCGAACCTTCTCAGAGTCTTCTCCAGGACCCCTCTCTGCCCTGCTGAGTCACGTGCTTCTGTAATCCTCCTGAGACACCCCAGAGACCTCTGAGGTAGGCAGGGCCGAGGGGCCTTCTGGGATAGTCCCGATGGCCTTTTTCCCAGAAGGTGAGACAGACACCTAGGCTGGAGCCCAGGGGGTTTGGCCCTCATGGGGCTTCTGGTCTTGGTTCTCTCTTGTAGGATGAACAAGCTCCCAGAAGAGACACATAGGTGTTTTGGGGTCGTCCATCTCCTCTGGAGCTGCTCCAGATTCCTCAAGGTGCTCTGAGGAGTGAGTATGCTGGGGGCACAGGACAGATGGGGAGTCCCCCAGCACTCACTGTAGTTGGTGATGGGGCCTTTGTAGGCAGAGGTTTAGGGGCGGAATATTATGAAAAGCCCAGCAGTGAGAAACCGTCTGACCCTCAGATGTCCTTGTGTCCTCCTGACTGTCTTTCTGGCCAAGTCAGTCACGCCGCTCTGATGACCCCACGCCCAGCCTCCCTGAATGGAGATGCAGGGCTGTCACTGTTGAGAGTGCCTGGCCCCTCTCGTGGATGTCACCTGCTCTACATCTTTTGTCACCCTCCCCCTGCTGACAGGACTGTGCTCACGAGCTTTTTCAAAGCTGACGAGGAGAGAAGAGCTTCTTATCCCTTGGACATGGAGGCAACACCTCTGTGGGGAGGCCTCTGCCCCTCCCTGGCTGCGGCCCTTGTGATAAGTCACTGTCCTCATTTCTCCCGTGGACCTTAGGATGACTGGCATCCCGTGTCACTCGGTGACCTCACGTGGCATGAGCAGGGAACAGGGTCCATCATGCTGTGTTCTTACTAACTTTGGGGCTGAACTTTTGCCATCAGGACACTTTGCAGAAAAAAATAACTTCCCCCAAACTCACCGGGAAGAAAACACTGCTGGTTCAATAAAAAAGCCTCAGAGTGTGTGTGAGTCACTCAGTCGTGTATGACTCTTTGGGACCCCATGGACTGTAGCCCACCAGGCTCCTCTGTCCATGGGATTCTCCAGGCAAGAATACTGGAGTGGGGTGCCATTCCCTTCTCCAGGGGATCTTCCTGGCCCAGGGATTGAAGCTGGGTCTCCTGCATTGCAGTCAGATTCTTTACTGTCTGAACCACCAGGGGAGCCTCAGAAATCACCTTCAATAGAGCACCAAGAGTGAGCCCTCATGTAAACTCTGGATTCTGAGTGATGGTGATGGGTCAGGGTAGATCCATCCCCGGAACAAATGTCCTGCCCTTGTGGGGGGATTGTTGACAAGTAGGGGAGGGGGAGTTGTGCATGTGTGGAGTAGGGGGCATATGGGAAAACTCTACCTTCCTCACAGTTTTGTTGTAAACCTAAAACTGTTTTAAAAAAGTAAAACCTGAGTTTTCCAAAGCATGGTTAATTCCCAAAGTAGGATTTAAAAAACAGTTTAATTTATAAGACTAAATAATGCTACCTGACTCCATGCCTAGAAAACTCAAATGGCTCAGAAGAGCTCTGTCATTATTACCTCATTTGTGAGTGAATTAGCCCAGACTGGCCACGGACGTGCCCTGCTACCCAGAGTGTGCAGAACTGCAGGCTTGGAGCAGTCCCAGGGCACCCTGGCCTGACTATGCCCCCCCACCCCCAGGCTCTCCTGGGCACCACCACTGAGCAGGAATCCAGGCCTGTTGGTTCTGTTTACTCCCAGGGCCCAGAGGATACCAGTGTGCCAGGGTGCCAAGCAGGGACCAGTCAGTGGGTGAGCCTGGGTTAGCTTTTTTCTATTCCTCCTTGGGGCTTTACTTCAAATGAAAAGGAGCTGCCACGTGTCACCCCATGACCCACCTCCCCATGGACTTTGTGCAGCTGGTGGGCTTCCCTATCCTGACTGGTAGGGTCAGAGCTTATCCCTAGGGGTGGGTCTCCAAAACTCTGCCACTCACCCTGCGGTGATGTGGTGACTACATCACTGAAACTCGGAGCATCCGTTTCCCTCTCTGCACAGTTAGGAGACCTTGAGGGGCCTTCTAGCTCCAAATATTCTGTAGTTCTCATGGCTCTCTGGCCATCCAGGGGTAATGCACACTTCTATCCTCTCTTTTATTGGCAGGAGCTGAGACAATTTTATTGATTGGGTTCGGTCTGGGGAGAAAAGAAGCCTGGCCGCTCAGATTCTTCTCATTAATGTTTCATGTTCCCCAAGCAGCCATCCCTCCCACAATGGGGGAGGCTGGGCAGCCAACTCTCTGATGCTTTTGAGCATCATTTATCAGTAGAGCTCCCCTGCCTACTGGTCGCAGGGTCCCAGGGGCGTCTGGAGTGGGGACACAGTGGTCCCTCTGTGTTCTCAGAGATGGTGTGGCTGAGAGGAATTGGAGAGGGAGGTGATGGTGGAGGGACAGTGTCTGGAATAGTTGAATTGTCATCGGCCTTCCTGAGATGAAGCCCCACCCACCTTCCTAGGCTCAGAGGTGGTGGTCTTTTCCCAACAGAGAACTTCTGAGGCCCCAGGTGACCCAAGGATTCCTCCAAGTAGCAAAAGACCTCCTTGCCCCTTGAATTCCTATTGGTTTTCACTAGGTAAAGCTGCCTAGCTTTTTTTTTTTTTAACAGATTTTTATTTATTTTATTTACATTATCATGTTGGTTTTGCCATACATTGACATGAATCTGCCATGAGTATACATATGTTCCCCTTCCAGAACCCCCCTCCCACCTCCCTCCTGATTCCACCTCTCTGGGTCATCCGGGTGCACCAGCCCTGAGCATCAGACCTGGGCTGGGATTGATTTCATATATGATAATTTACATGTTTCAATGCCGTTCTCCCATATCATCCCACCCTTGCCCTCTCCCATTGAGTCCAAAAGACTGTTCTATACATCTGCGTCTCTTTTGCTGTCTCGCCACATACAGGGTTATCGTTACCATCTTTCTAAATTCCATATATATGTGTTAGTATACTGTATTGTTGTTTTTCCTTCTGGCTTACTTCACTCTGTATAATAGGCTCCAGTTTCATCCACCTCAGTAGAACTGATTCAAATGTATTCTTTTTAATGGCTGAGTAATATTCCATTGTGTATACGTACCACAGCTTTCTTATCCATTCATCTATTGACGGACATCTAGAGCTGCCTAGCTTTAACCTTTCCAGATCGTTGCTGGAGATAGTGATGTGCACCACTGTTTGCTATAATCAGATTGTTTTCCCTTATTGAGAAGTCATGTGGGTCTTATGCCCAGGGCTAGGGAGGATGCGGTTGGCAGGGGGCACACCTCTGCTGGTGACCGCCCCACACTCTTCAGGTGTTGTCCCAGCACCAGTCGTCCTGTTGTGACAATGCAGGCGTTGAATTCCCCACCCTAGACTGTGAACTTTAAAGAGAGAAATCTGCATTATTTGTCTGGTTCCCAGGATCTCTTCCAGAGCCTGGCACACAGAAGTGGCCATTAAATAGTTGTCCAAAGGGTGGGAAATGAAGGAAGGTAAATATGAGCCTTGCTGGTATCTTGCCTGGGGGTGCTGAGCTCCAATGTATGGACTGAATTGTTACAGCTCATAGAGGTTGACTCTGTAGGACTGTGGCATCTGAGGACAGGGAAAGGGGAGCGGGAACCAAATGATGGCCCTTCTGCCTATAAACTGCCCTGACCTTCATTTCCGGCCTTTTGACTGTAGCTGGGAAAGGCCAAAGTGGACTTCAGAATGATCTTCTTTTGAAGAAGATCAGCTAGTCTAATTCCCTTATTTTCTCAAATAAGGAGGCCCAGAGAAAATAATTTATCAAATTCCCCACTGGTAAGGGCCCCAACTAACGGCTTCCGAGGAATCCTGCTTTGCAGTCCTATTTTCCTTTCACCCTTTTACCCTGACTCCCTGTTGACTTGCTTCTTTAGAGAATAGAAATGATATGGAATTTAAAGACTAGACACTGAAAGACAAATGTAGTGAGTGGGTAGCCAGGAAAATATGTAAGGACTTTTGTTTTTTAAAAATTTACTTTTTATCAAAGTATAGTTGAATTACAGTGTTGTGTTAATTTCTGCTGTACAGCCAAGTGATTCAGTTATACATGTGTACAGATTCTTTTACATTATGGTTTATCACAGGGTATTTGATCTCATTCTCCGCTGTGCAGTAGGACCTTGTTGTTTATCTGTTCTATATGTCCCAGTTTACCCCTGCTAATCCCAAATTCCCAATCTATCCCTTTCCTAGCCCCTTCCCATGTGGCAACCACAAGTCTCTTCTCTCACGCTTTGCCCTTTTGGAAACAAAGTAAACTAGTCCCCTCTCTTTTTTCTCAGTGCTTCCCCAGACTGGGTCTCTGCTCTCCAGGGGAAGTCTGGCCCTTGAGCTACATCCTTCCTGTTTTCCTCTGATCGCCAGTGAGGAGGAGGAAGATGAGGAGAGGGACCATAAGTAGGAAGGAAGAGAGGAGAGAGAAGACCAAGCACCATCCACAGCCACCATCTGAGCAGGCCAGGCTGCCAGGCTGTGTGGCTCCTGGGAACACCGTTGTCATTGGGGTGAACATGGGTGGAGCCCCTGGGAGGTGTGCAGTAACAGCCTCAAGCTCTGGGCTGCCCTGGGGTTAATAACAATGGAGCAAAGGGCAGTCTTTTGCTATAAAGTGCCACCTTCCACAGACACCCACCAAATTGCCCTCCTCTTTCTCCTTCCATGGTGGAGCCTTCGTTATGAACCTGCGTCAGAGACAGCACTCTCAGAAGTAGCAGAGTTCCTCCCTGTTCAGGCATTTAGGATCTATGATACTTGAGAAATGGGCTCTCAAGGGGGTTTGGGGACCTGACCGCCAGATGCTTAGGCCACAGGAAGGGACTGAGGCTCCTTGTGCTTTATACAGCAATTGCGTTGTGTGGCTCTCAGCCTACGTTAGCGATGCTCTCAGTCGGCAAGGTCTGTGGTGCTCACCTGGACCTCTGACTCTCACTGGCATTTCCAGAGCCAAGGTTTGTGGCTGGACCAGCCCTTCCTTGTGATTCTTAGTATAATTGCAGGACACCCCTCAGCAACCATCATGGAACTTCAAGGACCAAGGTCTGTTACTCACAGGCCATGGAAGGTACACAGCATACCCAGGACCCACACAGTGAGGTCACAGGCAGAGAGAAAGAGCATGGACCTGGGGTCTGCCTTTGTCAGGATCCAAGGGTGGGTGTCCAGGGTTAGGGGAGTGCACTCTTTATTGGCTAATTTAAGGCCCAAGAGTGGGAATGAGGATGCAGGCAGGGAGAAGTGGGCCCGCTATTAAGTATCTGGGGTTCCCAGGGTTTTCTGAGAGGGGGCTTCTTGGCCTAACTCCCCCTTTGGTTGTTTGGCTGGGCGCTGTGTCCCACAGCTGGCAGGGTGTTTATTTGAAGCGGATGTCTTTGGAAAGGGGTGCCTCCATAATCAGTGTCTTAATGTCAGGCACTTTAACTATAATCAAAAAGCTTAATGTCAAGCAGTTACACTGCTATTCAAAGCCGTGCTGCATCGGAGATCTAACAGGAGCAGTAACATGCTTGGTGGCTTTTTGTGATAGAGAAGAAGCTTGAGAGGGCCTGCAGGGAGGGAAGAAGGGAAGTTGGGGAGGAGAGCCAGGGCTCTTATGAAAGCATCCTGTCTGCCTGTCTGGGGCTCCCCCCTTCCAAGGACAGACTGAGGCCTTGTCGGGGAAGCCTCTGATGGCCTCCAAGCAGAGCCACAAAGGGGAGCATGGAGGCAGCTCTGAGAGTTTCCCACTCACCGCCCCCTTCTGGGCTGGAGGATGAACTAGCTGTGTTTTTCACCCACACTGGATGGTTGGTCTTTAGTTTCTACTTTTTAATCTCTTGACAGTTTATAAATGTTCCTTTCTCTCTTGCAGTCGTGGAATGACATACCATTCTTTAAGGAATGTCAAATCACTTTACCCAAAAGAATATTTCTCATCATTTTGACACACATAAGCTCCCCTGTATAATTTTTGGCTATGCTTTCTGACCAGATATTAGTAATATTCTGAGGTGAAGGGCATGCGAGAGAGTTGTTACCACTGAGATGCTAAATATGTATAAACACTTCAGAACCCAGTGATTTTTGTCAGGCTTCTGGGAAGTCTTGCCTCTTGCTTTTGCAACACAACTGAAAGATGAATCTGAAATTATGCATGAATGCCCCAAGTAGCACACTGAGTTCATTTATCCTCGTTTTTAATGCTATTAAATCCTCTTATCATGGAGATTCTAACTTATTTTACAGTTAACTTTCCAGGAACCGAACAGACTTGTTAGTCTTCTCTTTAGTTCAAATCTTTATTTCACGGCTTTTAAAATATATATTTACTAGAACTAAAAAATAAAATACAAGACACCATATTTCACACATAGAATGCTGGTTAATTCAGCTCTGAAAACAGAATAGAATGGGCTTCCCTCGTGGCTCAACTGGTAAAGAATCTGTCTGCAATGCTGGAGACCTGGGTTTGATGCCTGGGTTGGGAAGATCCCCTGGAGAAGGGAAAGGCTACCCACTCCAGTGTTCTGGCCTGGAGAGTTCCATGGACTGTCTAGTGCATGGGGTCGCAAAGAGTCGGACACGACCGAGTGACTTTCATTTCACTTCACTGTGTTCAGCTCTATCCCAGGGCCTGCTGATAAAACATTTAATGTATATTTGTTGAGTAATTAAATAAATAAATGAATAAGTCAATGTATACAATGATGGTGATGTAAAACATTAGATAAGTCACTTAATTATGATATTTACTTTTAACTGTATTTCTGCACTCTAGGGGGAGGCTGGGACTTTTGTCTGATTTATTCACAGGTTTATGCAGAGCACCTGGCATAATGCCTGGCATACAGAAGACACTCAGTAAACATTGCTTGAATAATTTATGAATCTGAGGCTATAGCCACAGGTTACATTCACCTCATCTAAGCTAGATGATTCTTTTTTAAAAGATTCTTTTTTTTTAAGATTCTTTTTTTATTGAAATATAGTTGATTTACAGTGGTGTGTTAGTTACAATGGTGTGTTAGGTATATAGCAAAGTGATTTAGTTATACAGACACATAATGGTTTGTATCTGCTAACCCCAAACTCCCAGTCCTTTCCTACCCTGCCTCCCTTGGCAGCTACAAGTCTATTAGTCCATTTCTGTTTCATAGACAAGTTCATTTGTGTCCTGTTTTAGATTCCACAAGTAAGTGATATGATATGGTCTTTTTTTTCTCTTTCTGAC
The DNA here is from genome assembly GCA_007570785.1 of Antilocapra americana. NCBI lineage: Eukaryota > Metazoa > Chordata > Mammalia > Artiodactyla > Antilocapridae > Antilocapra > Antilocapra americana. The sequence goes on along the minus strand of ML663567.1, from coordinate 16,033,836 downwards.
TTAACTTCATTAGTATGATAATCTCTAGGTCCATCCTGGTTGCTGCAAATGGCATTATTCCATTCTTTTTTTTCTTTATAACTTTTAAGAATTTTATTTTAAATTGTGATAAAATGCATATAACATAAAGTTTAACATCTTGATGACTGTAAATTGCACGGTTCAGCATTAAGCATATTCACGTCATGGTGTAAAGTTTATTTATTTAACTTTTTATTTTACATTGGAGTCATAGCCAGTTAGCACTATTGAGATGGTTTCAGGGCTTCCTAGGTAGAACTAGTGGTAAAGAACCCGCCTGCTAATGCAGGAGACGAAAGAGATGTGGGTTCAATCCCTGGATCGGAAAGAGCCCCTGGAGAAGAGCATGGCAACCCATTCCAGTATTTCTTGCCTGGAAGAAATTCCAGTATTTCTCCTCCGGGAACAGAGAAGCCTGGCGATCTATAGTCCATGGGGTTGCCAAGAGTTGGACATGAATGACGCGACTGAGCACATGAGGGTTTCAGGTGCACAGCAGAGGGACTCATACACGTGTATCCACTCTCCCCCAAACTCCCCTCCCATTCAGTCTGCCACATAACATTGAGCAGAGTTCTCTGTGCTATGCAGGAGCGCCTTGTTGGTTATTTATTTTAAATATAAGAGTGTGTTCATGTTGATCTTAAACTTCCTAACTATTCCTTCCCCCGACCTTTCCCCTTGGAACCAGAAATTCATAATCAAAGTCTGTGAGTCTGTTTCTCTTTGGTAAACACGTTCATTTGTATCATATATCATATGATATTTCTCATTCTCTGCCTGACTTACCTCACTCCATATGACAGTCTCTAAGTCCATTCATGTTGCTGCAAGTGGCATTATTTTATTTTTTACTGGCCAAGTAATATTCCATTGTATATATGTATGACATCTTCCTTAAACATTCATCTGTCAATGGACATATAGCTTGTTTCCACATCTTGGCTATTGTAAATGGTTCAACAGTTGATTTTTAAATCTATACCTTTGGTCACAAAGGGATTTGGGAGAAATATTTTAAATGTATTCAAGTATAAGAACAGATTGCTCACCCTTCCTTGCTCACTTTATACAACTGTAGCCTGCCCATGAGAGCCCTTGTTGGGCATGTGTGAAAGGCAGTGTGTGTGTGCACTTATAGTTGTTAGGAACTCTTCCAGATCATCTGTGATTTATTTGTTTTAAAGTTTCTCATCTTGGATTTCTCACTTTTTGATTCCTCAGTCCAAAGGGACTCTCAAGAATCTTCTCAACACCAGATTTCAAAAGCATCCATTCTTTGGCACTCAGCCTTCTTTATGGCCCAACCCTCACATCCATACATGACCAGTGGAAAAATCATAGCTTTGACTAGACGGACCTTTGTTGGCAAAATAATGTCTCTGCTTTTTAATATGCTGTCTAGGTTGGTCATAGCGTTTTTTCCAAGGAGCAAGCGTCTGTTAATTTCATGGCTGCATTCACCATCTGCAGGGATTTTGGAGCCCCCTGAAATAAGTCTGTCACTGTTTCCATTGTTTTCCCATCTATTTGCCATGAAGTGATGGAACTGGATGCCAGGATCTTTGGTTTTTTAATGCTGGGTTTTAGGCCAATTTTTTCACTCTCCTGTTTCACTTTCATCAAGAGGCTCTTTAGTTCTTCTTCACTTTCTGCCATAAGGGTGGTGTTGTCTGCATATCTGAGGTTATTAATATTTTTCTTGGCAATCTTGATTCCAGCATCTGCTTCATCCAGGGTGGCATTTCACATGATATACTCTGCATAGAAGTGAAATAAGCAAGGTGACAGTATATATCCTTGACATACTCCTTTGCCAATTTGGAACCAATCTGTTGTTCCATGTCCAGTTCTAACTGTTGCTTCTTGACCTGCATACAGATTCTCAGGAGGCAGGTAAGGTGGTCTGGTATCCCCATCTCTGTAAGAATTTAATCTCTTAATATCTTAAGCCAAAAGATAGAAGCAACCCAGGTGTCCATCGATGGATGAATGGTTAAATAAATATGGTATATATACAATGGGATATTATTCATCTTTTAAAAGGAAGGAAATTTTGACACAAGCTACATCATGAATGAACCTTGAGAACATTACGCTAAGTGAAATAAGCCAGACACAAAAGTACAAATATTGTATGATTCTACTTTTATGAGGTGCCCAGAATAGTCAAATTCATCCAGAATGGTGGTTTCCAGGGGCTGGAATGAGGAGTTAGTGTTCAATGGATACATCCCCTAAACTTAAAGGTTTAGGAAGATGAAAAAGGTCTGGAGATGATTGGTGGTGATTGTTGCACGACTGTGAATGTGTGCACTGCCAGTGAGCCATGCACTTAAAAATGGTTAAAATGGCAAATTTTATGTTATATATATATTAGCACAATAAAAATCCACTTGCCTCTGTCCATTTTGGTTCTGTGGTTCAGCTCATGACCTTCCCCTGGTTTTGGGCCCTTTTTTTGGTTAAATTCCAGGCATGAATCTCAATGTATGATCACTTTGTCTCAGGTGGGAATGGTGATCTCATGGAGTCCTAAGCTGTCACATAAGAAGTCCAGTGACCCTGAATCCATCATACTCGTCAGGCTGTGTGCTGGGGGTTCAATCCAGAGTCCCAGGTGAGCTTTCCAGCCACTGTCACCAAAGCACTGGACAGATGATGGACGTCATCTCAGATCAGGCCACCTGCCAACTGAGGACCACCAAGAGACCTTAGTCATTGCCAGGTGGAACAGGAGACTGTCTGACAGAGCCCTGCTGGAATTCCTGACCCACAAGACTGTGAGACATGAATTAAATGCTTGTTGTTTAACTGAGCTACTAGGTTTTGGGTTCCTTTGCTAGCTTTGTGCTTGACTTGTTCTTGTTTGTCTAGTTCTTTGAGTTGTCAAGTTGTCGGAGTCTTTCTTTTTTCTTAGTATAGGCATTTATCATTATACAGTTCCTTCTTAGCACTACTTTTGCTGTATCCCATAAGTTTTGGTGTGTTGTGTTTCCATTATTATTTATTTCAAGATTTTTTTTATTTCATCTTTGACCCATTAGTTGTTTGGGAGAGTGTTATTTAATCTCCAAATATTTGCATAATTTCCAGTTTTCCTCCTGATTGATTTCCAGTTTCATACCATTGTGGTTGGTTGGAAATGATACTTGTGATTTCAGCCTTAAATTTGCCAAATCTTGTCTTGTGACCTATCATATGCTCTATCCTAGAGAATGGTCTGTGAGTACTTGGGTTGGATATGTCTTCTGCTGCTGTTGGATGGAATGATCTGTATGTGTGTTAGGTCCCTTTCATCTAAAGTGTAGTTCAGATCCAATGTTTTCATACTGATATCCTGTCTGTTAACGCTGATTCTCATCATGGATGCTCAGCAGTGCAGGCTAGTGTCAGGAGTCAAGTTATGAGCACGCAGGTATACAGCCTGAGGGACTGTCTGCAGGTAAGTCCAGTGGTACCTGCCAGTGACAGGGCACAGGCCTGGCTCTGGGCCTACGGAAGTTGCAGAGGCCCTGGCTATCATTGTGCCCTCCTCTGGCCGCACAGTCTCCCCTCCAGCATGTACATAGTAGTGAAGGCCAGAAATGGGCAGAGTGCGCTGTCTGACGTGTATAGGGGTGCAGATGGGGGAGCTGGTGATAGGTGAGCCCAGTGGTATAGGCTAATGACAGGAAAAGGGGTCAGATCCTGGCCCACACACACGTTGTAGGCCTTGGCTATCAGAGTACATTTGGGTGGTAAAATCTTGCCATCGGCACACACATCGCCTTGGAGATTGTGCCAGGCATCAGCTATGCTAGTGCGCAGTGGAGAAAGAGGCTGCAGGGGCTCTAGGCTGGCATCTTGCCCTCCCACAGGCCCGAGCTGGCTGCTGGTGCACATGGTCTTGGTGGGGGCTGGGGTGGGTTTAGGGGTGGGCACGGAGGGACTCAGGCGGCTGACATTAGTGGGTCTGAATACCTATGGTCCCAAAGCAGTGAAATCTGCAGCTGGTTGCTGGTTTCACTGGAGGCAGAAGCTGCTGGGGTCCTCTGCAAAGCAGGTAACTGGGAACTCCGGCCGCTTTTTCTTTGGAGCTGATCCTGGTACTGCTCTTCTTCCTTGTTCCTAGCCATCTCTCTGCATCTCAGCTAGGTCAGTCTGGGTGGGGTGAACTCAAAGTGAGACCTTTGAGTTGTGCCCCTGAAGGCTGGGGAAGCTAGTCGCTCACCCTACTCTTCCTTTATCCGTTAGGGGAGCTCTTTGTAACTGGGAGCTCCCTCTTGGCACAGGCAATGCTGGCTTGGAGGGTGAGATGATGCAGCCAAAGCCAGCTGCTTCCTTCTCTTCTTGTGTGGTTACCCTCAGGTTTTTTGATCCTTTGTGTTGCTTGGTGAGGTTTCTTAAGTGGACTCTATAGCTCTCTCAGAGGTGTTTTCACTTGTGGATGGCTGTCTAATTGTTGATCTTTGTGGGAGACAGTGACTGGAGTCTCCTACTCCACCATCTAGGAGGTGTCACCCTTGCCCCATCAACTCTTGATTTTGGATACTTGGAGCTGTCTCCCTGGCAGCCCCATCAGTCTTCTTTAATGCAAGTTCCAGACTGTAGCTTCCTCTGCTCTCTCTCTCCCTTTTTTCTTGTTCAAATATTCCATATTCCAGAATTTGTCAACAATTCTACTTCATTGATAGCTAATTTTCCCCATTTGTTGTACTATTTTGGGTTTGTTCCATCTTTATCTCTTTCTTTTGCTCTCCAGTGAGTGGGATTTGGGAGAGAAGGACAGTAGTTATTCCATTCCATTTATTTTCCATCCTGAATATAAAACCACAGATTCACTTTTGAGTGTTGTCTTGGTTTAACTCAAGAGCCAGCATATGAGAGCTATTTTTCTGATTTGGTTGATGTTTTCAGCATTATTCAGGTACCTACCTAGGAGAGGTTGAAACATTCATAGATGCAGAAAACAATTTAGGAACAAAGATTATAATGATTGTACTATTAAGATATTGCTGCAAATAGGAAGGAATAAATATCTTACTAGAATATGTATGTCAATGTACATGTATAATTTTGAGTCTATATAAATAATTAAGTGACTTCTACATTTGCTTATGTATAATCCTCTAGCATGTAAATATTTGGAAAGCAGGATTTTTATCTTTTTTATTCGTTATTCTATCCTCAGTGCCTGTTAGAAACTAGGTGCTCAATCAACATTAATTAAGTGAATGAATGAGTAGATTTTACACACACACACACACATACATACACACATTCTGTTTCTGGCTTATTGCTAAAAAGTAGTCTGTGTAGAGAAACCCAAATCTATTAGAACATATGGCCTTGGAAAGGCTTTCCTTCTTCTAGCTGAGCCATAATTACATACTGTTGTAAAGGACATTGTCGCTCCATTCTTTGGAAGCTTGTCTTCATTTTTAACTGGTTTATAGTTCAAGTTAATTCTCCTTTTCCATACCATGTGCTGGCTTTCAATTTTATGAAAAGGTTGGAAAATGAATTTTAAGAATGCTAGTAGCTATGTTTTGAGTATATAAAGGAAGGAAGCACTGAATTTTTCTCTGTACAGTTCTTAATGCTTTAGGATCCTCACGGCAATTTAACAATTATTATTTAAGCTGATATAAAAAGTTATGTAGATTTTTTGGATGTATTAAGATATATGTAAGCAATAATTACTGGTGTTAGTAATACCAGTTTGTGTGCAGCACCCAGTATTGGTGAAGCATGATATAATTAATTTTTTGTTAGTTCACTTTAGGTCATTCCTCTCAGGAAAACACGTGACCATGTATTGTTAATCCACATAACATTCTTGGGAACTAAACATTGTAGCCTGATGGTAATAAATGTCTCAGATAGTAAATGATTTGCCATAAAAGTAAAGGACTAAAAATTCGGGAAAATGGAAGATTGTAGTGCAAATATTATGAACTGCTATGGCAATCCTGGCATTCCTAGCCCATCCATTTTGTCAAGCAACTATGTCTATCTTTTCTTTGACTTTAGTTCTTTTTTCAAGGCAAGGTTGAGCTAGACTTATTTTTAACCCCTCAAGCAGGGAGTCTCAGCTTCTCTGAGGCCACAGCACACATACTGGGTTTTAAACTCCACAGTGGTCTGGGACTCCTTCAGAGGAAAAGGTGAAAGTGATAGTTTTTGAATCCCCTCTTGAACTCCACAGCACTGAAGGAGTTAGAGAATTCACCTTCTAAGGGCTTAAACAGCTGAGCAAAAGATGAAACTTAACAGGAAATGATAGAGGGAAAGAGCAAAAGTAGGATGAGCAGGAAGGGGTTGGGGCGTGCCACTGCTCTCCTCAGTTCCGAAAGCCTCTTAGCAAGGCATCTTTATGTCCTTGTACTCCCTCTCTCCACTGCCTCCCTCTTCCCAGGCTTCATGTCAATAACAGGAAAGGGAAATTGGGACAGAAGAACTACTGAGGGTTGAGATACCAAAATACAGGGGGCAGACAGGGAAGGCTTGTTCCTTATTTTCTCTATTTTTTAAACTTGGAGTGTAATTGTGTTACGATGTTGTGTTAGTCTCTGGATGTATGACAAAAAGAATCAGCTGTCTGCATACGTATATCCCCTCCCTCTTGGACCACCCTCCTGTTGGCCCGCCCCCATCCCACCCCTCCAGGTCATCACAGAGCACGGAGCTGATGAGCCATCCCACAGGTTCCTACTAGCTGTTTCACACGGAGCAGCACGTATGTCAATTCTGATCTCCCAACTCATCCCACCCACACCACACACACTGTGTCCACACGTCTGCTCTCTCTGTGTGTGTCTCTATTCCTGCCCTGGAACTAGGTTCGCCTGTACTGTTTTTTTTTAACTCCAGTTATTTACTACTGTCTCTCTCTCCTGTCTTTATCTATTTTTTCCTTTTCCCCACACTACCAGCTTCTACGAGGACAAGCCCAGAGGCTCTTTAACATAGCATTAAAAATCTACTCTTTGGAAGTCAGTTTGTCTATGCAAAATAGGTCTGTGAGGTAAACAGGATGCTCAGTCGCTACACCTGAGGACTATAGTCAGGGAAGGGAGAAATGCTACAAATGGCAGTCAGCTATCCATTGAGTGGCTGTCTTTGTCCTGCGGGTAAGCAGCAGAATTAGACTGAGCAACTTAACTTTGTCCATAGAGGGCTAGAGAAGACCTTGTTGAGATTGGGAATCCGCAGGCAAAGTGACAGGGCTACAAATAGAAAGGGCAGTTGCCACTGCCCAGAGAAGAGTCTCAGCACATTAGCAGTGGGGCTGCGGCTGAAGTGTTGGCATATATTGTTCGCGTTCCCCCAAATGGTATCATCTAGAGTCAGAAAATAAACGTGTGTCTGAAATGAAGCATAGAGAAATGAAGTTACAACCAAAAGGACAGCAGCCTATTCATCAGCATGCCAAGTAAAACATTGTCTGACTCTATCAGATGTGTGTTTTAACTTCCCATTATTCTTTTTAAAATGTTTATTTATTTGGCTGCACTGGATCTTAGCTGTGGCGTGTGGGATCTAGGTCTGTGCCCTGGGATCAGACCCTGGCCCCCTGCATTGGGAACACAGAGTCTTAGCTGCTGGACCACCAGGGAAGTCCCTAAGATTATTTTCAAAACAATTTCTCACATCATCTGAGAACGGTCCTATAAAGCAGGTGGGAAATTATTCCCACCCTCATTTGTCCAGTAGATCTGTGAAAGGCCCTGCCAGGTCACCCAACAACTGTCTCCATCTTTGGGACCAAGGACCACCCACCCACTCACCCAGGCTGGGAACCTGCTCATTTAAATTTCATGCCTGCCATTTCTCCAGATCACCTCTCAGTGTGGGACCGCATCACAAACGGTCTGATTGGGCGCCTCTGGACCTTTGGTTTTACTGTTGTGACACCGACTAGATGCTAAATAACTTGAAGGAAAGGACCAACCTCCTCTTTTCCCCTTGTTTACTCCGAATTGTGCTGTAGTGAAGGCTTAACCCATTTTAACTGACTTGTCCAGAGCAAGAGACTAGCACTCAGGTCTCCAGTTCTCTTTCCACAAAGCCACTGGTTTAGAAGTGACGGCACGTATGCCCCCATACTATGATATTTGCTGTGTTTAACCAGACAGTGCAACAATTCTATTAGTCAAGGAGAATCAGAGTCATGTCTTCTCACTTGACATTTAAGGAAACTAGTTGACTTTAGCCGTTCTTATAACCAATTTGACCACATTTGGAAAAAGAGATTATTTGTATTCAAAATCACTTCTTACATTAATACTTACAAGATATTGGAGGCTTTTTTTCTGTTTTGAAAAAGAGATTGACAAATGGAAACTTTTTCTCTGGTTGACTGTGCCTAAAAGTCATCTAAATGTTGATATTGTCTACTTTCTAGATACAGTCATCTGAAAGTTGGGGTAATCTGGTCTGGCTTCATTTATCAATCATGTTTTCGTTTTAGTCTCTGTGGAATAATTTTGAATATTTGTGGAGTCATAGTCTTCCATACTTAGCTGTTGGGTATATTAATAGAACACTGTCTTAAAAATAATTTGAACTGGGTGAAACAACTTCGGCCTAAGTGGATTCTGCTGCTTTACAGAGGCAGTGACAAGTTTCCTCATCTCCTTGCTGGTCACCCCACTTTTCTTTTGCACCGTTTCCTGCAGCTGGGCCCTGGACCATTCTCTTGAAGGCCCAACACAGCTCCTGTTTCTCACCTAATCCACACCCGAGGCAGGAAGGTGTGAATAGTTCTGTGCCTCTTGTATTACAGCACAGTTCAGAATGAGGTGGTGGGAGGAGGTCCTGAGTGAAAGCAGGGCCCCTAGGGGAAACCAGCCAGCTTCCTCCAGCAGTAACTACTCCCTGGACTCACCGCTTTTCCTCCCAATATTGGAGAATTCTCTGGAGTAGATTCTGGCTCACGCTACCCAGGCCATGTTCTCTGCCCTCTGGATGAGGTATTTGTTATAGTTGTTGGGACCTAGTAAATCCAAGGATAATTGGTTAGAGCCAGGCGTCCCATTGGATGGCTCCCAACTGATGACTGAACAAACTCACAAGGTAAGAACTTCCCTCCCCTTTTGACATTTGCAAAATCAAGGTCAGTAAGTATAGGTACTTAGCAAGGGTCTATAACAAGTAAGTAAAAGTTGAAATTCAAATCCAGGGCCACATGCAGCCAAGCCAATACTGTTAACTATTGGGCTGGCCAAAAAGTTCATTCAGGTTTTTCCATAGGAAGTTTTGGAAAAATTCCAATGGCCTTAAAGGTCAACCCAGTATTAAGATGTGTTGACTTCCATTAGGAGTTTTGGGTTTCCTTTCCTTCCTAACACTACTTTTTTTTTTTTTTTTTTAAGATTCAGAAGTTAAAATGTATGGGTCATATAAGCATGAGTTTGCCTTATTTGCATTGCATCTTGGCCAGGGTAGGGTAGAGGTTTTGTTTGTTTGATTGCTTTCGTTTTTTTAATATTTCCAAAGCCCTTGGTTCAGTGCTGTGCACAATTGGGCCACAGTAGTGGCTGACGAAGTACTGATGGAGCCATGTTTCATAAACACAGAGGTAGCAGAGATAATGGAAGCCAGCTCAGATTCTGCCCCAGACTCTGATCCCATTGGCAGAATCACATCCTGACAGCACGCCAGTATCTGTGGATACGGCCACGCCTGTACCTATTGTCTACAAATAGTGGTTCGGCCAACAGCTGCCCTTCCTAGGCTGACGTTTAGCCCTACATAAACATTTCTTTTTTAGAACTGGCTCTTAATTCCCGCATCCCTTGGTTTATCGCTAGTTTCTTAAGAAAATAATCTGTCGACATTTCTCCAGTCACGGGATGATGACTCAGGCTGGGGATCCGGGCCATCTTCTGGGCAGTAGCTGGACTTCTGGCCCCATCCTGTTAGGACCCAAGCCAGCACGCCACAGCGAGGTGCTCCTTCTACCTCCCCACCACCCATGCCAGCCCTTCTGCTCCTTTCTTCCTGCCCACTCTTGCCTCTGTGGTTGCCAGAGTAACTATGAAAATATTACTCCACATGCTCTGGGAACAAAATGTCAGGGCACTTTACTATTGTTTTAATTTAAAAACTTAAGTGTTTAATATAACTCCAGCCTGGAAGAAATTCTCTTACTGGCAGACAGCTCCCTTGGAGAAGGAGAGCTACAAATGCAGCATGAAGAGCTCAGGAGCAGCTAAGGGACTCAGGCTTGTTAAGAGAGCCTAAAGCCTCTGACTAGCAATGACATTGTCTCAGCTTCTCCTTTGTTTCAGTCGCCTCTTTTATTCCTTCCTTTAAATCAGTTTTGCTTATTGAATTGTTTCTCTCACTTTCCCCCTCCCCTGCATTTTTTTGCTTATTAGTTATACCTCCATTTTATTATTCTTACTTTTTATATACTTATTAATTTTTGCTCTAGGGTTGAAAAACTACGTCTTTCATTTATCACACTTCAGACCTTCAAATGCCTGCCTGCTAAGGTGCTTCAGTCGTGTCTGACTTTTTGCAGCCTATGGACTGTAGCTTGCCAGGCTCCTCTGTCCTTGGGATTCTCCAGCCGTACTGGAGTGGGTTACTGTGCCCTCTTCCAGGGGATCTTCCTGACCCAGGAATTGAACACACATCTCTTACGTATCCTGTATTGGCAGGCAGGTTCTTTACCACTAGCACCACCTGGGAAGCCCAAACCTTCAAACAGTATCCTAGCATTTGGCACTTAGGATAAGAACCTTGTAGCAGTAACTTCCATCCTTCCCTCCCCTACTCTGCCCCTAGTCATCCTTTAGTTTTGTCAAACATTTTACATCACATTGTAACATAAACTCCACAATACCTTGTTCTTAGGTTTGCTTTAAACAGTCAACTATCACTTAAAGAAATTTAAAAATGAGAAAAATAAGAAAAAAGGTTTCTTCTTACACAAAAAATCAGATCACGTTACTTCCTTGCTTGAGACCTTTCAGCAGTTTCCTATTGCCCTTGGAATTAAATCCAAATCCAACATGTCTCACAACTTAAATCTAATTAGGGGACGGGAACATGTTTCGGTATCTAGTTCCAGGCCCATTTCATGTGGTTCTCAAGACATAGTAGCTAGTTTCATTATTAACTTAATTTCTCTCTGTGTAATTTATATGCCCCAAAGAGGAGTAATTAACCTAAATGAGTACCTAGCAAAAAAAAAAAAAAAAAAACTCTCTTCCTTCCTTCTTCCCCTTTTATTATTCTTTACTGTTTCCCCACCCCCACCCCTTTTCTGTTATCTTCCAGAAAAAAACAAAAAAAAACCACTCTGCCACCTATTCATGTAGGATTTTGGTTGAAAAAATATGATCTCTTGGACTTGTGATGCATCTCATTTGTCTTGTGTTTTTAATAAGGTGCTTTGGAAAAGGTAGAGATTTTCTGCAAGTCATTTGCTCTTTTTTCCCCCCAAGGCTGCTTTCTTCACTGTCAGTGCTGTGTTTTCTGGTGGGAGGGACTGGTTTGTTCCTGACTTCAGAACACTGAATTTAATTGTCTTGTGATTGCTGTTGTGCAGAGCTACTCAGCACCCGTTTCTCTTACCAGTTCAGTGAACAGCCCAATATCTTTCTTTTCCTTGTGGGCTCTGAAATGACTGCTCCTTATCCCACACCTCATCTCCCCCTGCTCTAGAGGAGGCGGTCCACCAGTCCACGTGTGGGCTGTTGGAGTTCTCCACCGATACTCACTGACCTAGTTTGCTCTTTCCCCAGGGTTTTCCCTGTTGAGTCTGGAGGTCGCCCTCCTGGGCTTGGGTTTACCACCTCATGGTGCTCTGTCTCTGCCCCTGTCCTTCTCTGTCTGTCCAGCCTTTCCACCTACCCACTGAATTGAAAGAGCACAAACATCTTCAACCTGCATGACCTGATCCTCCTTCCAAACAGCAACCCCCCCCCACCCGCCATAATACCCATTCTAGGAGAGTTCTTTGTTTCCTTAGTCACTCATTCATTCCTTCTTTCAACTGATGTCTGTTGACTTCCTCCTGTGTGCCAGGTCTTGGGGGAACTGGGATGCTTCGAGTACAAAGAAGTAGGTACCACTCAACAAGCTGCTGGCCTTTCGGGTGTTATCACTGATGTTCTAACTTGGTTCTGCCTCTTCTAATTATGGGAACAGGGCTAGATCCCCACCTCTCCCATTATTGATGATGCTACGTGGTAAGGATCTATTCAATGGTTTTACAACTGTCATGTCAGTCTGTGTATTGGTCTGTTTGGACTGCTGGTTTTCCCCAATACTTTCTGCCTACTGGGACCTAGGCTACTTAATCAGCACATTTTATTAAATAGCAAACACTTTGTTCTCCCAGAAGCTCAGATAGAGATTACATATAGAGTACAGCAAAGGTTCCTCATGCCGTTTCAGAATTTCTACTTAAAGGCTTCAATTCTGTATTATTGTTTGATAAGTTGTCCCCTTTATCTTCTCTGCTCTCTCTCTCTTTTTAATCAATATTTTCTTTATTGAAGTATAGTTGACTAATAATGCTGTGTTAATTTCTACTGTATGGCAAAGTGATTCAGTTATTCATTGCATGCATATGTGTTCAGTCACTCAGTCCTATCCAACTCTTTGTGACCCTATGGACTGTGTAGCCTGCCAGGCTCCTCTGTCCATGGGATTCTCCAGGCAAGGATATTGGAGCGAGTTGCCATTTTCTCCTCCAGGGGGTCTTTGCAATCCAGGGATCAACCCATGTCTCCTGTGTCTTCTGCATTGGCAGGTGGAGTCTTTACCACTGAACCATGAGGAAAGCTATACATACATATATATTATGCATATATATTATATGATATATATACATTCTTTTTTAGATTATTTTCCATTATTGTTTATCATAGGATATTGGATACAGTTCTTTGTGCTATTCAGTAGGACCTTGTTGTTTATCTCTCTCTTTGTAAAACTATTTTGAACAAGATGCCTAATCTCTTGGATCGAAATTTCATCTTTCCTATTTTCTTTTTATAAATTTATTAATTTTATTTTTGTTGCTTTCTTTTGCTTTTGTTTTCTTTTAAAATTTTTATTTTTAATTGAAGGATAATTGCTTTATAATATTGTGTTGATTTCTGCCATACATCAATATGAATCAGCCATAGGTATGCCTATGCTTCCTCTCTTGAATCTCCCTCTCATTTCGCATCCCATCCCACCCCTTTACATTGTCACAGAGCATCAAATTTGAGCTTCGTCCATCATACAGCAAATTCCCACTGGCTATCTATTTTACATATGGTAATGTATGTGTTTCAGTTGTATTCTCTCAAATCGTCTCACCATTTCTCTCCTATTTTCTATCTCTGTCTTTGTTCTAGGAAATCTTCTTTTCACTTGCAACATTTCTATTGAAATTTTTATTTTGGTTAGCATTTTCAATTTCTAAGAACTGTTTTTTGTGGTTGTTATTCTATTCCTTCTTTATTCTTTTGTCAAGTGTGGATAATGATGCTGGAGTGAGAACTTCTAAGAGCTCTCACTTGTTTTCTTGTTATTCTTTTGGCAGAGGTACCTGTTCTTGTTTTAGGGATGCAACATTTTATTTCTAGGGTGATATTTATTGTTGCTGTTATTGTCATTATTTAGCTTAATTTTGCACTCTGTATTTTCTTTCATTTTTGAAGTCCTTTTTTTTTTTGCTGTTTATTCTAGTTGTGGCTTTGCTAAAATATCTACTTATCCATAGCTTTGAATTCTTATTTAGGATTAAGAGATTGGGTAACTTAGGGGCCATGCTCAAGTTTCTGTGACACAGAGGTCCCCAAACTTCAATTGCCTAAATAAAATAGAAATTGTCTCTCTCGTGGCAGACTGGAAGTGAGTGGTTTCAGCTGATTGATGGCTCTTCTCTTCTTTGGCATTAGAGTCCAGCCAAAGGTGATGGTGGTGGTTATTGCCAAGGATTGGGGGTGGTGCAGTGGAGACAGAGAATGGAGAGAATCAACACATAAACAGAAGTTCTAACAGAAGAGAGAGGAGAAAATGAGTGGGGCTGGTAGCAGCTGGAAGCATAGGTAGGGAGATCATCAGCCACAGCCAGCCAACTGGAGTCTCAGGCAGAGCTCCCATGCTAGAGTAGAGCTTGAAAAACACGAGGCACAATATCAGTCTAGAAAGAGATAAGGAAGGAGTCAGAATAGGATTCAGAAGCAGGCCCCAAGCTGCTGAGCCCAGAATGACTTAGAACCTTAGTGACCAGAGGTTTGCTCCAGACTGTGAGGCCATAGCTGCCAAGTGCTGCTTGTCTTTGGCTTGTGGTGGACTGAATGTTTGCTTTCCTCTCCAAGTTCATGTACTGAAATCTGGACCCTCAATGTGATGGCATTAGGAGGAGGGTCGTTTAAGAGATGATAAAGTCATGAGGGTGGGGCCCTCTTGGATGGGATTAGTGCCCTTTAAAGAGACCCCAGAGAGCTTCCTCTTTGTTTCCACTATCTGAAGACACAGTGAGAAGGCAGCCATTTGCAAACCAGGAAGAGGGCACTCAGAGATATGGGATCTGCTGGTACCTTGGCCGTGAACTTCCAGCGTCCATAAATGTAAGAAACAAGCGTTTGTTGTTTAAGCACCCCATCTATGGTGTATTTGTGATAGCAGCCTGAACCAACTAAGGCAGACTGATTAAGGGAAGCAATGAAGGGACAAGCATCCACTTGGGGTTAAATGATTCCTGCAATGAGGCTGCAGTTCCCTAAATAATAAGCTGATGTTTTTGCTGCTGCTGATTGTTGGAAACAAGGATTTTTTTTTTCTATCTGAAGATATTTTATACTAAACAGATTAAGATTGATGACCAAATAATTAAAATACATTTTTAGGATATGCAAATTGGATTAGTATAGACTGAAAAAGAAATAAAAATTGAAGCCAGAGCAAGAAGACTGGACATTTTTGCATATGCTTTATTAAGAACAAAAGAGTAATTTCCATACTTGGAAATAGAAGAATGGAAAATGAAAACAAATTGACTAAGCAAAATACTTCCTAGTACATGGAATATAAATGAGAATCTTACAGGAATGAAAGTGAGGCAGTTTACCAGGAGAAACATGCAGAATGCTGGAAGTTAGTAGGTAAAATGGGAAAACTAAAGCAAAGTTCCTACAGGAAAATTGAAAGACTAAATATCTTAGTAATGAGATATATAAACAAAAGCATTTTTACTTATTAGGTAAATTGCATGGAATTCTCCAGGCCAGAATACTGGAGTGGGTAGTCATTCCCTTCTCTAGGAGATCTTCCCAACCCAGGGATTGAACCCAGGTCTCCCACATTGCAGGCAGATTCTTTACCAGCTGAGCTATGAGGGAAGCCCAAGAATACTGGAGTGGGTAGCCTATCCCTTCTCCAGCAGATCTTCACAATCTAGGAATTGAACCAGGGTCTCCTTGCAGGTGGTTTCTTTACCAACTGAGCAATCAGGGAAGTCCCTTAACAATTATTTAACTTCTATTTATTTAATTTTGTCCATGTGGCATGTGGGATCTTAGTTCCCCAACCAGGGATCAAACCCAGGCCCCTGGCATCAGAAAGCAGCGTCTTAACCACTGGACCATCAAGAAAGTCCCAATTTGTTAGGTAAATTGTAAATGATAGCTATAGGACAGAAGTATTAAAAGGGAACCCTATCAACTTGTCTATCCATCTATGTATCTGTATTGGAACATACTATGTGGTTTTACTTTGGAGGTATAATTTGAATCTAAAGTAAGGAAAAAAATCTGAGTCATATGTATTCACAAGTTTGGTTATTTACAGTTTAAAGTACTGAGTAAGCATTGGTTCCATGTTAAAGAATCTGTGGAGGAGAAGTTTGGATGTTAACAAAAATAATGTTATTAAGAGAATAATCTAGATGTCTTTAGACTGATAAATACAACTTCCTTAACTGTAAAGAGAGTGGAAGAAAATAACTGTGAAAATATTTTATAAATATTTTAATAAGAGCAATAGTAAACAGCACGGCTTTGTAAAGAACAAATCCTGTGAAACTAAAATTATCTTCTCCTGTGACAGAATGACAAGTCTGTTGGGTTGATGGGGAGGGAATAGGTGTTAGTTATCATGACTTCAGCAAGGATTCTGATTTCTGCTTGGGAAGCAAATACATAAGATAATTTCAGGTAGTGATGACCAGCTACAAAGGAAATAAAGCAAAAGAATGAGGAAAAAACGTAATGGGGGTGATGACTGGTGCCTTAGAAATGGTCATCAGGGGGATTCTTGAAGAAGATGCTTGAGCTGAGATCTGAATAGTGGTGAGTAGTCAGTCATGTATCAATCCAGGAGAGAGTGCCCCATGGAGGGAGCCGCTAGTGGGTGGCCTTGGCCTGTCTGATGGGTGGAGAGAAGGCTAGTGGGGTTGAAATGCATTGAATAAAGAGGAGGGTAGGTATGATGAGAGGAGCCAGAAAGGACAGAGAGCGCTGGGCTCTGAGGATATGTGACAAAGGGTATGGATTTTCTTTATATGCAAAGGGAAGAGGGCTGAGGGGTTTGGGGCAGGGGAATGACATAGTCCAATTTTTTTTTTATGTTTTATAATTTATTTATTTATTTATTTTTTATTTTTATTGTTTTTGCCATACAATGTCATGATATCACCATAGGTTTACATATGCTCCCCCTCCAGAACCCCCCCAATTTTTGTTTGTAAAAGAGTCCATGGCTGTGGTACTGGGTAGAGTAGGGTGAGCAAGAGGGGAAGCAGAGAGGCTGTTGACATAGAGGAGAGGGTGGAGACTTGGCCAAAGATGCCTCCAATGGGCATTGTTAGGAGCACCAAATCTGGAATATCTTTAGAGGTAGGTCTTGTCAGTGGATAAGATGTGGAGAATAAGGAAAAAGAGTTGATCCAAGGATGATGCCTGGGTCTTTGGACTGATCAACTGAGAACCATAAACTGAAATGGGAGAAGTCTTAAGAAGGACAAGTTTGGGAAAGAAATTTGGGAGTTGCCGTCACTATGTGGGAGGCACTGAATTTGATAGCCTGCTATCCATCCATATGGAGGGATTGAGTAGTTGTGTGTGGTTAGTTGCTCAATAGTGTCTGACTCTTTGTGACCCCACGGACTGTAGCCTGCCAGGCTCCTCTGTCCATGGGATTTTCCAGGCAAGAATACTAGAGCAGGTTGCCATTTCCTATTCCAGGGTATCTTCCCAACCCAGGGATCGAACCTGCAGTCCCTTGCATCTCCTGCATTGGCAGGCAGATTCTTTACCACCGTGTCACCTAATTGAGTAGGTAGTTGGATTATAATATCAGAATTTAGGCAGAGAGATTGGCATTGGAGAGAAACCACTGAGAAATCACAGCACAGAGATGATGTTGAGATGACTTCTTTGGCATCCTCACAATTTCTCAATGAAGTAGTTATAAATATAACAGTAGATAAGTGGCAGGTATGTTGTGGTCCAGGTGTGACAGGCATGTGTGTAGAACCCAGAGTCCAGGATGGACAAGAACAATGAGCAGTACAGATTACATCAATTAAGAGGGTTCCTAGGGCCAAAATCTCTGTTCCTTTAGCATAGCCTTACCAGATTTAGCAAGTAAAAATATTGCATGGTACATAAGTTATACTAACAGATTTAGTCTTTGTTTATCTAAAATTCACATTTCATCAGAGGGCCTGTATTTTGTCTGATAACCCTACTTCAACATCTGCAAAAAATCGAAAACCTCCATATATCTTCCTTATTCCTCTGTTCCATAGGCCCCACAATTGTGGCTCTAAATTTAGCATGTTGGGTTATAATTGATATAAACCCCTTTCTCCTGTTAAGCTTTGTGTGCTTCCTGAAGGCAAGGCTGTGTATCATACATCTTTGCACAACTGTTATGTTGGAAGGCCACCGCCAACTAGAGACCCATGGAAAGCAACTTAATTCTTTTTTCTCACTCTCTTTAAAACTATTTAAAGGCTTGCTTTGGGCCCGTTTCCATGAAAGACATCTTGACTCTGTAATTTAGGGACTCTCCTGTCCCTTTCAGTTGCAGGAGAGTGTTGGTTCAATGCTAGAATGTGTATTCTGATGTGACAGTCAAGACTTTCAACTTTGTTAAAAAGTTTCCTCTCTCCTGGAGCTTGGGGGCTCTGGCTGAGAAGTCTCAAGCTGATGGACCATGAGGTTAGCTTCTCATTTCTCTACTTCAGTTCTCTCCTCCTCTCCCCTTCTCCCTGTAGGCAGCCTCTCTCCCTCCAGGTTGGAGGGAGTTGCTGAGGAAGAAGAGTAGGAAGGATGGAGCTGAGTTACTTGCACTTGGCAGTTCCTTAAAGGATGCTCTCTCCTCCCCTCCCCACTCTCCCCCATCTCTGGCCTCTTTGTGCTGGGTAGGAAGCCCTGTTGGTCAGGCTCCTCTATTTTCTCTTTTAGCTTTATTTTTTGTTGTTGAAGTATAGTTAATTTCAACAAAAAGAAAAACAAACTTTTTATTGAAGTATAGTTAATTTTGGGCTTTCCTGGAGGCTCAGATGGTAAAGAATCTGCCTGCAATGTGGGAGACCAGAATTCGATCCCTGGGTTAGGAAGATCCCCTGGAGAAGGGCATGGCAACCCACTCCAGTATTCTTGCTTGGAGAATATCCATGGACAGTGGAGCCTGGCAGGCTACAGTCTATGGGGCAGCAAAGAGTTGCCTACGACTGAGCCACAGAAGCACACACATAGATAATGTACAATTTCATGTTAGTTTCAGGTGTACAGCACAGTGATTTAGTTACATGTATTACAATCTATTCTTTTTTCAGGTTCTTTTTCCTTATAGGTTATTACAAAATACTGAGTATAGTTCCCTGTTTTATATAGTAGGTCTTTATTGATTATCTTGTTTATATGTACTAGTGTATATATGTTAATCCCAAACTCCTCATTTATCCTTTTCCCGCCTCTTCCCCTGTCACCATACATTTGTTGTTTTCTATGTCTGTGAGTCTACTTCTGTTTTGTAAATAAGTTCAGTTGTATCCTTTTTTAAAAAGATAGATCCTACATATAAGTGATATAATATGATATTTCTCTGTCTGGCTTCATTTTCTGTGATAATATCTAGGTCTATCCATGTTGCTGCAGATGGCATAATTTCATTCTTTTCTGTGGCTGAGTAGTATTCCACTATGTGTACAATAACAACAACTATGTGTATGTATATTTATATGGTGGTGGTGGCTTCGTCACTAAGTTACATCTGACTCTTGTGACCTCATGGACTGTAGCCTGCAAGGTTCCTCTGTCCATACGATTCTCCAGGCAAGAATACTGCAATGGGTTGCCATTTCCTTCTCCAGGGGATCTTCCTGACCCAGGAATTGAACCAGGGTCTCCTGAATTGCAGGCAGATTCTTTACCAACTGAGCTATGAGAGAAACTCATTCTGTTCTTAGTCCCTCAGTTGTTTCTGACTCTTTGCAACCCCATGGACTATGGCCCTCCTCTGTCTATTGGGATTCTCTAGGCAAGAATATTGGAGTGGGTTGCCATGCCCTCCTCCAGGGGATCTTCCCAGTCCAGGGATCGAACTTTGGTCTCCTGCATTGTACGCAGATTCTTTACTGTCTGAACCACCAAGGAAGCCTATTTTCTCCAAATATATGCTCAGGAGTACAATTGCAGGATTATATGGTAACTCTATTTTTAGTTTTTTAAGGGGGCTTCCCTGTGGCTCAGATGGTAAAGCATCTGACGGCAATGTGGGAGACCTGGGTTCAATCCTTGGGTTGGGAAGATCCCCTGGAGAAGGAACTGGCAACCCCACTCTAGTACTCTTGCCTACAAACTCCATGGACTATCTCCTGAGGAGCCTGGTAGCTGACAGTCCATGGAGTCACAAAGAGTTGGACATGACTGAGCAACTTCACTTTCACTTTAAGGAACCTCCATACAATTTTCCATCCTAACGGAGATCAGTCTTGGGTGTTCATTGGAAGGACTGATGTTGAAGCTGAAACTTTAATACTTTGGCCACCTCATGTGAAGAGCTGACTCACTGGAAAAGACCCTGATGCTGGGAAGGATTGGGGGCAGGAGGAGAAGGGGATGACAAAGGATGAGATAATTGGATGGAATCACTGACTCAATGGACATGGGTTTGGGTGGATTTTGGGAGTTGGTGATGGACAGGGAGGCCTGGCACGCTGTGGTTCATGGGGTCTCAAAGAGTCGGACATGACTGAGTGACTGAACTGACTGACTGACTGATATAGTTTTCCATAGTGGCTGTGCCAACTTACGTTCCTTTTTCTCCATACCCTCCCCAGCATATATTATTCGTAGCCTTTTTGATGATGGCCATTTTGACTGGGGTGAGGTGATACCTCATTGTAGGGTTGATTTGCATTTCTCCTGGGGTCCTTGAATACAGGATGCTAAGTTGCAGGAAAATAGACCTGTGGTCTGTAGATAGGCAGTTACCTGCTTGTGTGGCTGTGTCTCCCCCAGGGAAAGTCTCACTATTTGCCTTTCTCATGCAGGAATCAGACAGGAATCTCCAGGGAACCTGTTTCACACTTTCTGAGTAGTATCTTCTAGCCTCTGGCTTGAGATGAGATGGCTTAAGATGAGAGGAATACCCTTGTCTTTCCTCCCTGCCTCTCTTTCCCCAGACTGGGTGGGTAGGTTCAGAAATAGGACAGCCCTCCAGTTTTCTCCAAAGAAATTATTTCTCTCTTAGCTCTTTAAACCTCTACTCTTTTATATCCTTTAGGACTAAGGGCTTCAAAATCAGTTTCCAGCACCTTCCTCTACGATTCCTATGTAGATGTTATAGAATTTCTCTTGAAATGTGGGAATCTTTGCCACTTCTTTTGTTGATTTTGGCTCTGGTGCCTTAGTGGAAGCTGAGATAAAAAAAAAGTATCATCTTACCATGTTCTGTTTTATTTGGGTTTTTAGAACCTAGCTCAATGCCTTGTATATGGTAGACACTTGATAACAGGTTTTTGAGCAATTTAATTATAAACCACAAACTACAGTAAGGTTTTTCCTATGCTCCTTAATCATGAAGATCACCGTTCTTCCTATACCCACCCCCTCTACAAACCTAGATGATACCTCTTCATTATTCAGTTTACAAATCATTTCTTACTTATTGCCCTTGTTGGTTTATCTCCTCCACACCCTCCATCCTAAGTACTTGACACAGCATGCAGTAAACTCCAGGAAGGCTGGCACTGTCTGGTTCACTCTGTTTTCTGAGAAGAGAGTCCAGTGCCAGGCAGTAAGTGATAATGAATGAATGCATGAGTGAGTGAGAGAATGAGTGAGTCAATGAATGGATGGATTGGCACCAGAGTACCAGTTGTAAAGGGCTTCCCTGATAGCTCAATTGGTGAAGAATCTGCCTGCAATGCAGGAGACCCTGGTTCAATTCCTGGGTTGGGAAGATCCACTGGAGAAGATATGGGCTACCCACTCCAGTCTTCTTGGGCTTCCCTTGTGGCTCAGCTGGTAAAGAATCTGCCTACAATGCAGGAGACCAGGGTTTGACCCCTGGGTTGGGAAGATCCCCTGGAGAAGGGAAAGACTACCCACTCCAGTATTCTGGCCTGGAGATTTCCATGGACTGTACGGCCCACCGGGTCGCAAAGTCAGACACGACTGAGCGACTTTCCCTCACCATTTGTAAAACCCCTAGGCTGGGCTTCAGGGGTGGGTGTGAATGGCCGTCAGCCCTCATTAGAGCGCACCTATATCGAGGGGAGGCGCCTTTTCTGGCAACTTCATCCTTCACGGCTGAATTACGCTTCTGTTAGGAACTTCCCTGGCCGTCCAGTGGTTGAAACTCTGTGCTCCCATTGCAGAGGGCACAGGCTTGATCCCTAGTTGGGGAATTAAGATCCCACATGCCACAAGGTGCAAAAAGAAAAAAAGAGCTCCTTTTAATGGGTCAGTATACCTGCTACCTGAAGTATAGAATTGTGCCCAAGTATCACATCACAGAGGTTGACAAATCATTTTGGTCATGATATGCCTAGCTCCTTTTCTTAAACTCACATTCTTTAGTCTATCAATTTTAGAAATTTCACTGTGTTCATGATATCCAGTGACAAAATAAAAACCATCTGCTTGTATCATAACACCATATTTAATATGTATCCAGTTAAGCACTGTAGAAGTTGGTATTAAAATGCTCCTGAATTTTACACTCTTCCAAAAGTATTACGATGTTGGATGTGCGTGTAACCTACTCTTTTCTCACCAACACTTCCACCCCAGACAAGTGAGTCTCTTATGTTCAGATCAAATTGAAGCTAGAATATTGTATTAACTTGTGGTAAAAAAAAATCCAACACATTATATGTAAAATACATTCAGTAGGTGTGACAGGGAAAAATATGAATAAACTGGTGATGAAAATAGGGAAAAGTCTATTTTAGAAAATTCCAGAAGCTTTTTTAGGCTTTTGAGAATCACCTAAAGTTATTTCTGTTTGAGAGATTAAGCAAATGATGACCTGATTTGATGACATAAAATATATTTTTCCTTAAGGAATTATAGACATTCTTGAGACCACCCTCTTAACCATAAAATTGTAACATTATGTACGTATATCATATGAAAAGACAATTGTATGAAAAAGTGAAAGTGAAAGTCACTCAGTGGTGTCCAACTCTTTGTAGCCCCATGAACCGTACAGTCTGTGGAAGTCTCCAGGCCAGAATACCGGAGTGGGTAGCCTTTCCCTTCTCCAGGGGATCTTCCCAACCCAGGGATGGAACCCTGATCTTCCATATTGCGGGCAGATTCTTTACCAGCTGAGCCACAAGGGAAGCTCAGGAAGACTGGAGTGGGTGGCCTGTCCCTTCTCCAGCGGATCTTCCTGACCCAGGAATTGAACCGGGGTCTCCTGCACTGCAGGAGGATTCTTTGTATGGAGGTTGAGGCAAAATCTGCTGGTTGCCTCTTCAGTATTCACTTTCATTTTTTTCTCACCAACAGAATCCTGATTGTCTTGAGGACTGCAGTGTAACCAGCTAAAAATGTATTTTATAGTCTCTCTTATAAAGAGAGGTAAGTAAATGCTGGCCAATGAGACAGAAGTCAGAATTTTTGGTGTGGATCGCAGGAAAGCTTCTTAAATGGTAGACTGATTCATATGGCTTTTGGCCTATTGTACACCCTCATTCCCATCTTGAACTTGGACCTGGTGGCTGGCACTGAACAGCCATTTTGCAGCAGTGAGACTTCATTTCGTAAACTAAGGATGGTGGAGCTAAAAAAATACAAGAAGGATGGCACATTAATCAAATTGTGGAATTGCTATACCAGTTTTGGACTGCCTAATTTCAGACAGTTTACACAAGAGAAATGATTCCTTATGTTAGGTCTTTATTACTTGTAGCTAAAAAAAATTCTAAAAGATAATGGACTGTTTTGGGAAAAGTTAGTGCATTTGTGTCATAGATGAAACCTTTCCAGAGAAACTCTTTATACTAATAATAATGGAAAAATAAGAAGAATTCTTATTTTTGAAGTTGTTTCACTAAGCATACCACCGGATTGATTTTGGGAACATAGACAATATAAAGTTTTAAATTTAGCAGTTCTGAATGTAAATTACATACACAGGCACTCACAATTTCAGTACTGAGGCCATGTTCCAGATATACTGCTCTGCAGCTTATATACATTGTCTCCTTAAAGGTTCATAGCAACTTTATGTGGTATTGCCCTCGTCTGATACATGGAGAAACAGAGGTTTAGACAGTCAGGTAACTTCATAGTAAATGGTAAAGAAGGGATTGGAACTGAGTTTATTTAGCTTCAACGCCCACATTTATGACCACTACCTTGCCCTATTTCCTGGGACAGGAACAATGCATAGGTCTGTTTGTTTTAGCCATTTACCAAGGGCAGTATGACAAGGAATAAATATAATCCATCCAGTTGGACTTCCTAGAAAAGCTCAGCAGATAAAGAGAATTGATACTCAGATGGAAGATTCCAATAGCCAGAAATTTGAGATGTATAGAGCAGGGAGATTCAGAGTAGATGTTAGAATGGATACCCACCTGATCTTGTTCAAAGCAGACAGAGCACACTAAACCCTTTTCCTGAAAAGAAGTGATGGCTCTTCCCACTTGGAATGAGGCAGGATATGTACGGTGTTCACTGCCTCCCTGACTTCCTTGCCCACCATTCTCCCACTCCCTTCCTCTGCCCATAATACTGCCCTTCTTGCTGTTCTTTGAGCATGCCATCTGACCTCACAGATCTTTCATATACCAGTCCCTCTCTGTGGAATGCACTTCCTTTAGATCCCATGAGGCTCATTCCCTCACTTGATTCAAGTCTCTACTGCCATGAGGCCTTCATCTGAGATGCCTTCCTTGACTATTATATCTATAAAACACCCCCTTTCACTACTCTCCATTCCCTTATCCTGCTTTATATTTCTTCATAGCACCAAATGCACTTGATGTATATATATTTATATGTATCTACCTCCTCCCCTAGAATAAGCCCAATGAGCATGGGGCCTGTGCTATATTCACTAGGACATAGTAGGTGCTATGTAGGTGCCTAGTACATAGTAGGTGCTCAATAAATGTTTGCTGATGGACTGAATGAATGAATGAAGGGTGAGTTCAAAGAACCTGCTACTGTCCTGTGTTATTACATGAAAACCTAGAAGGCACTAGAAGGATGGGTTGTATTCTAGAATAGACTCTGTATTCATAAAGGTTTTGGATTTACTTCTGTTTTGCGAGCAGTTAATAAATGATGTCCATGTAGAGGAAGTGATAGATAGAAGAACAAACAATGTTTTAAAATGGAATCTTCTTAAAAGGAAAGTGAAACTGGAAAGTCATGTGCAAATGGTAGCAGTGGGACTTCCCTGGTGGCCTAGTGGTTCAGAATTCACCTTCCAACACAGGAGGTGTGGGTTTGATTCCTTGTCAGGGAGCTAAGCCCGCATGTTGCAACTACCGAGCCCCACGCTCTAGGACCTGTGCCACAGCTAGAGAAGCGGACAGGCTCTATAAAAGAGTCCACGTGACACGACTAAGACCCAAAACAGCCAAACAAATAAGTGCTTTTAAAAATGGTAGCTCTAACTAATAGCCACTTTGCATCTAAGAAATTGATTCTTAATTACTACCTAGGAAGAATGAGCGTGATAAGCAGATACACCATGTCTGCCTCCAGCTGGTTGTTAGTGCATCCGGGAGGCTGCTAGTCTTTGACGTATAACTATAATCCTGGGCCATGTAGGATAAAGGGCTGTGTTTCACCAGGGAGAGTTACAGTCTCTGGCCAGAGTAATCCAAAGCCCAGAAGTAGGTTTGAATTACTCGTTGGAGGATGGAACAGATATTGACAGGATTTTCTGGCCCCAGTGGCAGAAGAAACAGCATAAGAAAAAAGCATGGATGATTAATGCACACATTTCATCTGGGAATCAGTAGTTTGGTTTGGAGCCAAAAAGAGGGGGATACTTGGAAATAAATATTGAAAAGGTTTGCCGGAGGCTGTATCTCAGTGGGTCTCAAATGCCAAACTGAGGGCTTTGAATGTAATATGGTAGGTGTCTGGGAGCCCTTCTTCAGTGGCTCCAGTTCCAAGCCAGGAAGTGACAAGATGGAAACATTGTTATAGGAGGTTGTCTCGTGGGAGTCTGGAAGATGACTCAGCAGTAAAAGACAAAACCCAGGAAGACTGGTTGCAAAGTTAGTGAAATAATTTGAGATATAAAGACAAGAATCAGGAAGACATCTTTTTACCCATAAAAGATGTTGCGTGGTGAAGGTGAGGAAATACCTTAGTTTGCTTGAATGGCCTTAATAAAAACCCCATAGACTGCATAGTTTAAACCATAGAAAATTATTTCTCTCAGTTCTAGAGGCTGAGAAGTCCAAGATTAAGGTGCTTGAAAGTAGTTCATTCTGAGTTCTCTTCTTTTGGCTTGTACACAGTTGCCATCTCACTGTGTAATTGTATGACATTTTATTTATTTATTTCTCTCCTTTTTCTTATCAGAGCACTAATCTCATCATGCCCCCCCCCCATGACCTATCTAAACTTAATTACTTCCCAAAGGTCCCACCTCCAAATAGCATCACTCGGGGGTGGGGTAGGCTTAAATGTATGGATTTTGGGGACACACACACATTTAGCCCCTACTAGGTGGGGGCATCAAAGAGGATGATTAGGTTTTGGGTCCGAGTTATGGTACAAGAAAAACAGTCAAACCAGGAGGAAGATGTGCCCTTGGGAAGTATGCAAGTGACCTACTTGTGAAGCCACTGAGGTGATTTGGCTTAGGAATGCCTTTAGGGTGTCCACACCTTCTCAGGAGTATTTGTTTCAATAGAGAAGGTGATTGATTAGTAAACTTTTGTCATGTAGGGTCAGCTTTCACTTTTGTCATCCATATTCAGTTCAATCCTGACCCTGGATATCAGAATACTGATTATAGTTTGGAAGTTCATAATTTTTAGATCATAATGTTAAGCTCAGTCTAAGGAGCTGATGAGATAGATAGTGATGAATAACTTCCAAATCTTCAAAAACAGATTTCCCCTAAACACCTAAACTATGGAGAAGGTCATGAGTTGGATTTTATTTCTGAGCATATAGTAATCCGTGTCTCCTCCAGAATTTACTTGGCATTCCAAGAGCTAACAGGACCCTTAACGTTGGATGGAAACCAGAAATAAATCTCCTGGGACTGCCAGAGCCTTTTTTAGTCCCTGCTAGTCTAGACTCTTCGTTGTTTTCCACCCTGGGATCTGGGAGGAGTAATAGACCAAACTTTCAAGAGCTCAGGTTTGGCATCCTCAGACCCCTGTCTTATCATGCAGCTGTCTGTGATCTTAGTCAGGTTACTTAACTTTCCTAAATCTTGGCCTCCTTTTCTCTAAAACGATATTGCGGATGAAAAGAAACAATAAAAATAAAGTGCCTGGAGTGCAGTAAATAGTCACTGATATTTTATCATCACCATCACCATCATTATCTTTGATGTCACTCCCAGCTCTGTTGCCCCCGGAGGCCAGCTTGGGGTGAGAACCTGGTGTCTACTGGTGTTTATTTTCTAGTTCAGGTACACATGGGGACTATAATATTTTAGAATACATAGAATAGATGTAAATAAAGGGGCCATTTTCTGAAATTTTGGTCTGTTAAATTCTGAAAGGGGATTAGAAGAAATGCTATGAAACCTTTTCTGGAAATATTAAAACTGGAAATCTGAGTTAATGTAGAGAGGGCCAAACCTTAAGGTGAGAGACCCTCTCCAATCCTAAATTTATAACGACCTACTGAAATCCCAGAGACTCTCACTTCCACATTAAGATCTTTAATTTTTATGATCTTAAGGAAAGAAGCTGAATTGAAATAATACTGAGTATCTTAGCTGATTTTAGTAGAAACCTTGAAGAAGTTAATTTTCTAATGCCTATATACATCACCAGTGAGCTTTGTTAAATTGGAAGGCAAAATGAAAAATTTTACATTTGTTTCATTTTTTTTTTCCTTCAAGGATGTTTAGAGTTCTGCCAAGTGAACAGTGAGCTGTGCTGGCTCATTCTTAATTAGGTGACTGTAGGAAAAAAAAAAGCTTAATTAAAAAAATAAAAAGAAATGTGGTTTTCTCCCCCTCTCTTATAGGACATAAAATGGGTCATAAAGAAAAACACTCCCTAAATTTGGATTACAAATATGGAAACATTATCCTCTAAACCATGTTATATTATAATTAATAAAGACCTGAAATGGAGTGTTATGGGAAACACAACATCAGTTCCAATAAAGCAATTCTAAGATAATGAATTTCAGTAGCAAAAAGCAAAATAGACTATTACATGTAATATTCATTTAAAAAAAAGAAATATTTTATAAAAATTACAAATCTCATAGATATCAAGTATTGGACACTTATGAATATTCTAAATAAACAAAATATTTTTTCTATTTTATGAACCAGAGTTCTGTGTCTGTGAAAATGTATATTAGCTAATCTCTTGTAACTTAAGTCTATAATAAGAACTAAAGACATGAAACATAAATGTTAAGCTGTATCCAAATTATATTTGTTTCCACTTACAAAACATAAAGAGACTCAGAAAACAAATTTATGGTTGCCGGAGGGATGGGATAGTTAAGGACTTGGGGAAGGTCATGTACGCACTACTCTATTTAAAATGGAACACCAACGAAGACCTATTGTGTAACATATGGAACTTTGCTTATTGTTATGTGCCAGCCTGGATGGGAGGAGGATTTGGGATACATGTATATGTATGGCTACATGTATGTATGTATGTACATGTATGTAATGGATACATGTATATGTATGACTGAGTCTCTTCCTGTTCTCCTGAAACTACCACAACATTGTTGATTGGTTATCCTCCAACACAAAATGTTTAAAAAAGTTAAAATATATTTATAAAATATATTTAAAATTGAGATTAGTTCTCATGATATCATTCTATGATCTTTTCCATCAAAAATTTTCTTCTTGCTACAACTGATCAGAAGAGACTAGAAAATTATACACAAATGAAACCAACCAGAACAGTCCAATTTTAAAAATACTGTAAAAACTTTTAAAGCTGTTAAAAACTTTAGCAGTTTTCTCCTAAAAATTATTTCTGATTTTATGATTATCAAATTTATTAAAAAATCAAAGTGTCCCAAGTAATATTAAACCCATATACTCACCACCACTTGGGTGCTATGTTTGCTTCAGTTTTTCTTAAAAATAAATATGGATCACTCTCAAACATGTATTTATACACTTAATAGAGGATTAGAGGTCCAAAAACTTTACAGTATTCTATTTTTGTACTTTACAGTTCACAGAAATGTTCTGTTTATTTATTTATGTATTTTTTTCAGTTCAGTCACTCAGTTGTGTCTGACTCTTTGTGACCCCATGGATTGGAGCACGCCAGGCCTCCCTGTCCATCACCAACTCCCAGAGTTTACCCAAACTCATGTCCATTGAGTCGGTGATGCCACCCAACCATCTCATCCTCTGTTGTCCCCTTCTCTTCCCGCCTTCTATTTTCCCAGCATCACAGTCTTTCCACTGAGTCAGTTCTTCACATCAGGTAGCCAAAGTATTGGACAGTCCTTCCAATGAACACTCAGGACCGATCTCCTTTAGGACGGACTGGTTGGATCTCCTTGCAGTCCAGAGGACTCTCAAGAGTCTTCTTCAACACCACAGTTCAAAAGCATCAATTCTTCGGTGCTCAGCTTTCTTTATAGTCCAAATCTCACATCCATACATGACTACTGGAAAAACCATAGCCTTGACTAGATGGATGTTTGTTGGCAAAGTAATGTCTCTGCTTTTTAATATACTGTCTAGGTTGGTCATAACTTTCCTTCTAGGGGGTAAGCGTCTTTTAATTTCATGGCTGCAGTCACCATCTGCAGTGATTTTGGAGCCCAGAAAAAATAAAGTCAGCCACTGTTTCCACTGTTTCCCCATTTATTTGCCATGAAGTGATGGGACCAGATGCCATGATCTTAATTTTCTGAATGTTGAGCTTTAAGCCAACTTTTTCGCTCTCCTCTTTCACTTTCATCAAGAGGCTCTTTAGTTCTTCTTCACTTTCTGCCATAAGGGTGCTGTCATCTCCATATCTGAGGTTATTGATATTTCTCCCCGCATTCTTGATTCCAGCTTGTGGTTCATCCAGCTCAGCATTTCTCATGATGTACTTGACATATTCCTTTTCCTATTTGGAACCAGTCTGTTGTTCCATGTCCAGTTCTAACTATTGCTTCCTGACCTCCATACAGATTTCTCAAGAGACAAGTCTTCAGAAAGAATGAATTTATTGAAGGATAATTGCTTTACAGAATTTTATTGTTCTCTGTCAAACCTCAACATGAATCAGCCATAGGTATCCATATATCCCCTTCCTTTTGAACCTCCTTCCCATCTCCCTCCCCACCCTACCCCTCTAGGTTGATACAGAGCCCCTATTTGAGTTTCCTGAGCCATAAGGCAAATTCTCCTTGGCTCTCTGTTTTACATATGGTAATATAAGTGTCCATGTTACTCATTCCACACAGCTCACCCTCTTCTCCCCACGTCCATAAGTCTATTTTCTATGTCCATTTCTCCACTGTTGCCCTGTAAATAAATTTTTCAGAACCATTTTTCCAGATTCCATATATATGCATTAGAATGGTATTTATCTTTCTCTTTCTGATTCACTTCACTCTGTATAATAGGCTCTAGGTTCATCCACCTCATTAGAAGCTGACTCAAATGTGTTTCTTTTTATGGCTGAGTAATATTCCCATATGTATATGTACCACAACTTATTTATCCATTCATCTGTCGATGGACATCTAGGTTGCTTCCATGTTCTAGCTATTGTAAATAGTGTTGAAATGAACAATGGGATACATGTTTCTCTTTCAAATGTTCTATTTGATAACCATCCTCTTCTCTATTTCTGTTGAAGACTCTATATGGTGAACAATAATGATTGGGTACTTAGGTCATTTAGCATTATGTATCACTTCTGTTGAGAGAAGTAGTGAAATACTAAATATAGCTCTTGTTAGAAACATTTACAGCCTAGTTAAAATGCCAAAATGAAAACCTGGTGAGTTAGGAGTTTTTATAGTATTTTACTGAACATGTGTGTAGAAGGCACATAAACTATGGATATTTGTTTTAAGAAACTGTCTATGCATAGCTTTGCATAAAATACTTGGGAAACAGTTACTTGATGCGTCATCAATTTGGAAGATCAAACTAGTTAACATAAAGTGAAGAGCCAATTTCAGAATAAAGCCATTTCTCATAGAGGACTTTATCTTTTGTGAGATTCCCTGGTTGTTTACTTAGTGGTTCCTAGGAGCAAAAATTCACATAAATTATGCTTTAAGAATTGGTTAGTCTTTGGGACTTTCTTGGTGGTCCAGTGGTTGGGACTTTGCCTTCTAAAATGCAGAGGTGTATGTTCAGTCCCTAGTGGGGCAGCTAGGATCTCACATGCCCCTGGGTGGAAAAACCCCAACATAAACAACAGAAACAGTATTGTAACAGATTCAACAAAGACGTCAAAAATGGCCCATGTCAAAAAAAAATCTTAAAAAAAGGAAGAATTGGTTAGTCATTATGGGTCAATATACAAAAATATGGCAAGAACTTTGGTAATATGATTAGTATCATAAGAGAGCAGAGCATTGCTAATCTCACTAAGAGGGGCAGTATTTATTGGCATATTCTTTATGTTATTCATTGTATTGGAAATGTGCAAAACTGGCTCAGTAAGTATAAAGTTCATGAAAGCTGAAAATAGGATGTAAGGTGCATAGAATCTACTATGCTGATTTCAGTAACTAGTTAATATGCTGCAAAATGTGCAATGTAGGTAAACTGATGAAAAACCTTCACTTGACAGCGTCTGCCTCTTTGGAGGATTGACATTTGCAGTCTTTTGTCTGCATATACTTACAGTATCTTAAATTAAGGAGTTGTGCACTAGGAACAAGAGGTACGTGCTTTCCGGTCCAAATTGTCTCAGATCCTGCGTTTTCTTGCAGCGGTTTGTTAAAGGGCAATTTGGTGGGTAATCGCTCGGAGGATTGCGGGGGCTACATATTGATACTTGTGAAACGCTCGACTTTCTTCAGAAGTAAATGGCTGTATAGTGAGCACAGAGTACCATAGTCCGAATTTAGACGGCCTCGATGATTCGTATTGATATCTCATCGCTTGTCGCAATTCATAGTTAAGCACTTCTAAGAGAGTATAAACCCCGGTCTGTTTATACTCCAGTGTCGGGCACAGGCATTCACCCATGTATTTGTTGAGTGAATGTTGCAGTTCTGTGTGCCATGCATTGTGTGCGTCTGATCTGTGAGGAGCATGGCACGCCGACGTTAGCTACTAAAGAATTCTCCTGACGATCGGGAACAGAGGTAATCAAAGTTTAAAATCACCTTTACTTGGAGGTGATGCACTCCGGGCATCCGGGTGAAATTCTTGCCTGAGATCTGAAGTGCCGCGGAAAGTACTGTGGGAGCCCCTTCCACCACCACCGGAGAAGGAGTCGCGAGCGCAGGTTTAAGGTCCGAAGCCGCCGGAGCAGGAGCCCAGGGAAACAGAAGGCGCAGGTGGAAGGCTGCGCGCTCCTGGGTGCGCTCCGGCTCCGATGCCCGCGGCGGCCAGTAAGCGGCGCTGGGCCTCGGCTCTGGGGGCCCGGGAGCGGGCTGCGGATTACCTGCAGCAGAGGCGAGCCGGCGAGCTCCTCCCCGCCCGCCCGCCCCCACCGCCCGCCCCCACCGCGGCACTCGCGCGGGCTCCGCCGGCTCGGCGCACTCGCCCGGAGGAGCCGGGGCCGAGCAGTCCGCCTGCGGCAGGCGGGGCTCTCGCAGCCAGCGCGGCGGGGCTGCGGGGCTGCTGGCCCGCGTCCTCCGGGCCGGGTCGCCCTCCTCCCGCACAGTGCGGCGCAGGGAGGCTCCCGCCTCCGCCGCCCCCTCCCGCCGGCCTCCTCCTGCGCTCTGCAGGCGGGGACCGCTCGGCACCCGGCAGCCTCGGGCCCCTCCCGCCGCCGGCTCCCGGCCGCAGGAACAGCAGCAGCAGGAGACAGAGCGAGGGGCCGCCGCCGCCAGCGACGCCGGGCTCCGCGGGGTGCGGGAGCCGGCCCCTGCAAGAAGGAGCAGAGCCATGGCCGATGGGGGCGAGGGCGAGGATGAGATCCAGTTCCTGCGAACTGTAAGCGCCGCGCGCCCCGGGTTCCCCCGGAGGGGGGCGGTTAGAGGGAGCCGGGGCATCCCCTGGCCGCTTCCCGACTGCGGGACGCGCGGGCGGGTAGGGGGCGGCCTCCGGGGGTGCGGGAGGAGCCGGGCAGCCCCCGGGGGCGCAGGTGTGCGTGCCGGGACGAGGGAAGGGAGGCTGCGCGTCTGTGCGCCCGCGTGTAAAGCCCGGAGACGGAGCGGGGCCGGAGCGCGGAGAGCGGCCGGCGGCGCACCGGCGTGGCCCCGGGGCGCTGGGGTCGGGAGCCTCGGAGCAGCGGGAGTCTGGGGACTCGGGGGCTGCGGATCCGGCCCGACCGGTCGGCGAGGCTGGGACCTTCGGGGCAGCCGGGGGCAGAGCGCAGACTGAGTGGCCGATGGGGAGCGGGGACCGGCAGGGACGCGGGGGTTGCCCGGAATCCCGCCGCGGCGCGGTTTCCCGGCTTTCGGGCTGGACCCGCGCGCAGTCACGCAGCCCGGGGATTCGCCTCGTTGGCGCGGCGGGGCTCGGGGAAGCGGGTGCGGGACGCGCCCCGAGACGGCCCCCAGGTCGAGGCGCTGCGCACGGGAGGGAGAGTCGTCTCCGCGGACATCGAGGTGCCTGGGCTCGGGCCGTTGGTGGTGCTGAGACTGCTCGCGGAACGTGGAAGGGATGGGAAGTGGGTGTCTGTGCACGCGCACGCGGGGGCGGCGGGGGACCTCGCGAACGCGTCGTTCTCTACATGTTGGCTTATTGCACGCTGAGTGCAGCAAAGTGTGTGTGTGTAAGGGCAGGGAGGCTGCCCGGAATTTCCACAGTGGCAGCAGGGAAGGGTTGGCTTCACACTAATACAGTTTTTTTCTCCTTAAGTACCCCTTGGCACTGCTCCTAACTGTCGCTGATGTGTTCGAACGCTGCAGATACTTCCCTGGCTGAGGCTTTGCTCCCCTCGAAGCTGGGACTGGAGAGCCCCTTGGCAAAAGAAAATGTCGTAACTTCTGGTTAAGAATCGCCGGGTTAGCGTTTGCAGCATCCTTTCGGCCTTTCCTTTCCCAGCACTTGCCTCCTTCCCAAGGATGTTCCCTTCAAGGATTCCCTCCACCTCCCATCCCCCCGCGGAAGACTGCAGCTTCTCCGTCTCTTCTTTCCCCACAGTGAAAAAGCTGTCGCTGCCCACTTCCAATTACCCCCACAGTCACAGACAATTCGAGCGAAACTTAGGTTTTGAAATATTAACCAGATAGCAACTTTTAGGTGCGAAAAGAGCCTAGATGATGTATTTGGGTCCTGAGTAAAAACAATGCATTTGTCCGAGAGCATTCCAAGTGGCCTGTTTTTCCATTTAGCTCTTCTAATTTTTTTTTTTTTTGCACTCATTTTTGCTTGGGGGTAGGAGCTTTATTAAGAATAAAATCCAGAGTACACATCAGATTGGCCAGTGCTGTGATCTAATAGCTGCGAGGCATGCACCATTACATATGCTGTTTGTGGTACTACTGGTCCCCCACCCCGCTCTAAAGAACCGGTTCAGGAAAACCTTGCTCATCAGGAATATTTTAAGCCTACTAGTAAGACAGTTTACCTTTATTTATCAATTTTTTTTAGTGGAAAACTGTCTATATGGCTTTCTAATAACTAATAAAAAGCCACATGAAAAGATGTTTCTCAATACCAGGAAAGCTTTTGTTTTGGGTGGGTAAAATATTTAGTTGCTGTGTAATCTCTAAATTCAATTTTTTTCATACTCCGTAGGGTTTAAAATTAGCTAGAAAATTTTGGAAGGCTCTGTGCACTCAAGGGCTTCCTGCAGGCTTAAATGTTAAGCTGAGCTCATGGAGGTGGTGTTATCGGAATACTTAATGGGGACAGAGGTAATGTGCTTGCTGATGGGCTTCTGTACATATAAAGTAATGTTAAGTCTGTGCCCCTGGACAGCTGCCTGTCAGCCCCAGCGACACCTTTGATAAGTGGGTTCTGGGTAGAGATCTGGCAGTCCTAGGCTGGGATTTTTCTTTTAATAAAACATCCATAGGCTGTTGTGCTGATGATAAATGACCTTGAAGGAGGTAGCTTGGTGGAGCAGGGGAATTTTTTTGGTGTGGCATGAACAACTAAAAGGAAAACATGCCTTCCCTCTAAATTTTAGTTTTAATACAGAAACTCTCAAACCCTTTATCATTCCTCTATCTGCCCTTGCTCCTTTCTATTTTATTCTCTTAACCTGATAACGTTGTTGGTTCAGAAATATTAATGGAATTAGGAATGGAGAGAATGTAGTTCTTACTTTTTTGGGGGGGCATTTTTTTCTCTGTTTTTTTTGGTAGCCCCGGGAGTTTTAACAACTTGCACATATACATAAAACGGTTACAGATTATGGATAACTGTCTTGCTTAAAAAAAAAATTCAAACTGTTAGTCATTAAAAGGTCATAATGGTGAATTTGACCAGACATATCGTATATTCTGAGTAGAGCACCTTAAATATTTTCTTGGGTTTTTATTCAAGCACAACAGTGTATTGATGAATCTTTGGCATCTTTGTGTGCACAGAAAGCTTTTCTTCTTCCTTCTTCTTCTTGCAGAGGTTTATGATCACTGTAAAGGAAGCAAAAGTGAAGTCTTGAATGGATTCCGTCCCTGAGTTATGTCTGCTGCTGTCAGTTAATTCTTCATTTGTAAAGGGGAGTTTTGTCACTGTTTAGCCCCTGTTGGTCTCTCTCCTAGCTCTTTTCCATTATGCAGTTGTGAGTTTGCTAATATTCCTTTAAAACGCTTGCACAGATGAAAGATTATCATCCATTCAGTGGCTTTCCCACCAGCCAGAAGCAAGCCTACTCTGATGTGTTTATCTGTGAGAGAAATTAAGAATACCTACATGTAAATGCTGTACATGGTGGGACACTTAGAAGAATCCTATCATGAAATACACCTTCAGCCCATAATGGATTTTATTCACTATCATTTCCACACACAACCATGATTTGGAATGTGTGGTTTATTTTATTTTAAAAATGTCCTTAGCATACCAGAATAGCGATGCTGGAATCCCTTAACTGTAAGCATACCATGATGTAAAACAGCAGAGTTGATTTTTCCTAAAGTACTTTGCTTTTCTTTCGTTTGTGTAAGCACAGAGGAGTTACTCTGGGGATGTGCTGTGTCTTGTAGTTTTGCATTTATGCAAAGGTTGAGACTTCAGGCGTAATCCAGGCTGCAGAAGTTCTTCCGATAGGAATGTGTCTTCCTTTGCAGAATGAAACATTTCACCATAGATTTCTTCTCAATGCTTCCATATCTGGCTTGCTGTTGATAGGAAGCATCTCAGAAAGGATTCAGCAATTAATGGTGAAAAAAAGTGAAAGTTGCTCAGTCGTGTCTGACTCTGTGACTGCATGGACTGTATAGTCCATGGAATTCTCCAGGCTGCAATACTGGACTGGGTAGCCTTTCCCTTCTCCAGGGGATCTTCCCAACCCAGGGATCAAACCCAGGTCTCCTGCATTGCGGGGGGATTCTTTACCAGCTAAGCCACAAGAGTGATTATAAAGTGTAAATGCCAGTTCACAACACAGGGAAATAGATCAGGCTGGAATGTGTAGTCCTAGTTTGTAGAGGTCCAGGGAGGTTAATTGTACAAAGTGAGCTGCTCAGCGGTGTGGAACCAAGACTAAAACTCAGATCTTAGGTGGATGTCTTTTCCAGGCGAGAAA
The DNA here is from genome assembly GCA_007570785.1 of Antilocapra americana. Taxonomy (NCBI): domain Eukaryota; kingdom Metazoa; phylum Chordata; class Mammalia; order Artiodactyla; family Antilocapridae; genus Antilocapra; species Antilocapra americana. The sequence goes on along the minus strand of ML663567.1, from coordinate 15,997,376 downwards.
GCCTGCTTTATCAGCTGCTGAATCCTGTTTTTGGTTTACAGCAAACAGGAGCCACAGTCAGTTTTCTTAGCTATGGGAATGTCACAGAACACAAACAAGATTCTGGGTGAGCGCTTTTTGCTCCCTTGATAATGAAAGCATGAGGAGCTATCAATAGATATGCATTGTGGAATTTTTTTTTCCCCAAGGAACTGTTGGAAAGCCGATCCAGGCTTCTTTTTTTCACTTATTTTTCTTAATCTAGAAATTGGTGTGTGCACATTGGTAGGAAGGGCAGGATCTGAAACACTTAGACCACTAATTTACTTGACATTCCATCTTGTTTGTCCTTTGGCTTTAGATAAGTGTGTTTATCAAGGCTGAATTGCCAGAGAAAGGATTACAACTTCTGGGTGACTGTGCTTCTGTAAATAGCCCGTGGGGGAGAGGGAGTGATGACAAGGCACACATTTGTCTCCTGAAACTCTGACATTATGGAGATTTTGTTAATTGAAAAAAACATTTGTTGAGCACCTTCAATGTGCGTGGCATGATGCTAGGTGTTAAGCATTCAACATAAGGAAAGCAAGTGGTCTGCAATTATAATTGCAAAGCAAAGGTTTAGAGGCTGGCATGGAACAATTAGATGGAAAAAGCACATGTAGAAATGCTAAGATACTTGGGTAGGAAGAGACCACTGGAAAACATTGCCCTGTCTTCCCCTGTGTCTCCTTTCCCTGTCATTTTGCAGATAAAGAAAAGCTCAGAGAGGTGAAATGGTTTGCCAACATCACACTCCAGATTAGTGACTGTCTTGGTTCAGGCCCCTATAATAGAATACCACGGACTGAGTGGTTTAAACCACAAACATTTGTTTCTTATGGTTCTGGAGTTTGGTGGAGCCAAGATCAGGGGGCCAGCAAATCTAGCATGTGATAAGGACTCTCTTCCTGGTTTGAGATGTCTTCTTGTTGTATCCTCATATGGCTGAGAGAAAAATCATCTCTCTTGTGCTTCTTCTATTTATTTATTTTCAAACATTTTCTATTAGAGTTTAGCAGATTCACAATGTTGTGATGGTTTCAGGTGCGCAGCAAAGTGACTCAGCCACACATATACATGTGCCCATTCCCTCCTAAACTGCTCTCACATTCAGGCTGCCATATCACATTGAGCAGAGTATCCCTGTGTTATACTTATTAATTATCCATTTAAAATAAAGCAGTGTGTACATGTTGATCCCCAACTCCCTAACTATCCTTTCCCTCCTGGTAACCATAAATTCATTCTCTAAGTCTGTGAGTCTATTTCTTCTTAAAAGGGCACTAACCCCATTCACAAGGGCCCCACCCTCATGATCTAATTACCTCTCCTACTTCCTGATACTGTCCCCTTCGGAGTTAGGATTTCAACACAGGAGACTTGGGGGAATGCAAACATTCAACCCATAATAGTAGCATTAGAGTAACACAAAATATGTGAACATCGCTGAAGAATTGCCCATAATTCTAGTTTATTAGCAGAGCATTCTTTGTACAGTAGATCTAAATCTACCTGTTCCATTTTATACTTATCATCAGCTTCACAGGGTTCATTGTCTAAATCTGCCCTCTTGTCCTAGGTGCTGACAAGGACTTTTCTTCCTTTCTGAAGTTGCAATCCCTCTTGTGTCCCAGATCTCAGTACAGTACTTGCTCGCTGGTCCATGATAGGAATCTTGCATGCATTCCATCCTTTCTCTGCCTCCCTCTCCACTTGTTCCCTGTGGTCAATCTTGAATCATGCTAAGTTTTCCTGTCTTAAAATTTCTTTGTTTGACCCTAGCCTTCTTTTACTGCTCAACTCCTCAAGATGTGGTCTCCACCCTCTGCTCGTCTCCACCACTGCAGGTAATTGTTAGCTCACTTCTCCTGTTAAAATCACTTGAGTAGATGATCTGACAGTAACCTCCTCTGTTCCAGATCTAAATGTTCCTCCCACCCCTGTTCCTTTAGACCTCATAAACTCTCCAACTTGGCTCTCCTTTTGGAAGCTCCTCTGTCTGCCTCTGGAGCTAGGATACATTTTAAGTTATTTTTGTACATTCCTGGTCACACTTTTTGGGGGTTCTTTTCACTTTGTCTACTCCAAGTCTTCAGTTGTCCCCAAAGATGCTGTCCTGTCTCTAGTTCTCACTCTTCTGCCTTTGTGAGCTTATCTGTGCCTCCCAGTCTAGGATCCTTGGAGTAATAGAGTTTGAAAAGCATCACAGTGGCTTCATCCAGCTCTGGGAGCCAGAGGAGTGACATGAACTTTCCCAATGCTGTTTCTTTGCATAGAAGAAACCCTCCCATGTCTGCTGGCCTTTGGACTTTCATTTCCAGTTGCCTGCAGCCTGTTTTAACTCCGCTCCTACTCTGTACACACCATCCTGAGTAGATGTGTGTTCTCTCCCCCAGTGGCTCTTCCCAGTGGTTGTACATTGGCCAGTGACTCAGGCTTAAAAATACCAGTGTGATCCTGATCTCCAGAAAAGCTTCTGAATCCACCAGGACCCAGCTTAGGGACTCAAGAAAGTTTTTTAAATATTCTCCTAAAAACCTAAAGATCCTAAGGGCTTTAGCTCAGTTCTCTTTGTTCCTATCATTCTTTACTTGTAACCGTCTCCTGTCACTGTCTCCCTGGCCGCCTAGCTCAGGTTTAGATCTCTTTCACACCCCAGCACTTGTGCTAGCCCTCATCATTCCCCCTTTCCCAGCCACTGCAGCTCACCTTGAATCCTCCTGCCTTCGCATCCCCTTAACACTCTCGTGTTCCTGCCACCACGCCTTGGTTCTGAATTGCTGGCACACACACAGTCTGACTTCTCTCCTTGAGTCAGAATAATCTGATTCTTGACACCTTACTTGGGTTCCCCATCATGCAAGGTCTCACCCTTGCGAGGAAATAATGAGATGAAAGTGACTGAGACAAGGGAACGAAGAAGGCAAGAAAGGGAATAAAGGAGGGACTAAATGAGGCTGAGTGATAGGGGCTGCAGGAGACCCTGGGAGAGATCCTGGGTTCACTGCACAATCTGTTCTTCAAGTGAGAAGCTTCTAGATGGGGAGGTGATTTCCTGGGCATCACAGGGGCATGCAGTGGAGAGATTTTATCCACTACTTTCGTCTTTATTAATTATGGGAAGAATGTTGGGATGGGAACTTGGCCGGTAAGTGATTGTGTAACCTTGGGATTGGTGAGGGTTTTCTTTTGGAAACTGAAAAATGGGGAATTGTTTGCCTCTGAGCAGCTCATTGCCTTGTTAAGAGTCCTGGGGTCAGCCAGACTCAAACCATTTAGAAGAATGAGTTTAATCAAACCTTGCCCTGGGACTGGACATCACATTTTTTCCACAGTATCATCCGTGTCATTTATTTGTAATAAACAGTCAAACAGATGCATTAGATTCAGAATCTAGAAGCTGAAGGTCAGTTTCTTCTATATATTATCATTTTCCCCTTATACTTTCAACAAATATGTATTTTGTACCTGTGATGCTCTATGTATAACAAGCATATCAGCTATTATTGTGGATTAAAAACAAATTCATATAAGCACTGGCTGCTTAGAAGTTCACAGACAAAGGGCCCTCTTGCACAAACATAGAACATCAGATGTTAATAATACATTTTGTGAGCAAATATGGACATGCATACTTTGGATGATGCTGGGCGTCCCTGGATATTTTCATCTTTGTGGATCACAGCATCAGCAACTACTCGTAGTGATGTCTTGCTCTCCACCATCTCAGCTTTGAAGCACTTCTCTGGCTTCCTTTTTTTCCTTGGGCTGGTGAAGAATTGACCCATATTTTGGGGGTTTCCTTAACATTATAGATAGCTGGCCTCAAAGCCCAGATAAAAAACTGCTCCTCCTGTTTCCAGTGGCCCAATAAGAGTCCTACAGTGATGTTTCTTCTGAAAATTGAAACTTGAAGTTTCCCATGTTGCTGGCTTGGGGTGTTCAGAGGACTGGCACAGAGTTGCCTCCGTGCCCATTATCCAAGCAGAGCTCTGTTCACAGAGCAAGGACCACTGACACGTGTGCCCGGGTGAGACCTCCGCTAGGTGACTGTGCCTGGCACCTACTGTCACCAGGCAGTCATCAGTATTTGCCAGTTTTCCGAGGAAGACCTTAGCTCTCACTGGGGAGCCGAGGTGGATCCAGGGCACAGTGAGTGGAACAGAAGGACGTACTGCAGGAGCTCAGAGAATGATGGGCCTTGCTGGGTCTGGAGAGGGTTGAGGCAGGACTTCCTTCCTAGGTGCTGTGAGCACTCCTTGTCCACAGGGATAAACA
>ML663567.1:15809860-15992677 GCA_007570785.1 Antilocapra americana | reverse complement strand
AAAAAAAAATTCATTTGAATCAATTCTCCTCAGATGGACCGAACTGGAGCCCATTATCCAGAGTGAAGTAAGCCAGAAGCAAAAACAACAATACAGTATATGAACTTTGTTATTTTTTAAAATTACTTTTTATCGAAATAGAGCTGCTTTCCAATGTTGTGTTAGTTCTCCTGTGTATCAGAGTGGATTAGCTGTACATACACACGTGTCCCCTCTTTCTTGGACTTCCTGCCCCTTTAGGTCACCTTGGAGCACTGAGTAGAGTTCCCTGGGCTGTGTGGTAGGTTCCCCTTAGGTACCTATTTCATGTGTAGTGGTGGGTTAGTCGCTCAGTTGTGTCTGAATGTTTGCAGCCCCATGGACAGTAGCCAGCCAGGCTCCTCTGTTCATGAGATTTCCCAGACTAGAATGCTGGAGTGGGTTGCCATTTCCTTCTTCAGGGGATCTTCCCGACACAGGGGCTGAACCCAAGTCTCCTGTTTGGCAGGTGGATTCTTTACCACTTAGCCACCCGGGAAGCCCAAAAGCCCGATCTATGTTGTACATAGTGTCAGAGTGTGTATATATCAATCCTAATAATATATATCAATATGAATTGATATATATATATATATCCTAATATACTCATATATCCTAGTGTATATATATATATTATATATATCAACCCTAATCTTCCAGTTTATTTCCTTCCAATTTAGAATCAGACTCATATAGTTTGCATGAACGCATGAGTTTTACTCATTTTTAATACACAACCAAAGCCACAAAGTAAAAGATTTTTTTGAGAGCATGAAAAAAAGAGATAAGAAAAAAGCAAAATTTCCAGGAAAAAAAAATCAAATCCTTGATGTTGAGTGAATTGGGCCATTGTGAAAATAGGTACTGAATGTCACACTGAGCTTCTAGTCATTAACCGTTGTGCTCACTTGTTTTCCACAGTGGATTTATGGTGATCAAAATATGACCTCTTTTAAGTTTTACTAAAGTCTGTGTTTATTTTACACACACAAAGACATTTTCATGAGGAAATTTTGGTCACACACATGAAAGAAAGATAGTACTCCATATTTCTTGTTATCAAATTTTGATCAGAAAGTTCTTTAGGAACACGTATAATTATGAGCCCATTGGGTAGAACACAGTCCTTTTAGAGAAGAACAGCATGTTGAAGGATGATTAGGGTACTTGAAAACATTACAGGGACACATACTTGCCCACACTCACTGAATTGAATCCTCAGCGCTCTTCTATCTCTCTCCTTGTTGTCATATAGAATATTCCCTCCATCCCCTTTGGTCCTGGACACATCTGGCATGATTTGTCTTTTGAGACTGTGCCCATTGTTGGGAGTTGTGATCGGCTTACAAGTTCTGGCTTGTAGGTTCAGTGACATGTCAGGAGAACATTTCCTCTTGAGTCTCAGACAAAAAAAGCTGGAATGAACTGTTTCTGATTGATGGCTGTCAAAGAAGCTTAAAGCCTCCAGTTCTGCTGCTGTCCTCTTCGTGACAGTAAAGGGGACTATCATCTCCTGAAGCGGAGCAGGCAATGGCACCCCACTCCAGTGCTCTTGCCTGGAAAATCCCATGGACGGAGGAGCCTGGTAGGCTGCAGTCCATGGGGTCTCTAAGAGTTGGACATGACTGAGTGACTTCACTTTCACTCACTGGAGAAGGAAATGGCCACCCACTTCAGTGTTCTTGCCTGGAGAATCCCAGGGACGGGGGAGCCTGGTGGGCTGCCGTCTACGGGGTCGCACAGAGTCGGACGCAACTGAAGCGACTTAGCAGCAGCAGCATCTCCTGAAGACGGGGTATTATTGCCGAGTTTAAAAGTCTCACTGCTGCTACAGAGAAGTGCATTGTTCAGGAAAGCCTGCAAAAATCAGCCCAGCTTGAGTCCTACTCATGCAAAAGCAGATGAATGAACTGGGACCAATAATTGTGGTCCCATCCCTTTCTGCTCCAGTGCCCTGTCTTTTCTTTATTTTTTTTTTTCCTGTGAGACTGCTTTAGTATTCATCCATCTGTCTGTCTGTCTATCTGTTTGAGGCACAGTTCACAAATACCATTTTATTAGTTTCAGATGTGCAATATAATGATAGTGATATTTGTATATATTGCAAAATGACCAGCATGTTTGGTCAAATATCCATCACCACATATAAAGATTTTTTCTTTTTCCTGTGATAGGAACATTTTTGCACTCATTTCATATGCTAGCAAGGTAATGCTCAAAATTGTTCGAGCTGGGCTTCAATAGTATGTGAACTGAGAATTTCAGGTTATACAAGCTGGATTTAGAAAATGCAGAGGAATCAGAGATCAAATTGCCAACATCCTTTGGATCATAGAAAAAGCAAGGGAATTCCAGAAAAACATCTATTTCTGCTTCATTGACGACGCTAAATCTTTGACTGTGTGGATCACAACAAACTGTGGAAAATTCTTAAAGAGATGGGAATGCCAGATCACTTTATTGGCCTCCTGAGAAACCTGTGTGCAGGTCAAGAAGAATAGTTAGAGCTGGACATGGAACAGAAGACTAGTTCAGAATTTGGAAAGGAGTATGTAAAGGCTGTGTATCATTACCCCACTTATTTAACTTATATGCAGAGTACATCATGCGAAATGCCAGGCTGTATGACTCACAAGCTGGAATCAAGATTGCTGGAGAAATATCAACAACCTCAGATATGCAGATGATACCACTCTAATGGCAGAAAGTGAAGAGGAACTAAAGATGAGGATGAAAGAGGAGAGTGAAAAAGCTGGCTTAAAACTCAAAGTCAAAAAACTAAGATCATGACATCCAGTCCCATCACTTGATGGCAAATAGATAGGGAAAAAGTGTAAACAATGACAGATTTTATTTTCTTGGTCTCCAAAATCACTATGGACAGTGACTGTGGCCAGGAAATTAAAAGATGCTTGCTCTTGGAAAGAAAAGCTACAACAAACGTAAACAGCATTTAAAAAGCAAAGATGTCACTTTGCCAACAGAGATTCATTTAGTCAAAGCTGTTGTTTTTTCAGTAGTAGTCAGATATGGATGTGAGAGTTGGACCATAAAGAAGGCTGAGTGCTGAAGAATTGATGCTTTTGAATGAATTGTGGCGCTAGAGAAGACTCTTGAGGGTCCCTTGGACTGCAAGGAGGTCAAATCAGTCAATCCTAAAAGAAATGAACCCTGAATATTTATTGGAAGAACTGATGCTGAAGCTGAACTTCCAGCACTTTGGCCACCTGATGGAGCTGAAGCTCCAATACTTTGGCCACTGACTCGTTGGAAAAGACCGTGACGCTGGGAAAGATTGAAGTCAGGAGGAGGAGGGGGTGACTGAGGATGAGATGGTTGGATGGCATCACTGACTCGATGGACATGTTTGAGCAAATTCTAGGAAATAGTGAAGGACAGGGAAGTCTGGTATGCTGCAGTCCATTGGGGTCACAAACAGGCATGACATAGTGACTGAACAACTGCAACAGGTACTTTTAAGATCGTCTGTCTTAGCAACTTTCACACACACAATACAGTAGTATCATACTGACTGTAATCACCATGCTTTACATTATATTCCTAGGACTTATTTGTTTTATAACTAAAATCAAGGAGGTTTGTACCTTTTGATTTCCTTTACCCGTTTTGCCACCCTCCCTGCCTTCCTCCCTAGCAACCACCAATTTGTTCTCTGTGTCTGGTGGTTTTGTTTTTGTTTTTAGATTCTCATTATAAGTGAGATCATACAGTATTGTCTTTGTCTGACTTAGCTGAATACCCTCATGGTCCATTTGTATTGTTGCACATGGCAGGATTTCATTCTTTTTTTAGGGCTGAATGATGTTTCATTGTGTGTGTATTTGATTCATTCATACAAATACTCAGAAATGGGATTTTTGGATCATATGGTAGTTCTTTTTATTTTAATTATTTTGAGGATTCTCAATACTGTTTTCCATAATAGCTGAATCAGTTTATATTCCCACCAACATCGCACAAGAGTTTTCTTTTGTTTGTATCTTTACCAGCATTTACTATCTCTTGTCTTTTTGAGAAAAGCCATTCTAATCAAGTTATGTGATAGTTATCTGTGTTTTTTTTTCCCATTGTACATGTCTTCTTCTTTTTATTTAGCTCACTGTGGTTTTGATTAATTTTTTCTTTGAGTTCATTTTGAAATATTTGTGGAGTACCTACTGTGTACCAGGGGCCATTCTGTGTGCTAGGACTCCAGTATACTTGAGCTTGTTCCTGAGTTTCTTTTTTTAAAGTGTATTTTATTAAAGTATAGTTGATTTACAATGTTGTGTTAATTTCTGCTGTATAGCAAAGTGACTCAGTTACACATACATACATTCTTTTTCATATTCTTTTCCATTATGATTTATCACAGGCTATTGAATACAGTTCCCTGCGCTATACAGTGGGACCTCATTGTTTATCCTTCCTATGTATAATACTTTATTTTTTATTTTTTTATTTTTTTTATTGTATTGGTTTTGCCATACAATGACATGAAACCGCCATGGGTTTACATATGCTTCCCCTCCAGAACCCCCCTCCCTCCTCCCTCCCGATTCCCTCCCCCTGGGACATCTCGGTGCACCAGCCCCGAGCATCAACCCTATGTATAATACTTTGCATCTGCTAATCCCCAACTCCCAATCTATCCCTTCTCTCCCCCTTGGCCTGAGTTTCTTATGTTTGGTGGGTTGGACAGGAAATAAGGAGAGAGTAAATGTTCTACGACAGAGTAGACATGAGACAAAGAACTGGTATGGGAGAAGATGCTGAGGAAGCAGGGGTCCATGTCTGGTAATTATGACGGTCTAAGTCTTCATGGAGAAGACCACATTTATAGTCATACAGTTTTCAAATTGAAAAGGAGCTTCTGGTCAAGCTCCATGATTTGTAGTGATGGAAAATGAAAGGACCTCAGGTATGTTGGCTACCATTTATTTGACTCAGGATTGCCACCATTCCTCTGATTCCCAGAGCAATTCATTTAGTCCATAAAGCAGTTAATTGCTGTTGTACAGATCAAGAAACTGAGCTGTAGGTAGTGAAACTACTTTAGGTCAGTTCATGAGTAAGTGACGTTGGAGGTGAGCCCAAGGTCTTTCTGATGCCAAAACCCTTTTCTTTCCTTTCCTCCTTCCTTCTTCCCTTGGCTGCAGTCAGGGAACGTTGTGAAAGACTAAATGTGGCCAATAATCATGAGTGCCCTCTTCTCCATCAGTCCCTCATTTGAGTTATCTTTACCTTTCGTTCAGCTTTGAGCTATTTTACGACTCTTCAAGTTGCAGAAAACTGATGGTAATGGTTCCTGGATCTTGGATTCTTGATCAGAGGAAATGTAGGTTGTGTCTGGTGGCATGCAGGTGTGGATACTGAGCAGTTTTGCACTCAGCAAGCAAATTCATTTCCGGTTTCCTGATGGATGCATATGTTGATGTGTTCTTTGGATTTTCCTTTGAACGTGTGGTCATGTCACACTGGTTCTTTCATTATGAATTCAGTAAAATCTTAAACACATGTGCATTTTTGTTCGAGTGGTGCTTTTCCCAGGAAAAAATTACCTTTCGTGTCACTTTTATACCCTTTAAAGATGGGTAGGATTTTGGTGAATTGGTCTGGGGAGGTGGGCAGACAGGATCCCAGGGGAGAAGGGATGTAAGTAGAGGCAGTGGGCTGGTACTCTCTGTTTTCTCATCCTTGATGCTTTTTTTCACTTGTCTCTGACCTGCTTTGTGTCCAGGAGCTGCTTGTTTCTGCTGGGTGCTGGGGAGCTCTCCTTGCTTCTGCTCATTGCTTCAGATAGGGGCCTGGTACCAGCCTCCCACTGTGGCTGGTCACTAGATGTCTCTGCCTCTGTTGGGCTCCAGTACCCTCCACGCTTGCTCCTTGATCTCTTCCTTCAGTGCCTTTTAAAGAAGCCCTTTGAGATTGCTGTTTCTTTTCTTGGCAGGATTCTGATGGAAACAGCTGGAAATACATGGGGCCATGTTTGGGAAAGAGATGATGTGAGTGTGTGGGCTGGGCTAATCCCTGAAGGGTGGGAACTTGAGACCACCAGGGACAGGGATTTATACTGAATTTACAAGGTAAGAAAGGCTCTTGAAGTTATTATTATTTTTTTCCTTCTCTCTCATGAGGGAAATGGGTCAGAGCTGTCTGTTAGGAAGATTAATGTGGCAGCAATTTATAAGATAAATTGGGATATAGCGAGATCAGAGAGAGACCGGAGCTAAGAAGCCTATTAAGGACAGTCACCGTGTACTCAGTGCAAGATAATTCAGCCTGAATTTGTGTGGTGGTTGTGGGAATGAAAAAGAGGGGGAAGGCTTAAGAGATGCTGTCCTGGAGGAAGGGTGTACAGGATTGACTGGTAACGGATTCAGTGTGAGGAGAAGCAGAAGATAGGGATGAGCCTGGAAGACTCAAACAAACATGGTCGGTCCAAGTGAATGTTTTAGGGGAAGGTGGTGGGATTAGTTTGAGACATCCTGATTTTAAGGTATATTATGGTTAGATTTGCATCCCTCTCCAAATGTTTCAATAGGAATCTTAACCCTCAGGACCTCAGAATGTGGTCTTATGTGGAGATAGGGTCTTTACAGAGGTAGTGAAGCTAAAATGAGGTCATAAGGGTAGGCTCTGGGGCTTCCCAGGGAGTGCAGTGGTGAAGAATCTGCCTGCTAATGCAGGAGACACAGGAGATGCGGGTTCAATCCTTGGGTCAGGAAGATCCCTTAGAGGAGGAAATAGCAACCCACTCCAGGATTCTTGCCTGGAGAATCCCATGGACAGAGGAGCCTGCTGGGCTACAGTCCATGGATTCGTGAAGACTTGGACATGACTGAGCATGCACAGCTGCAAGGGTAGGCTCTACTCCAGTATTACCTGGTGTCTTTATAAAAAGGGGGATATTTGGACTTACACGTGCAGAGGGAGGCTGATGTGAAGATATACAGGGAGCAGACCACGTGAAGCCAGATGCATTGGAGTGATGCCTCTCTGAGCCGAGGGATGCCAAGGGCCGCCAGAAGCCAGGAGAGAGGCCTGGAGCAGGTGCTCCCTCACAGCCTTGGAAGGACCCAGCCCTGCTGACACCCTGATCTCAGGCTTCTGGCCTCCAGAGCTGGGAGACAGTGCATTTCCGTTAAGCTGTCCAGTTGCTGTGCTTTATGACAGCAGTCCTAGGAAACAGTGCGGGCGCAAAGCTGGAAGTGTGGATTTTGTGTTTGAAAGAGACGATGGGCCTAGAGAGAGCTCAGATTTGGATACCACTGGTGTGATAGCAAAGCCACAGAAATGGATGGGATCTCAGACAAGGAGGGCGTGGCAAGCAGAGTTAGATGACCAGACAGATGTCCCCGACGATGAGGGGGACGAGGAAGCAAGGTGGATGGAAAGCTACTGATGATTTCCCTTTTTTTCTTCCCCTTACGGGAGAGCCCGTAGTCTGTTGATGGTATCGGTGGAGCAACGGCCCAGATACGGGTCAGGCTAAAGACCGGGCCACCCTCCACCTGCTGCCGTAATCGGGCCCACAAATACACGGACACATCCTCTCTTTTAGCAGAGAATTACTGCTTTGCCTCCTTTGAGAGCACACACTATCTTCATTTGGTTTTAGGTTAGCTTCGCAAGCTTTCGTTTTCTGCTGGGAACCTTGCAGCAAGCAATTAAACTTAGAGCTTCATTGACCCTAAGCTGGGCGTGTTTTGTTTGGCTCTCGCAGGGTGCTGGTGATTAAATAATCCAGCCTAGCATATCCATTAGAACGAGTGCGAGAAGTCCATCTCGCTCATGGCTTTATTTTTTTTTTTTTTTCCCATAGCTACTGATTCAAAAAGATGGCAGGGTTTATATACGTATTTACAAATAACTTTCAGCAAATGAAATATGTTATAACAGTTTTCTGACAGCTCAGATCTGGGGAACATGTCAAAATATCTTAGGAGACAAAACGGTGCTTCTGGTAACAACTGCCCTTGGCTCTCCTGCTGTGATACATAGTTTAGCTGGCTATGTCAATTTCAGTAATTTTTCAGAGAATTAAGCCATTTACATTTTTCTGAGATATTTTAATTCCCATAAAGCTTACAAGTTAATTTAACTGGCAGCACACCACAGATACAATTTATAGCTTGCAAAGATCTGTTTGGAAAAAAAAATTTGAGCAGTAAGTATATATAGCATTTAAGTGTGCAAATCCCAGTTGGTTTCATACTTAACATCAGTGATATAAAAGTAAAAGCTTTCAACAGATGTCTGCACTTAACAACAAAGAATTGTCTTAATCTCTTCAGGGCCTCAATCATTGCTCACAACAAGGTCTGAAAAGAAAACTCCTTTTGAGATGATGGTTATTATAGGATCCTCTCAGCTAGCCAAGCTGCATGCTGACCATGTATCAGACACATAATTAAGATTAAAAAGCACATCATCTTTGCCTCCATCAAATTAGATACAGCACATCTTACCTTTTCTAGTGGTGGCGCTAGTGGCAAAGAACCCTTCTGCCAGTGCAGGAGGTGTCAGAGACGTGGGTTTGATTTCTGGGTTGGGGAGATCCCCTGCAGGAGGGCGTGGCGACCCTCTCCCGTATTTTTGCCTGGAGAATACCATGGACAGAGGAGCCTTGTGGGCGATGACCATAGGGTCGCACAGAGTTGGGCACAACTGCAGCACACATAGGTATCTGATGTATATGCCAAGTGTTAGTTAAATTCATATAGTCTGTAATTTTTAAGGAACTTTCTTCAACCAGTAATGCACTAGGTGAGGTGTTCAGTCATGTTGTCTGTTTCTTGGTCTTGCCCAGCTAGCCCAGGACTGCCAAGATTTGCTGGGGATGGGAGATCCTCATCGTTTAAAGGTCAAGGACTCTACCTTTCACTCTTCTAGGTGCCAGAATTAAATGTTAGAATGGGCTCTCACTCAGACTTACCCAATCACACCTATCCAGTTCTGCCTCCTTTCTTAGAGAATGAAATTAGTCTTGTGCAAATGTAAAAGAGATTTTTGGAAATGAACGGAAGGAAAAGAGGTGTTAGACCATATAGTCTAGAGACTTCTTCCTCTCTACCCCTGGGACTCTACCATCTTTTTGCCTGGTTGTACTGCTTACGGATACTGGTTGAAAGAAGGGGAGATGAGGGTGGTTACACTCAAGCACAAATTAGAAGATGGTGAGACAGGTTCCCAACATTTTCATTGTAGAATGATAACAGTACTGCGTCCACTGTTAGTAGAACATCTTTCAGTTTTGGTCTTGCCGAGGACTTTTTCTACAGAACAGCATTTTGAGAATTTCATTTGGTTGGCAGAGGCCCCCAGCACAGCCATGAATGTTGGTAGAGAATGGTACTAATGATTCAGTACAGGATACCGGTTTCATGCAGACGCATAGTAGGGACAGAGCAGGGCCATCACGTCTCTGTTTCTCTATACATGTGAGCAGTCTGAAGACCAGAGTTTTGTAAGAGGGGGTGATGTCTATGTAGGCAGGCTGGATGACTGAGGATAGACTCAGGATCCAGAAGTGGAGTTTTAGATCTTAGCATTAGTGATGGTTTATGCTGTTGCCTTCTGATATGAATAATGGAGCAAACTAAAGTCTGACCAAAAGAGCCTGCTAAATAAATCAAAGAGAAGGATTTGCAGATCTTTGTGTAAAAGAGAAAATGAATGATGGCACCCTGTTCTGCTTGTTCACACCATCAGAGGCAAGAACTCTGCTTAATTTAGCAGGACAACTTCAAAGGAAGGGCCCGGTACTGTGGGTAAATGGAATCTAGTTTTAAGGTTAGATAAATGCAGCCACTTTTTATGGGTAGGGGAAAATGATTGCTCAAGTCTTTTTGATAAGATTCTTCTATGTCATGAACTGAAATATCACAAGTGTAACAGTTTTTCATGTGGGTGAGGAAGAGAGAAGAGAAGTTACTGTAAATTATAGGAGACAGTGGCTATATTTTTTGAGGTAGGTGATGAATTAGAAAGTTTTCGGGCTTTCATTTTTATTTAACTACATTTTTATTTAATTGACTTGTGGTTTCTCCAGTTCATTATAAAGGCTATAAATATTGGATTGACCATATGTTAAACTGATGTTTTCATTGAATGGTGATATTATTAATGTATTAGATGGGACCATAGTTATCTGTATATGCATATTCCTGCATTTACCAAAGATGAATTAATATTTACTACCTCCTGTGTGTCAGTTATTTGTGGGGGGCTATGAGCTTATCTTAAACCTTTCTTCTTTTGTATTATTTTAATCACAGGTTGCCAGCAGCACTTTACTGTTCCTTTTCAGCATCCTGTTCTGCAGCTTCCTTGGCCCCTTTGGCCCAGATGGGGCTTCCTAGGTGGTGCTCCTGCATTGGCGGGTGGGTTATTTACCACTAGTGCCACTGCTGAGTCTTCCAAATTTGCTGATATATTTAGTGCAGCACTTTCACAGCATCATCTTTTAGGATTTGAGAAAGCTCAGCTGGAATTCCATCACCTCCACTAGCTTTGTTTGTAGTAATGCTTCCTAAGGCCCACTTCACTTCACTTCACACTCCAGGATGTCTGGCTCTAGGTGAGTGACCACACCATCGTGGTTATCCTGGTCACTAGGCCCTTTTTCGTGTAGTTCTCCAATGTATTCTTGCCACCTCTTCTTAATCTCTTCTGCTTCTCTTTGGTCCTTATTTTTTCTGTCCTTTATCGTGCCCATCCTTGATGATATGTTCCTTTGATCCCTCCAATTTTCTTGAAGAGATCTCTATAGTTTTTCTCATTCTATTGTTTTCCTCAACTTCTTTGCATTGTTCATTTAAGAAGGCCTTCTTGTGTCTCCTTGCTTTTCTCTAGAACTCTGCATTCAGTTGAGTATATCTTTCCCTTTCTCCCTTACTTTTCACTTCTCTTCTTTCCTCAGTTATTTGTTAAGCCTCCTCAGAAAACCACTTTACTTTCTTACATTTCTTTTTTCTTTGGGATGGTTTTGGTCATCACCTCCTGTACAATGTTATGAACCTCTGTCCATAGTTCTTCAGGCCCTCTATCATATCTAATCCCTTGAATGTATTTGTCACCTCCACTGTATAATCATAGTGAAGTGAAGTGAAAGTTGCTCAGTTGTGTCCAACTCTTTGCGACCCCATGCGCTATACAGTCCATGGAATTCTCCAGGCAGGCCAGAATACTAGAATCGGTAGCCTTTCCCTTCTCCATGGGATCTTCCCAACCCAGGGATCAAACCCAGATCTCCTGCATTGTGGGCAGATTCTTTACCAGCTGAGCCACAAGGGAAGCTCAAGGATACTGGAGTGGGTAGCCTATCCCTTCTCCAGCAGATCTTGACGACCCAGGAATTGAACCAGAATCTCCTGCATTGCAGGCAGATTCTTTACCAACTTAGCTATCAGGGAAGCCTGTATAATCATAAGGGGTTTGATTTAGGTCATACCTGAATGTCCAAATGGTTTCCCCTGCATTCTTTAATTTAAGCCTGAGTTTGCAATAAGGAGCTTGTGATCGGAGCCACAGTCAGCTCCTGGTCTTGTTTTTGCTAACTGTATAGAGCTTCTCCGTATTTGGCTGTAAAGAATATAATCAATCTGATTTCAGTATTGACCATCTGGTGATGTCCATGTGCAGAGTCTTCTCTTGCGTTGTTGGAAAAGGGTGTTTGTTATGACCAGTGTTCTCTTAACAAAATTCTGTTAGCCTTTGCTCTGCTTCATTTTGTCCTCTAAGGCAAAACTTGCTGTTAAATCCAGGTATCTCTTCCTACTTTTGCAGCATTGAGCAATGACAATTATGACCAGCATCAGATGCATCTCACAGATAACATTATTAAGCCAGAGAAGACAACCATGAAAGAGCATATATGATATCATCCTACTTATGTAAGCTATAAAAACAGGCAGAACAAATCTATTTTGCTAGAAGTCAGAATACTGGTACCTTTGGAGATGCAGGTACTTACTGGGAAGGAGTCTGAGGGAGGCTTCTAGGTCTGATCTGAGTGGTCGTAACACACGTGTTCACACTGCCAAAGTTCTTCACACTATACTTTTCAGATATATGTACCTTACTGTACACGAATGTTTTGTACTACACTTTAATTTCTAAAGTTTTTTTTTAATGTACTTAAAACTTTAATAGGAAAAAAAAAGAGTCTATGAGAGGCAAATTAAGTCTTAGGAAGAGCTGCTAACAGACAAGGACTATGTGTTATACATCTGATTATGTCCATGGAGTCAAGTAGAATGTGCATGCTTGCTTGAGTGCTAAGTTGCCTCAGTTGTGTCCAACTCTTTGTGACTCCATGGACTGTAACCCGCCGGGCATCTCTGTCCATGGGATTCTCTAGGCAAGAATACTGGAGTGGGTTGCCATTTTCTTCTCCAGGGGATCTTCCCGACCAGGTGATCAAACCCTCATCTCTTAGGTGACATGTCATGCTGGATGAATCACAAGCTGGAATCAAGACTTCCAGGAGAAATATCAACAACCTCAGACATCCAGATGATACCACTCCAATGCAGAAAGTGCAGAGGAACTAAAGAGCCCTTTGATGAGGGTAAAGAGAGTAAAAAAGATGGCTTAAAATTAAACATTCTAAAAACTAACATCATGGCATCTGGTCCCATCATTTCATGGCAAATAGAAGGGGAAAAAGTGGAAATAGTGGCAGATTTTATTTTCTTGGGCTCCAAAATCACTACAGATGGTGACTGTATCCATGAAATTAAAAGATGCTTGCTCCTTGGAAGGAAGCTATGACAAACCTAGACAGCATATAAAATAGCAGAGATATCACTCTGCTGACAAAGATCCATGTATGTCAAAGCTGTGTTTTTTCTAGTGGTCATGTACAGATGTGAGAGTTGGACCATAAAGAAGGCTGAGTACTAAAGAATTGATGCTTTTGAATACAATTCAAAAGCTGGAGAAGACTCTCGAGAGTCCCTTGAACTGCAAGGAGATCAGACCAGCCAATCTTAAAGGAAATCAACCCAAATATTCATTGGAAGGACTGATGCTAAAACTCCAGTGCTTTGGCCACCTGTTGTAAAGAGTCAACTCACTGGAAAAGACTCTGATGCTGGGAAGGATTGAAGGCCAAAGGAGAAGGGGGTGGCAGAGAAGGAGATGGTTAAATAGCATCACTGACTCAATAAACATGAGTTTCAGCAGACTCCAGGAGGTGATGAAGGAGAGGGAAACCTAGTGTGCCGCGGTCCACGGGGTTGCAAAGAGACATGACTTAGCCACTCAACAGCAGCAATAACAGTGCCACAGTTTGGGGAGAGACATTGAGTTAGTTGCAGCTTTTTCTATTAGGAATAAAACTGGTATTGGTATTCTCAAATATTAAATAGTTAAATGAACTCATTAAATATAGGTGTGCATACTGTCTAGTTGATGTACACCCGTGAGTGGAATTGCTGACTAGAGTATGCATATGCTCAAGCTTTTTAAAACCATTTTTTAAAATTGAAGCAGTTAATTTACAATGTTGTATTAGCTTCAGAGATACAGAATGGTGATTCATTTCTGCATATATGTGTATATGTATATCTATTCTTTTTCAGATTCTTTCTGTTATAGGTTATTACAAGATATTGAGCCCTGTGCTATACAGTAGGTCATTGTTTTTTCTTCCTGTTTTAGATATGAAAAGTGAACGTGAAAGTTGCTCAGTCCTGTCCAACTCTTTGTGACCCCATGGACTATGCAGTCCATAGAATTCTCCAGGCCAGAATACTGGAGTGGGTAGCCTTTCCCTTCTCCAGGGGATCTTCCCAAGCCAGGGATCGAACCCAGGTCTCCTGCATTGCAGGTGGATTCTTTACCAGCTGAGCCACCAGGGAGGCCCATTTTATCTCTCTATGTTTATTCTTTAATTCTTCTAGGTCTCTGTTGATTGATTCTTGCATTTTCTCCATTTTGTTTTCCAGGTTTTTGATCATCTTTACTGTCACTATTCTGAGTTCTTTTTTAGGTAGTTTGCCTGTTTCCTCTTCATTTATTTGGACCTCTGTGTTTCTAGTTTGTTCCTTCATTGTGTAGTATTTCTCTGCCTTTTCATCATTTGTTTTAAAGCTTCTTGAGTTTGAGGTCTTTTCCCAGGCTTCAAGGTTGAATTCTTTTTTCCTTTTGGTTTTTGCCCTCCTCAGGTTGGTCCTGTGGTTTGTGTAAGCTTCATATAGGGTGAGATTTGTGCTAAGTTTTTGTTTGTTTTTCCTCTGATGGGCAAGGCTGAGTGAGGGGTAATCCTATCTGATGATGACTGGGTTTGCATTTTTGTTTTGTTTGTTGTTTAGATGAGGCATCCTGCACAGCTACTGGTGATTGGGTGATGCTGGATCTGGTATTCAAGTGGTTTCCTTTGTGAGTTCTCACTATTTGGTACTCTGTAGGGTTAGTTCTCTCTAGGGTCTTGGAGTCAGTGCTTCCACTCCAAAGGCTCAGGGCTTGATCTGTGTCACAAAGTAATTTAGTGGAAGAGATGAAAATGAGCACCCGGCTTTCAATTTCCAGGCCAGTACTGCACAGGATCCCCTTCGAAGAGCTGTTGATTCTCTATATGTGGAATTTCAAAAAGTTGTATTCATGGAAACAGAGTAGAATGGTGGCTGCCAGGAGCTAAATCACTTTTCCTAACCTCTAAACCTGGAGCTCCAGGGCGCAGAGGTGGAGACCTCGGGGAGCCCTCCTAGCTAGCCTGCCTGTAACTCGGGAAGCCTGTTTTATATATAGCAGTATGTATGTGTTAATCCCAAAGTCCAAATTTATATGCCCTTCCCATACTATCCCCTTTGGTAACCACAAGTTTGGTCCTTTTTTTTTTAAACAGTCACTATTCATTTAGATTTACCAGTATGTTACACTGGTTTGTACCTTTGATTCCTTCCTGCATTACCATGCTTACATGTGGGACCATTTTTCTCCTGTCTGAAGAACTTTCTTAAGATTTCTTTTATCCTGAATTGCTTCTGTCTCATTTTCTCTCTCTCCTCACTTTTTGGGACTCCAGTTTGTATTTTGCTCTTTTTATCCATGTCTTTTTTGTATTCTCTTCTGTATTTTTGCTCCTTTATCTCTGTGTGCTTCAATACAGATATTTCCTTCTCACCTTTCTACCAGTTCACCAATCTCTTCTGCTTTGTCCAGTTAGCTGGTGAACCCATCTACTGAATTCTTGAATTTTCAGGATTTATTTTTTAGTAATAAAATTTGCATTTGATTCATTTTCTAGATTCAGGTTCTCTTATGATATTCTTCCTCTTTTCATTACTTGGCCATACTTGTATGGGACTATTTCTGGGTTCTGTAATCTGCTTCATCATCTATTTGTCTGTTCATCAATACTACAGTCCTCTCTTTTCTTTCCAATTAATTTTTTTGGTGGCATGCAAGATCTTAGTTTCCTGACCAGGGATCGAACTTGTGCCCACTGTATTGGAAGCATAGAGTCTTAACCACTGGGCCGCCAGGTAATTCTCCTACATGGTCTTGAATACTGTGGCCACTTAATAAGCACTGAAATCAGATAGAATGTTTCCTCCCACTTTATTCCTCTTTTTCAGCATTGTTTTATCATTGTAGTTCCTTTGCCTTTCCATATGCGTTTTAGAATAGTCTTGTCTATATTTACCAATGTATCTCCCTGGGATTTTAAAAATAACTGCATTACACTTGCGTACAAATTTGGGGTGAATAGGCATCTTGACTATATTGGGTCTTCCAGTCCATGACCGTTATACTAGGTGTTTTTGGTTTGGCTCACTGTGCCATTATGGAAGGTTCTCCCTGCCTAACTGACTTCTGTCAGCATCCCACGCTCTATCACTCAGTGCATCGCATTTCTTTATTTCCTTTCACTGAGTTTTTTTTAACCTGCAAATATGTTAATTTCACTTCCTTTCTCCTTAATGATGATGATGAACCTCCATTGCCTTATTCTACCTACAGTTTGTGGTGTACTTGGTCACATCATACAGCTAAGTCACTGACAGATTCAACATGCCATGGCTTAATTTAGCCAACATGTTGAATATTTTGTTTAATAAATATATATATTTATAATATACTCACTTATATATTATGCATATAACATATATGCTTATATATAATATAAATATGTTTATATACAATTCAAATGTATCATATATATTTATATAATATATAAACATATTATATATAATAGCTGAGTCCAGGTGGCTCAACAGTAAAGCATCCACCTGTCAATGTAGAAGCCCCAGGAGATGCAGGTTCAATTCCTGGGTCAGGAAGATCTCCTGGAGGAGGATATGGCAACCCACTCTAGTATTCTTGCTTGGAAAATTCTGTTTATATATAATATATTGTATGTTCTTAATGTATATAAAATATAACATATACCTGCTATTATTATATATAACATTATTTATATAATATTATATATATTTCTTAACCAAAAATTCAAAGTTTTGGATAAAGTAAGGCATAAAATGTTGAATTGAATTTCTTATATATGACAAATTCAAAAAAGATCTCTTCACAGTAATCTCAATTAATAGCACTAGTACTTGCCTTTCTTTCTGGGGCCATTTTTCTCATTTCTCAGGGAAACAAAATTTTTTCTTTTTTCTCTTTTTTATTGCTTCTTGAAAATCAGCATATACAGTATGGTGATTACAGCAAAGCCACACTGACAGAGACTGGGTGACTGACTGGGTCTCAGTTATCAATCAGCAAAATTTGTGTCTTGGCAAAAATACTAGTTTTATATATCGTGAATCTTTAACATGGCTTCAGAACAGTTGAAATTCCTGTTGTTTCACATATGCTGTTGAAACTTTTTTTATGATGGCTTAAATTATGTTGGCTGTCCTTCTGTCCTCTGCCAATGTAGCCAATTGCATTGTTTCTGTTTTTGCTGTTGGTTGGATGTTCTCTATTCTTAGGGATTAAAAGAAAGGCTTCCCATTTGTTAATTTGGTGTCATCCACCCTATATTACTATCATAACTACATTGCCCTGACTTTCGCAAAAATGGGCTTGGGTATGGGAATTTCAGGAAAGTTCTTACTCTGTTATGACTGAAGCCAGTATTTAAATGAATTCTTATTCACCCAAATACTCGGTGCATAAGTGGTTTTCCTGATTCTGTTTTGTGGCTTTTGATGCATAGAATGAACTTCTGTAACTGTTAATAGAATCTCTTTGTGTTGTGACCTTTTACTGACATTTTCTTCTAACCTGCTCCTAGGTGAGCCAGTTGAAGAAAAAATATACATAATGGAGACATCTCTCATATGTTACCTCTTAAGATTTAGCGTGACTATAGGCACTTCAGGAGAATGATCTTTTTCTGAAAACAGGTTATTAAAATAAGAAAAATATAATGATGGATGGAAGAAAATAGCTCCTTAGGATAGGATGTATGATCTTGACCTGTGATTTTTTTATTTTTAATGGAGTGTTGATTAATGTTTTCTTGGTTCTAGAAAAAGCTGTGTAATAATTAAATTGCAGTCTATCCCAGTTATGCATCTTTTCCTGATAATCTGGTTGTATTCTGTGATGATAAAGAGAAAGCAGGAGGAAGAACAAAGAGAGCCACTCAAATATTTAGCAATGGAATTTAAAGAGAGTGATTTTTAACAGGGTGATTTTAAAATGTGTATTAATATATACATTTACTTTTTAGCAATTTATTTATTTACTTAAAATGTTTTTTTGATGTGGACCATTTTAAAGTCTTTATTAAATTTGTTATAATATTGCTCCTGTTTTATTTATTTATTTTGACTGCAAGACATGTTAGCTCGCTGACCAAGGATCGAACCTGCACCCTCTGCGTTGGAAGGTAAAGTATTAAACACTGGACCACCAGGGAAGTCCTTGAGGATTTAATAATTTAAAAATTTATTTGCATCTAGTGTATGTAATACATCTCAAAATAAGAGCAACAACTTGGACATTTATAGCTTGTATGATGGGTACAGAGCGCACTTTTTACTGGACTTAATTATTAATGTCTGTCATCCGAATGGCTAAAGTAGTCCAAAGAAATCATGAATGTTTATATAATATTTAACTTAAGAGAGAAATGTTTCCCAAAGAAAATCATTGACGATGCTTATTATTTAGATTTTTTTAAAAACCGAAGTGAAGTACTGAATTATCAGGACTGAATGGTTTCCTTCGATGTTTTGGCAAAGTCCATTTTTTCTATTCTAACTAGTGTCAAGCAAGAATTTAGACTTTTTAAATGATGTTTTATTTTCAGAGTTATTTATTTCAGCTTATTTTATTAGGCCATTGTTCATAGAATAGGTTTTACTTTATGATTTTTCACTTGAATATTGGTTCCCCCTGACTATTGCTTTTATTAGTAAGCTTTTCTTAAACATTTACATTCAACATTGAAACGAACATAGAGTATGGCATGATGTTAGTAAACATTTTCCTCTGTTCTCCTCACCCTGAATTTTTAATTGTTTTCCATTGCTCATCGTATTATTATAAACTCATCACCCACAAAGAAGGAAAACGTGTTTGCACGATGAAGTCATTGTGGGACGATTTTGCATACTTCTGTTTGCGTTGAACTTTTTTACTTTTTCATTTTTTATGTTTTCTCCTGCACACTGGGTGACCTGAAGCAGAATTGGCTGCACATTCTGTTCCTCCATCTGTCAGTGGGAAATCACACTAGAGATTGGAAGCTGTAGGAAATAGAGTCCCTGCCCTCACGGGTTCTGTGCTGTAGGGGCAGAGAGAAAACTGGCCACCTAACAATGGTGAGTGGGCTTCATCAATGCCAGGAGAATTGTGCCGCTTTTAAGGTCACGTGCAGTTTAGGGAATTCTACTTCTCACCAGTCAGGGTGGTCTTCCTGGCATCGGAGATGGGAGAGGGGGTGTGAGAGAGAGGTGAGGGGCGTCCCGGTGGAGTAGAGATAAGGAGGCACGCGGTTGTGACCAGGTAGCATCCGACATTTGTTTGCATCAGTGTGCCGAGCAGCAGGAGTGGGAGTGAATGCCAGTGGGCGTGGTTAGAGATTTTCTGCAGCATCCGCTTTAAGGCTGCTTGCTTTGTGCTCTGAATATCTTTGGAGAGGTGTATTTAATTTTAACAACTGGCAGGGCTCTGATCTTTCCTTTCAGTGTGTATCAGAGTGTTTTACTTTATCTTCCTAAAGCCCTTAAAATCGTTTATTTTGGCTACACTAGGTCTTAGTTGTCGCAGGCAAGATCTCCGATGTTTGTTGTGTCATGTAGACTCTTAGGTGTGGCAGGTGGGATCCAGTTCCCTGACCAGGGATTGAACCCGGCCCCCTGCATCCAGAGTGTAGAGTCTTAGCCAGTGGACCACTAGGAAAGTCCCTGTATTAGAGCATTTTAACACAAACGTATTTAAAAATATTCACCAGTAGCTGGTACTCCTGAAGACACAGAATATTCACTTTCTACCTTCACTGAAAGTTTGGAAATGAGGGTAGAGGATTTGCAAAGAAGAAGGTGGAAGAGTTAAAAACCTCAACCTGAATGTTATTTTAAGGGCCTTGGGTTTCATTCTGTTGTATTTAATCAATTGATTATTTAACATTCATTGAATGTCTGGTTTGTGGTAGGGGTTGACAGTACAAATATGGCTGATACTTTGGGCAAGTGAGTCAGATTGTTTTGGGTAGATTAGTCCAACTGCAACATAGAATGTGGATGCAGAGAGTGGGCAAGGGCCAGAGAAGAATCTCAGCAAGAGAAGGGGCCTATGGAACACATGGGGCTGTATTTGGAATAATCATTATTTAGAGGGGTTTGTTTCCACCCTGGTAGCCCCTTTCACCACACATGGGTTTTGAATACTTGAAACATGGCTCATGGGAATCGAGATGTTTTTTGAGTGTGAAATATATACCAGATCTCAAAGACTTAGTGTGGCAAAAAGAATGTTAAATATTTCATTAGTGGTTTTTCAGTATTGATTCTATGTTGAAATGATGCTACTTTAGATGTATTAGATGATATCAAATATATAGTTAAAATTAATTTCCCTTCTTTATTCCTCCCTCAGCGGACATTTAGGTGGCTTCCATGTCCTGGCTATTGTAAATAGTGCTGCAGTGAACACTGGCGTATGTTTATCCCTTTTTCTTAATGGACTATTACTCAGCCATAAAAAAGAATGAAATGGCATTTGGAGTGACACAGATATATCTAGAGATTGTCATACTGAACAAAGTAAGTCTGATAGAGAAAGACAAATATCATGTGATATCAGTTACATGTGGAATCTAAAAAAATGATACAAATGAATCTGTTTACAAAACCGAGTCACAGATATAGAAAATAAACTTACAGTTACCGAGAGGGAAGGAGAGTAAGGGATAAATTGGGACACTGGGGTTGACATATGTGCACTGCTGTATATAAAATAGATAACTAATAAGAATCTACTGGATAGCACAGGGAACTCTCTTCAGTACTCTGTATGACCTTCATGGGAACAGCATCTAAAAAACCATGGATATATATCTCGATATATGTATAACTGATTCACTCTGCTGTACAGCAGAAACTAACACAACAGTGTAAATCAACTATAGTTGAATAAGAAATTTAAAAATTAATTTATATTAGACTACTGTTGATTAACAGTATTGTATTAGTTTTAGATGTACAGCAAAGTGAATCAGCTATATATATACATTCCTCCCTTCTACCCTTCCCCCTTGGTCACCATAAGTTCATTCTGTAAGTCTGTGAGTCTGTTTCTGTTTTGTAAATAAGTTCATTTGTAACATTAAAAAAAATTTGTTTTTGATTCTGTATATATGTGATATATTTTTCTTTCTCTGACCTAGTTCACTTAGTATGGAGATTATTCTCCAGATCTAGCTCCCTTTTTTCTATCTTTTAAAAAGCTTTTTTACTGAAATATAATTCATAGACAGTGTTGTGTTAGTTTCAAGTATATAGCAAAGTGATTCAATTATACATATATATATATATATATTCTCTTTTTAGATTCTTTCCCATTATTAAAAGATACTGAGTATTGTTCCCTGTACTATACAGTAGGTCCTTGTTAGTTAACTATTTTATATATAGTAGTGTGTATATTTTAATCTTAGGCTCCTGTTTGTCCCTTTCCCCCTTTGCCTCTTCGGTAACCATTCAGTGTGGCTACCACACAAAAGGATGCATGTGGGCAGGGCCGGAGACGCCGCAGACCCGGGACCGGGTGCAGCTCAGAGGCGGTGAATAATAGCTCTTCAAGTCTGCAATAAAAAATGGCCTCCGATAAAACTACATTGCAAAAAATGGGAAAGAAACAAAATGGAAAGAGTAAAAAAGTTGAAGAGGCAGAACCTGAAGAATTTGTCGTAGAAAAAGTATTGGACCGCCATGTAGTGAATGGGAAGGTGGAATATTTCTTGAAGTGGAAGGGATTTACAGATGCAGACAATACTTGGGAACCTGAAGAAAATTTAGATTGTCCAGAGTTAATTGAAGCATTTCTTAATTCTCAAAAAGCTGGTACAGAAAAAGATGGAACAAAAAGAAAATCTCTGTCTGACAGTGAATCTGATGATAGCAAATCAAAGAAGAAAAGAGATGCTGCTGATAAACCAAGAGGTTTTGCCAGAGGTCTTGATCCAGAACGAATAATTGGTGCCACAGACAGCAGTGGAGAATTAATGTTCCTCATGAAATGGAAAGATTCTGATGAGGCAGACTTGGTGCTGGCAAAAGAGGCAAATATGAAGTGTCCTCAAATTGTAATTGCTTTTTATGAAGAGAGACTAACTTGGCATTCTTGTCCAGAAGATGAGTCTCAATAATTGTTTGCATTGCCTTTTATATATATTTATATATATATATAAAATGTGGGTCTTGGTTTTTTGATTTATTAGTGTGAAGAAATAACTACATTCTAATGAAAATCAGGTTTGATATGTTTGTTTTGAAGTAGTATTGGGGAAGTTACATTGGGTTTTTTGGGGTTTCTTTCTCCATCTGTAGCACTGGTTATTTTGAACAAATAAAAGCTTTCTGTAGTTGCTTCCTTCAGCAGGAAAGAATTGGATACTATGGTATATTATTTCCTCAGCATTAGAGAACAGTTTTTCTAAATGTTGGAGGAAATCTCCATAGTCATTACTCAATCAGAATTTAGAATTTGCATTTAACTCATATATGCCTGAGGACCATTCTAAGTTTTTTGTATGTGTATACATAAAAGACATATGTAAATGGTTTGGGAGTTAATTTTTTGTTGTGGTTTTTGCTTTGGTAAATATATTTAAACAACAGCCTTTCATAACCATGGATAAGCCCATGTTCTGGAATAACATCATTTTGAGCAATATAATAAATAACTTGAACTTAGATTGAAAAGTTAAGTCTTAACCTTTCAAATTAAATAATTTTATAATTAATTAGACAAATTAAGCAGTTTAAATTGGGTCATTTTTTAAAGCATCCCTATCAGAATCTGCATCCATATCTGCATGTAAATGCAGTTTTTTATGCAGAAACCCTGCAAGGAAAATTTTTATCACTATCAACAACCTTCCCAACCAAATGAAAAAAGTAGAAAAATTCTGGTATACAATACAGCAAAGCAAAACTAAGTTAAATGGACACTTGATGATTCCTTTTGGTGAACCATTGTGTTACAAGAAATGAAGTCTCTGTTCTATATTTATGAAAGGTTGTGATATATGGGATGTCTCAGATTTGTTCACGGAAACCTAATCAGATAGTTTTAAAATATTGGCAATTTACAGTCTACAGGAATAAATGAGTGAACAAACTTTTTCTAATCTACGCTTGACCTGTATGTTTTTTCAGACTTGACTCCAATCCATTCCTTACATGAAGGCTCAATTTTTCTCAGTATTTTGGGTTACTAGTTCAGCAGAAGCCAAGAAAAACAAAAACTTTGTAGTAATCAGAATGTTATTCAACTGTATATTGTTTACTTTATTGTAAATACTGGTGAACAGTGGTCAATAAATAGTTTTATATTCCTTTAAAAAAAAAAAAAGGATGCATGTGACTTGTGTGTAATTGATCAGACAGTGCTGCCCTAAACTCTGTGACAGTTGTCAGGAGGGCAAGGGAAAGGAGAGATGCTGAGGGAGGACAGTGTGGCCACGGTGGGAGACAGTAGAGGCTGCTTGAAACCGGAGCGACCTTGAACAGGAGTCACCATGACGTCATTTGTATCCATCCAGAGTCCCTTGCTTCTGTCTTTTTACATAGCTGTACATGTGGTCTGCCCTTACCACGACCTCTGCCTGCACAAATGGGTTACGGTTGGTTTGATGAACCAGCCATAAGTACAATGGACATTCAAGAACCGCCTCAGCTGTGACCAGTGTTAACAGGGCAGCCATATTTTTGCCCTTGTAGAGTCTGACCTGTTCCTGGACACTTCAGAACAGTTCCTCAGAGATGACTTGAGAGGTTTGACGTTTGTGTGACTGGAGCTGTGATTGTATTATTGTTCCTGAGTCCAAGCTCTGTCTGCTCGCTGCACAGCAGGCTAATAATCGGGAAATGAGGTGTGGACTAGTGGCTGGGTTTGGCAAGCGAGGCATCTGAGAAGATGGCAGACCACAGTCCTAGAGTGCCATCTTATTGGGGTCTGGATGCTCATTTCTTTTATGGAACAGATGGGGGAGGAAGAGAGGAAGTGAAGTAAAAAAGCCATACATTTTGCGAAATACCTCCTGGTTTGGCTGGCCTAGGGCAGGGGATGTGTTGATTTCTTCTTTCCTGTGGCCATCCACAACTGAACAAAGGCACCTTAGTTTAACCTTCAGGCAGAGAGAGGGGCAGGGCTCCCAGAGGCGAGCCTTTATGTATGGTTATAATAACAAAAGCAAGGGAAAGCAAAGGTTAAAGTAAAAGAAACAGATCCAATATGGAATCAGATTTTATTCTTCCTTGTTACATTATTAATAGAGGGACATCAGTGGGTGGAGGTGACTTGCAGGTCAGGATGATGTCATTGATTTTCAGGCTGGTGTATGTGTAGGTAGAGATACTGATAAAACTGGAACTGTATGACAGGTCTTAGATGTGGGGTCAGAGCAGATGCTGCATTGGGGAGCCATGTTCATAGAATGGTGTATGGAAGTCTTATTGTCATCATTAACCTGGAGACCTGAGAATCAACCCTACTGATTTAGGTTTTGTGCTTGGATGTGATTTTAAAATCTGAGGCTATATGCAAAATTTTGGAAAATGTGTTTCATAATTCCGCTTATTCACCCCTTCTGCTCCTGTATTTTTTTCTACCTTTTGAAGAGAGCCAAGTCAAGTATGAAATCCAGTTTATGGGAAAGAATATTAGCAAAGGCCCTGAGCTATAGATGTGATGTATCGACCTTTGCTTTGGTCCCAGATGCCCACATGTTTGTGCTCCTCAGTCCTCTTGAGTTGACACCCGAGGCCCATACTTCAGGGAAGGACTGTAGATTATATTGTCTTTTCATCTTTGTATTTGGAAATCTTAGCATGCGTGCATGCTAGGTCGCTTCAGTTTTGTCTGACTCTATGCGACCCTATGGACTGTAGCTTGCAAGGCTCCTCTGTCCATGGGGATTCTCCAGGCAAGAATACTGGAGTGGCTAGCCATTTCCTCCTCCAGGATATCTTCCTGACTCAGGGATCGAACCCATGTCTCTTATGTCTCCTGCATTGGCAGGCGAGTTCTTTACCACTGGTGCCACTTGGGAAGCCTGGGGCTGAGATTATAAAGGGACAGTGTGGACCTGTGAGAGGTCATATGTGCATATGCATATACATATATACACACCCATAAAAAGGCTGAGCACTGAAGAATTGATGCTTTCCAACTGTGGTGTTGGAGAAGACTCCCGAGAGTCTCTTGGACTGCAAGATCAAACCAGTTAATCCTAAAAGAAATCAACCCTGAATATTCATTGAAAGGACTGATGCTGAAGTTGAAGGTCCAATACCTGGGCCACCCGATGTGAAGAGCCGACTCATTGGAAAAGACACTGATGCTGGGAAAAACTGATGGTTGGATGGCATCACCGACTCAACGGACATGAGTTTGAGCAAACTCTGGGAGATGGTGAAGGACAGAGAAGCCAAGGGATCGAAAAGAGTTGGATATGACTGAGTGAACAACAGCAACCCATACATATATACATGCACATACGCTTGAAGTTGGTTGCTTAAGCTTGGCTACTAAATGAAATTCCTCATGACAGTGTAAAACTTTCTCTATTTATGTGCAAAATACATGTTACATGCATGTTGTACATATGTAATGTATATGTCACTCACATCTTTCATTGTGAGACCCAGCCCCAGTGACCCATCAGAACTGAAAGATATTTTTATTGGCCCTCATCAGGAATATTTTTATTTTCTTTTGTTTGGTTGGCCACTCAGCATGCAGTATCTTAGTTCCCCAATCAGGAATTGAACCCACCTCCCCTGTGGTGGAAGCTTCGTCTTAATCACTGGACCACGCGCGAAGTCCCGTCTTAACAGAAGGCTCGTACTTCCCAGAGACTCCCATTATTTATGTTGTAGGAGATGGACATCCAAGAGCTAAAGACACAAAAGCTTTACTCCTGAAAAATCATCAGCTTCTTCTCACAGAGCAGCTTTTCCTCCCCTGGCTGCCATTGGTTAGTTCTTCTTTCTTTTAAACTCCACCAGGTGCTATTTGGAAATACTCCCTGGAAGGTAGAAATTGTCAGGATCTTTGTTAAGGAAAGAATGAGCAGATCCAAGATCACTGTGAATTTTTAATGGAGACAAAGACGTCTTTAGTGGTGAAACTTCCAGTCCTGGTCACACACCGTGTCTCTGAAGTCACCATCTGGGACTTTGGTTTCATCTGATGAAGGTGCTGATAAGCATTAATCAATTGCAATCGTAGGGGACGTCATTGAGTCTTCGTAGGCATCAGGTCCTGTTGTAAATCAGTGTTTTAGTTCTGAGTCCAAGCGTGGAGTGCTTACCTCAAGACAGGCCAATAAATCGAGAGTTGTTGTGGCAAGGAATAGCCACTTTATTCAGAAAACCAGCAGATGGTAGACTTATGTCCCAGAGAACCATCTTACACAAGTTAGAGTTCAGGCTTAAATACCAAAAGAGGAGGGATGTGGTTGGTTGCTCCAGCCTGGTGTGGGAATCCTTCATTCCTGCAGCTGTTCACCCTAGGTTAGGTCATGATGTTCCTGTATACCTCCAACAACTCACAAAGATTATTCCCTGTTCTGAAACTTAAATTTGTTTTAAAATTTTCTATTGGGGTATAGTTTAATTCAATCTTGTGTTAGTTTCAGGTGTACAGCAAAGTGATTCAGTTATGCATATACATGTATCTATTCTTTTTTAAATTCTTCTCCCGTTTAGGTTATTACGGAATGTTGAATAGCATTCCCTGTGCTATATAATAGATCCTTTTTGGTTATCTGTTTTGGATACCATGTTGTATACGTGTCCATCCCAAACTCCCAGTCTGTCCTTGCAATTTTTAATCTTTATGAAGAATGAAAAAGTGTTATACTGTTAAAGGTCAGAGTCTTCAGAAATGGGCTGATGTGTATCTTTCAGGCAACAGGCAACATTCTTGTAGGAAAAGCGATGGGATACAAAGGTTAAAGTAAAAGAAACATCTAATAGGGAGTCAGATTTGTTCTTCCCTGTTGCATTTGTGTATTAACTGATTTTCTCTTCACAGGACATGTGAAGTCTGTACTGTTTTTTTTTTAATTTTTTATTGTTTTTGCCATAAATTGTCATGATATTACCATGGGTTTATATATGCTTCCCCTCCGGAACCCCCCTCCCTCCTCCCTCCCCCCCCCTTGGGAAATCTCGCTGCACCAGCCCCGAGCATCAATCCTGGGCTGGCGATTGATTAGACACATGACAATTAACATGCTTCAATGCCCTTCTCCCATATCATCCCACCCTTACCCTCATCCACAAAGTCCACGAGTCTATTCTATACATCTGCGTTCCTTTTGTTGTCTCCCATGTTGGGTTCTCGTTACTGTCTTTCTAAATTCCATATATATGCGTTAATATACTGTATTGTTGTTTTTGCTTCTGGCTTACTTCACTCTGGATAATGGGCTCCAGTTTCGTCCATCTGAGTAGAATTGCTTCAAATGAATTTTTTTTTAATGCTGAGTAATATTCCATTGTGTATATGTACCACAGCTTTCTTATCCATTCGTCAGTTGATGGGCATCTAGGTTGCTTCCATGTCTTGGCTGTTGTAAACAATGCAGCGATGAACATTGGGGTACACGTGGCTCTTTCAATTCTGGTTTCCTCGGTGTATATGCCCAGCAGTGGGATTGCTGGGTCATATGGCAGGACTATTTGCAGCTTTTTAAGGAACCTCCACACTGTTTTCCATAGTGGCTGTACTAGTTTGCATTCCCACCAACAGTGTAAGAGGGTTCCCTTTTCTCTACCTCCTCTCCAGCATTTATTGCTTGTAGACTTTTGGATGGCAGCCATTCTGACTGGTGTAAAATGGTACCTCATTGTGGTTTTGATTTGCATTTCTCTGATAATGAGTGATGTTGAGCATCTTTTCATGTGTTTGTTAGCCATTTTTATATCTTCTTTGGAGAAATGTCTGTTAAGTTCTTTGGCCCACTTTTTAATTGGGTTGTTTATTTTTCTAGAATGGAGCTGCAGGAGTTGTTTGTATATTTTTGTACTGTTTTTTATCTTCATTTTGACTGAGGCCCAAGGAGGCTAAATAACACTGCTCTTCATTTGGATCCAGGGCTTCAACATGTGCCAGAACCTGTCTGCTAACAGCTACACTGTCCTCTAAAACAGAGATCTTTGGTAGGGGACATCAGTGAACTTTCGTGCTAAATGTTCCTAGAGACCTGGAAATGAAATAGTACCATTGTTATTGTCAGTACACCTCTGTTTAATTTGTTGGTGCCACTTGCATGCGCCGCCCCATTATCTTGTGGAATTAAAACTCGGGTATTAAGTGGGGAACGGTGGTGGGGGGAGGTAGGGATAGTCAGAGTTTTGGGATTGACTTGTACACACTGCTGTATTTAAAATAGCCAACAAGGACCTACTGTATAGCGCAGGAATGCTGCTTAATATTCTGTATTAACCCACATAGGAAAATAATTTGAAAAAGAATAGATACATGCATAGCCTTCCCTAGGGGCTCAGATGAAAAGTCTGCCTGCAGTGCGAGAGACCTGGGTTCAAGCTCTGGGTCGGGAAGATCCCCTGGAGAAGGGAATGGCAACCCACTCCAGTATTCTTGCCTGGAAAATCCCATGGATGGAGGAGCCTGGCGGGCCCCAATCCGTGGGTCACAAAGAGTTGGACACGACTGAGCGACGTGTGTAACTGAATCACTTTGCTGTACACCTGAAACTAACATAATATTGTTAATTGAGTGTGCTTCAATGTAAAATAAAAATTTAGCCCTATCCCCCTCAAAAAACCCCTAGTATTAAGTACCTCCAATTAGGGGGAGAATTATATTGGTATTATCCCAAAGAGATAACTGCCATGTAAATTGCCCCTTGTGCAATCTTGAAGTGTTTCCAAGTGCGCAGTGCCATAAGGGAACCGCCAAGTCCTGGGGTAAACAGATGTGTGTGGGCTGTGTGCTTGTTGGTTTCTCGGTGAGTTTCTGCTATATGGAAAGACTGTCAGATTGGACTCTGCTATTGTTAAAGTTCATTATTTGACGAATTTAATAGGGCAAGTTTGTGATACAATTTGCGTATGAAATAAAATGTTTCCATCCCCACTAGCAGTGTCTGATGACCTTAATTCTTGCTTCTTCTTGCAAGGGAGAGAAATTACAAAAGCTTGAATAGCATGTAGTTGTTTATGAAATGAAAGTTGGATGTTTTAACAATATACCAGAGGAAAATAACTACTTTGCATCTTTTCCTTTTTTTGCATAACTACTTACATCTTTTCTTTTTTTATGAATGTTCATAGTGAGTAAAGAATCTGCCTGCAATGCAAGAGACCTGGGTTGGATCCCGGGGTCAGGAAGATCCCCTGGAGAAAGGAATGGCTACCCACTCCAGTATTCTTGCCTGGAGAATGCCATGGACAGAGGAGCCTACCGGGCTACAGTCCATGTGGTTGCAAGAAGTCAGTCACGACTGAACGACTAACGCATGGTGATTTGTAGCCCGTCCAGAATTATAGCCTGATGGTGGATCCTATTACAGCATGGTGCTGTGTAGCTCGTTGTGTTGGGTACCTACCTAGGCTAACTTTGTTGGACCTGCAAACAAATTGAAACTTCACAACTCAAAGGTTCATCTGTAGGGGACTTATTATAGTTTGCACCTGCCAATCCCAAATTCCCAGTCCACCCCTCCCCGACCCCCTTGCCCTTGGCAGCCACAAGCCTGTTCTGTCTGTCTGTGAGCGTGTGCTTTATGCTCACAGCGCATCTCAGCGTGGCCGGCCTCAAGTTCCCGTAGGCACACAGGACGGGCCACCCTGGATAGCGGGCTCTCAACAGTGGTCATCTCACTACCCTTCCTGGTTTCCCTCGGCTTCCAGGGTTCTCCCACAGCCTGCATGTGGATACCTGAGAATCTGGTCCTGCGTCCTCCTCATCTTCCCACACATCCTCCTGTCTGTTCACAGCCAGCTACCAGCTCACTGTGCTGGGCACTCTACCCAGCGCCTCTTCACCATTGCGCCAGATGCCCTGTTGTTACCTCACCCTCAGCTTGTCCCAAATCAGATTCATCTGTAGGAAGCTGGCTTCTCTCTTTTGCCCATGCTTCTTTGATTTTCCTGGCTTCTAATGTTTCCTTTAATTTTCTAAATCAGGAAGGGAATGATGGTGCTGTGTAAGCCAAAAGCTGTGAATACGGAGAACCCAGGAGCTGAGTGTGGTGGAAATCGAATGGCACTCACATGGGAAGGGCCGGCAGCTTTAACAATGCACATGATTCTTTCAGGCAGCAAGGTGACTGGGCGTATAGAGCTGTTGTTGAAAATGAAAGTGGTTGTTGCTTTTATTCACGGGCAGAGAAAACCTTTCCAGGAACAAATGTAAAAGTGGGGAAGGGGGTCCTTTAAGCCCCCTCATTCCTCTCCCTGCTTCTAGGAGGGGTTGGAGCTCTGTTTTCATCCCCTCTTATTCCTCTTCTGTCCCTGGGAGCTGGTCTTACAGTTTTGGGCATCTTTGCTGTTCCCAGTTTCACTGCTTGTGGACTTTGCTTATAGTCAGCCAGTTCCTGAAGATATTTATCCTTTTTCAGTTCTCAGGAAAGAAAATTAAATTAAGCTGATTTGGGCTCATTATAAGGTGAAGTGAACTGCTGATTTCATCTGCTACACCCAAGCAGAAAGTGTGAAAAGTGCCTGCCTGGAGGGGCAGGGCTGGCCGCCTCATGGCACGTGGCCTCTGTGAGCTTGGCATAGCCTGGTCAGCGGAGCTGTGTCCCCAAAGGCTGAAAAAAAAATAGTATAGAGCACAGAACTCACATTACCTTCTTAGAGTAATTATGCCAAATTTTAAAAGTAGGTCTTTCATTGGTTTATCTTTCCATAAAAACTACTCAAGTGTGTCAACTGTCATTTACGTTCATTTTTAGCACGATTTGTGAAAATTGAAGTGAAATTTTAGTTGTTCTGCAGACTTAGATAGTAAACAGCATCTAATTAATACCAATTTAGAATTAATCTCTAGGGCTATTAGGAGAGTGTTTACAGTGGCTCCCCCTGCACCCCCAACAGAACTATTTTATAAAACATTCAACCATCTTGACTGCAGGAAAGAAACTGGCTTTGTGGGGAAAATAAGGACTTTGAATTTAGAAAGATATGAAATAAGTTTCTGGTTCCACTCTTGGGAAAGTTGCTTTAGCCTCTCTGAGTCGCTTCGCTTTTGCACAAAATGAAATCTACTTAGTAAGATTTTTTGTTGTTCAGTTGCTCAGTCATATCTGACTCTTTGTGATTCCATGGACTGAAGCACGCCAGGCTTCCCTGTCCTTCACCATCTCCCAGAGTTTGCTCAGACTCATGTTCATCGAGTCGGTGATGCCATCCAACCATCTCATCCTCTGTTGCCCCCTTCTCCTCCTGCCCTCAATCTTTACCAGTATCAGGGTCTTTTCCAATGAGTTGGCTCGTCGCAGTTCTTAACTTGCTCAATAAATGTTAAGTATCTTCTCCAGTATATTCCTGGAAACTGAAAGGGGGAGAATGAAGCAAAGAAAAAGAACAGTAGCCTGAAGCCATGGGATATTCCATAGCTGTATTTCTGGAGTAGTGTCATTGTGTGTGTGCATTTTAAATCAGATTGCTTTCCTAATATCAGGAGCCAAAGGCATTTGCAGTGAAATGTTCTGTTACTTAATTTCCGCTGTGGGACTGTATAAGGTTCCGAAGCTCCTAGGGACTTGAGAGAGATCACCAGGGGGAAGACGGCTGTCTGGAAATGGATAGAAGACTCAGCTTCTGACACTTTAAGATGCTCTATTCCTTCCTGTGTTAATTCGCTAGGGCTGCCATAACAAAATACTACAGGTTGGATGTCTTAAATAACAGACACTTCTTTTCTCCTAGTTCTGGAGGTGAGAAGTCCAAGGTCAAGATATTGGGAGGTTTGGTTTCCCTAGAGGCCTCTCTCCTCAGCTTGTCGAGGGCTGTCTGCTCACTGCCTCCTCACGTGGTCTTTTCTCCGTGTGTGTCTATGTCCCATTTTCTCTTACAAAGACGCAGGTCACATTGGATTAAGGACCCACCCTAATGACCTCAATTAACCTTAATTACTTCTTTAAGGATCTTGTCTCCAAATAAGTTCACATTCTGAAGTCCAGGAGGGTTAGGGCTTCAACATACGAATTTTGGAGAGACAGTCCATAACACTTCCCATCTTAGCAACCATGAATTTTAAACTCTACTGTCATGGATCATCCTTTCCTCCATTCCTGTTCCTCTGTCTTACTAAGGTTTCTTGGTGGAAAAGGAAGGTGGAGTGCTGACCTCAAGAGAGCGCTTAAGCCTGTTGGTTAGCTAATCCAAGCTAAGCCTTGCTTAGGGGAATTTTATTTCCTGTAATATCACTGGTACCCTGTGCAGGGTGGTGATGATGGTGGGTGGCATGAGGGACCGGGTGGGGCCGCATCACTTCATCTTGTGATGCTGGGAGTGTTGGGGTTTTGGGAGGAGAGGTCCTGGGCGGTGTTACGGTTTGAGGTGTAAACGTGTAGGTCTTTGATTCTGCAGCAGCAGCAAAACCAGGTTGTCTGAAAGCAGTGAAAGTTATGCCTTTACAAGGAAGATAGACTTGGTAATAATGTGCAAGTTAATCCTAATCGTGGAAAAGTTTGTCTTGCCTGTGTTTGTGTGTTTATACCTAGAAAGCTCAAATTATAGTGTTTATGGCTTGTTGTGGGGTGTGAATTCTTTTCTTGTCAGGCTGCCTAGTGTATTTTCATGGCCACTGGCCATGAAAACACTGTTCTCAACTTGTACTTGAGAAAGATAGGAGGGCTGCTTTCACATTACAGCTTGGATTCCCTGCAAGAGGAATGGCTTCAGGGAGAACCTTTTGCCAGATTCCTCTTCTTCCCTGCCATGTGAACTTTTGCTTCCCAGATGGCACCTGGACCAGCTGAGAAAAGAGAATAATGTACTGACCAGTCTTCTTCCATTGGGCTTGGTTTTTAATGAATGCATTGGCAGAAGCATCTCTCCCACAGCTCTGATAACAGCTTCAATCTCAGGTTTATGATCTGTGCTCATTTGGTTTTCCTCCGCTGCTGTTGCTGCTGCTTTGCAAACCTGGTTACCTACCTGTGATGAATCATCTGATTTTATAGTCTAGTGACATCAGGATAAAAAAATGTAAATGTTTTTGTTTAAATGGAGAGGCACAATGTGAGAAGCGTAACGAGTAATGATTCACTCTTCAAGTACCATTTGTGGATGTAGATTTATTCCTAATACCAGATGCGCCAGCATGCGTTTGTTCGTCTCAACCCACAGAGATGTCAGTAAAGCAGAAATGGCATTCACGTATTTTGTCAGAGACCCAGCACACACAAGGGAAACTGAACCGCATCTCGCCACATTCTCAGATTTGAGATGTTGGCAGGATTGATGTCTGTCTCCACATCGGGGTGGACATCTTGGGTTTCTCTTCTCACTTTCCTCCTGCCACAGCCAGCTTGGTTGTGTTTTAAAAAGGAGCCTTAATGAAAATTTGAGATTCTCATGTAGTTTACGAGGTTTTCTTAAAAAAAAATTTTTTTATTCAAGTGTAGTTGATTTACAATGTTCTGCTACTTTCTGCTGTTCTACAAAGTGATTCAGTTGTACATATACACATATCTACTCTTTTTTAGATTCTTTTCCCCTATAGGTCATTGCAGAGTATTGAGTAGAGTTCCCTGTGCTATACCATAGGTCCTTGTTGGTTATCTATTTTATCTAGAGTAGCATGTACATGTCAATCCAGGCTCCCAGTTTAGCCCTCCTCACTTCCCTTCCCTCAGTAACCATTATTGTTTTCTACATCTATGACTCTGCTTTGTAAAGAAGTTCATTGTGCCATTTTTTAAAGATCCCAGATATAAGTGATATCTATTTGACCTTCTCTCTTTGATTACTTCCTTCAGTATGACATTCTCTGGGTCCATCCATATTTTGTTGTTTAAGTCGCTAAGTCGTGTCTTACTCTTTTCGACCCCGTGGACTGTAGCCCACCAGGCTCCTCTGCCCTTGGGGTTTTCCAGAGAAGAATACTAGAGTGGGAAGCCATTTCCTTCTCCCGGGGATCTTCCCCACCTGTCGAGGCCAGCTTGACAAGCAGGGTTTCCAAAAGCACCATACGGTGAGAGAATGAGAAACGAGAGACAGGAATTAAGAGAAAAGTGAGGCTCAAGGGACCAACACGGCTCCAAGGTGAAGGTACCGAACTGAGTCCAAGCCAGCTTTATTATACTTTCAGCCGTGAATGAAAGAATATCTGGGGAGTTAAACTACCACTCACGTGGCCTTCAGGGCCAAAGAACAAAATGATCACTAACCATTGAGTAATTAGGAAAATGTGATCAATTACAAATCAGTAACTAAGACTAATATTCTTATCTATAGATTTTCCACCAGATGTGTAAAACATGTGACTCTGAGACACCACCGAGAGACAGTCTGGGGTTGGTTTTCCAACCCCAGGATCATATCTTGTTTTCACGACTATGAACTGTTCCCTCTGGACTTGTTCCAAGAGTCTCATGCCTTATAGCATCCAGTTTATCAATAATTATAAATTTCTTGTGCAGCCTTTGCCGAGGCCTGCTTTTCTTTTATTCTTCCTGTCTTCCACACCCACCTAGCAGTCGAACCCATGTCTCCTGTTTGACAGGCGGATTCTTTATCACTGAGCCACCTGGGAAGCCCCCATTCATGTTTAGAGCACTGAAGCCCCCATTCATGTTTAGAGTACTTTAAAAACACACTCTTCACCCCCTTATTTCTCTGTGAATGCTGGTTTAAGTCTTCTGTATATGTACTTGGATACAGTGTATTCGGTATCTCTTGGCACCAGCTGAGAAAGTATGTCCACCTTCAAATTTAAAAATGGAGTAATGGGCATCTTTGGTCTTTCAGTTTTCCAGAGAATGCTAGAAATTGAAGTAAATAGATGAGAGACATGCTACTCACTGAGTTTATTCTTCCCAGCTTAAAAGTGCTTGGGAGGAGCCATGTCCAAAGCCTTGCCTGGCTTATGTGCCTGGCACGTGTGCAGTCCTTTGATATTTGGGCAGAATGCAGATAGTTAGTGAGATCCTCCTGGCCACCATCTCACGCTTTGTGAACATTGCTTCTTAGTCTCAGTGCCTGATCAGGAGAGATGGGGAGCAGGTACCTGTCCTGTCCCTTCCTTCTTGAACTTTCCTTGCAGGAGTGGACCCTCTTCATAGGTTCCTTCAATAAATATGTCAATAGATGTTGGATGGCTGCTGAAATAAATGCTTTTCACAACCTCTCACCCCAGACTCCTGTGCCATACAAGGTAAAACCAAACTAAAATCCAAACCAGGGGCATCGTTGTTGTACCTGATTTTTCTGAGGCTGTGAAGCAATGACTTATCATTCTTTCATTTTTTGAGGTTCCATTACTTGCAAAAGATGACTCTAGGACCTCACAAATTAACCTTCACTGGTTTGATGTTGTAGAAAATATTCAGGGGGTAAAGTAAGTTTTCTACCCTTCAAGTTAATTCTCTCCAGTCTTGAATCCGTGGTAGGTATTATTTTTCTCATGGTACTTAGACATGTTTAGGTTAAGCTGTCATGTGATAAGACAAGATAAGGCTCATATTATCTTGCATTTGAAAGAGGTAACAGGACAGTATTGTAAGAGACAGCTTTTCATTGAACTTCAGTTTCTATTATTTATAAAGCCAGAATAACCCTTTCTTGCCTGAGTTTATACTGTAACAGGAAAAGCCTTTATTTTGTTCCCATCTAGACAGCTAACCTGTGAGGATCCTATGAAGCTGAACTGCTCATCCTTGGGTTAAAAATAGCCCCAAACGCATGGAGAAGCACCCCCTTGTTCTGTGCCCTTTTCACCAGCTGAGTCTTCCCTTTAAGGACTTCAGACCTCTCAGGGGTCTCTGTTCATTCTGCTCATTTCATCTGCCTTCCACTAAACCCATTCTTAAATGGGAAACTTTATTCCATAATGGATCTCAGATTAATTTTTCATAGGTGTAAATGAAGAAAGTTAACATCTTGGTAGGCAAATATGAGAATAAGTCCAACTTCTCAGGCATTTGTCAGATTTTTATTTAAAATTTTTTATAAAAATGAAGTATAATTGTTTCTCAATGTTGTGTTAAGGTCTGCTGTAGAACCACATGAATCAGCTATATGGGTACATATATTCCCTCCCTCTTGAGCCTCTCTCCCACTGCTCTGTCAAATTTTTAGATGCATTTCCATATAAAGTGGGCTTCCCTTGTGTCTCAGATTATAAAGAATCCACCTGCAATGCCGAAGACCTGGGTTTGATCCCTGGGTTGGGAAGATCCCCTGGGGGAGGGCATGGCAATCCACTCCAGTATTCTTGCCTGGAGAGTTCCTTTGGACAGAGGAGCCTGGCGGGCTACAGTGCATGGGGTTGCAAAGAGTTGGACATGACTGAGCGACTAAGCACACCAATAAGATGGCAGTGTGAAAACAATAACCATTTCTTTCCATATGTGGTTTCATTCCTTTTGAATATATTTATGTTGGAAATAATTTGTTCAGTCTAGTACTAGTTAAGATTTGTCACTTGGGAGGTATTGAATTAGTGAAAAATAACAAAAAGTGTCATGCTTTTAAAGAAATAAGCTGCTAAAAGTGAGTTTAACTAAAATGTCTCATGTCAAGTTTATGTACAACCTCAGATTTTTTATCAACAAAGTACCTCAAAGGTATAGTGAAATACACACTAGTTCTTGCACATGATAATAGCATATTGTCTTATTAAGAAATATAAAAAGGTGACTAGTCAATAGTTTAGTAAAATAATTAACATTATTCTGTAACTATTCCCATTGGATGCTCTCTGATATTCAAGTAAGTAATGCAGATATGAAACTTCAGTTGGTGAGACTATGTAATGAATTTGTAATTAATCCATAGTACTTTAGAAGGTTGCTCTTAATTAGGTAGCATATGGTAGACAGAATAATGGCCCCAACCCCAAAATCCATGTCCTAATCTATGGAACCTGTGAATATTGCCTTATAGACCAAGGAGATTTTGCAGATGTGATTAAGTTAAGGATTTTACAATAGGAAGATTATCCTGGGTTATTTGGGTGAGTCCAGTGTAATTGCAAGGTTCTTCAAAAGAGAGAAGCAGGAGGATCAGAATTAGAGAAGAAGATGTGATAATGGAAGCAGAAGTTGGAGAGAGAGAGAGATTAGAAGGTACCGCACTGCTGGCTTTGAAGATGGAGGAAGGGACCGTGAGCCAGCAGATTCTCTGTTGGAGTCTTGAGAGGGAATGCAGCCCTGCCGACCTATTTTAGACTTTCAACCTCCAGAATTATAAGATAATAAATTTGCATCGTTTTAAGTGATGGTGTTTGTGGTCAGTGAGAACCTACAGTTGGGTACAGAAGTAGGATATTGTGGCAGGTATAGTC
Organism: Antilocapra americana; assembly: GCA_007570785.1. Lineage (NCBI taxonomy): Eukaryota > Metazoa > Chordata > Mammalia > Artiodactyla > Antilocapridae > Antilocapra > Antilocapra americana. The sequence continues at coordinate 15,955,477 of ML663567.1, read as the reverse complement.
AATGCACCTGCTTGAATGGCTGAGACTCTTGGTACCTTTGGTTAAAAAGGACTGTTTCTTCTGATCTTCAAGTGAAGTGCAGTTTGTGATTTGACTTTTAAATGTAATTTGGTTCTTGGCTAAGAGGATGGAAATATGGAGAGGGGATGGATTAAAAATGGAGATATGTTTTTGGTATACATATTTTTTTTCCTTTTATTTTTTACTGTTTTTTCCCTTGCCCTCTCTGGTCTTGATTTGACATATGAATATAGCTGAAATGACAGCTGCTTGATTAAAATGCCCTGAAGCACCTTCATAATTGATTTCATGGGAAGGGAGTCCTTATAGAAAAGATAGACCATTAAGATTTGTGTAATGGGATGTGGTCTGTCCATGTCTGGGTTGACAATGGGTTTAGTGTTATCCAGAAGCAGCATGGAATGTTGTTAAGGTCAAAGTAAGGAATATAAAAGCGAGTTGAAATATCTTCAGACAGAATCTAACTGGCCTTTTTGAAACCTTAAAAGCCCTGCAAATCAAAGAAAATTTTTTTCTTGAGAGAGAAGTTCTGCTGACTTCTCAGACTTTGCATTTCCTCACGTGTGTCTTTGTATATGTGATTATGCCACAGAAAATGTTACTCCGTTTGAAATCATGCTCTTTAAAAAATATATGTAAAAAATCCTTATATATGCTAAATATCATGCAGACATAAAATAGTGTTATGATTTAAAAACCTAGTTTAAAACTCTCTTCCTTCATATTTTTGGATAAATCCCACTGTAACCAAGTTGGACTCTTCCCTCCATGTGACTATGGCAGAGCAGCAGTATGTGGGTCTGTTCCAATGTTCTGTGACTCTCTGTGATGATTGGACTGTCCAGTACTGCGGCCTCTAGCCTCCTGTGGTTATTAAGTCCTTGACATGTGGCAAATGCCACTGAAGACCTGCATTTTAAAATTTTATTTAACTTGAATTAATTTGAATTTAAATAGCCACATTAGGCTAGTGGCTGCCATATTAGGCTGCACTGTTCTCTGAGATGCCTTGAGTAGAAATGACCCAACAGCTGAGACTGGAGGCTCTTTAAGAAATGGGTAGTGACTTTGGATTAGATGTTAGTGTTAAGCTGAACGCAAACTTGTATGCCTAACGCACAGTGAGGCCAAACAATGGGAGCAGAGAAAGGTTTATTGCAGGCAGGGCAAGGAGAACAGGTGGTTCCTGTCCCTCCAAGCCCTGGACTCCCCAAAGGGTTTTAGCAAAGAACTTTTAAATGCAAAGTGAGGGAGAGGTGTGGTTGGTTGTGGCAAACATCTTGGTGTGGTAATCCTTTGTTCCTACAGCTATCCAAGTGGGCCTGGTCATGACGTTCCTGTGAACCTTCAACAAGAGAAATGTTACTCTGTGTTCTGCAACTTTTAATCTCTGTATGAATGGAAAAGTGTTAAACCCTTGAAGATCAAAGCCCTAAGAATGAATTATCCTGTATATTTCAAGCTATAGGCAACCTTCTTGGTGGAGATGTGTGTGCATGCTTGATCATAGCCAACTCTTTGAGACCCCATGGACTAGCCTGCCAGGCTCCTCTGTCCATGGGATTTTCCAGGCAAGAATACTGGAGTGGATTGTCATTTCCAGGGGATCTTCCTCACCCAGAGATTGAGCCTGCATCTTGCACTTAGCAGGCGGATTCTTTACCACTGCACCACCTGGGAAGTCCTGTAGGCAACATTCTTAACTTGTAGCAAAAGCAATAGAATACAGAGGTTAAAGTGAAAGAAACAGGTCTAATAGGAGTCAGATTTGTTCTTTTCTATTACAATTGGAGCCTATGATGATGGTGCCCTGGGGAGGGAGCTAAGAAAAAACTGAGACTTTAAGACTTCAAAACATAAAAAGAGGGTATATGATTCATTCATGACATGGAGCTCCCTGGGCCGTCAGTCAGGAGAGAGATGAAGGATATAGGAGATCAAAAGCACTTCGAAGAGACATGGTAGAGCGACCACCCCAGGGAGCTTCTGTAGGGAGTCTGGGCTGACTCTGAGCTGGGCTTCGGTGACTGGGAAGAGAGCAGTGTCAGCCTTGAGGACAGGGGCCGTATAGAAACATCACCTTGCTTCGCCAGGACCATGAACTCTGAGGGAGGTGCTCAGTCTTGTACCGGAGGTGGAAGTGGAAATTAACTTTGGGGTTTGCAGCAGGGAGTACGGGGGACAGAGTGACTCTTAGAAATCAGAGCTTCAAGACCAGCCAGAGTCTTGGCAGGCAGGGAATCCCAGTGGCCAGAGAGATGATTCAGTTCTTTTGCTGAGCAACACCGAGTGTCGTGACTTGCCTGTAAGTTGGATAATTTGACTGTGATAGTTTTCTGTGATTCTCCTCACACCACAGCAGACTAGTTCAACTGAAAGTCTGTTGGGCCAGAGTTGGGGCAGGGCAGGGTGTGGACAAAGAAGCCACAGGGAAAGCAGGAGTCCTGGATATTTGCAGGGTGAATCTGTGAGCTCCAGGTGGTGACGAGAGTGGATGAGTTCGGAGTGACAGCAGGGAGGGCAGCTGGGCGAGCCTGTGTTTCGAGGGGCTGGTGGGACAGGGGAGCTGGGCACCCCCTTTCTGTGATTCTTCTGCTTCCATTTCTATGCCTTTGTATGGAGAAGAATAAAGCTGGCTTTACAGATGGGGTGTTCCTGAAACGGTGAGTTGAATGACCAAAAAAAAAAAAAAAAAAAAACAATATACAGCTGAAATGCACTTAGGAGGAAGCTTGCTACATACAGGAACCCTGTGGAAAATTCTTTTGATACTGCCACCTAATACTGGTTCTGTGGGTGCTCAGCTGTACTGAGTTTGTGCTTCAACTTCTGTATGATCTCTAAATGCTCTTGTGCACTTTTTAAAGTGTATTCTGTATGTCACAGACCTACTAGGTAATGAATTCCTTATGGGCAAGGAACACAGGTAACTTTTCCTTTTTTGAGGACAGGTCGGGACAAACACAAGCCACACACAAATTATCTCACTTACAGGGACGTCCTCACAATCCATTTCACTCAACAGAAGAACTCAATCCTCTCTTTGACCACAGGGATTCCTTGCCTGTCAAGACTCTGGCTGCTCTTGAAGCTCCAGCTCCTAAAGAGTCAGTCCGTCACTCCTACTGTTTCTTGATAACACTCCTTGAATGTAAAAGACTTAGTCCATCCCGACTGCTCTAACAGGACACTACTGACTGGGTGGGTTATAACCAACAGAAATTTTTTTCTCACAGTTTTGGAGGCTGGACTCACATCAAGGAGTCCATGATCAAGGCTCCTGCAGAGTTTGGTGTCTGCTGAGGACCTGCTTCCTGATTCAGAGGTAGCGCCTACTCTCTGTGCTTCACAGGGTGAGGGAACTTCTGGAGTCTCTTTTATGAAGGTGCTAATCCTAAGGACTGATGCTGAAGGTGAAGCTCCAAAACTTTCGCTACCTGATGCGTAGAGCCAATTCACTGGAAAAGACTGATGCTGGGAAAGATTGAAGGCAAAAGGTGGCAGAGGATGAGATGGTTAGATAACATTACTGACTCAGTGGACATGGATCTGAGCAAACTCTGGGAGATAGTGAAGGAAAGGGAAGCCTGGCGTGCTGCAGTTCATGGACCTCAAAGAGTCAGAATGACTTAGTGACTGTACAACAATAACAACAAGTCCCATTCATAAGGGCTCCATCCTCATGACTTGATCACCTCCACCTCCTAATACTATCACCTTTGGGGGTTAGGGTTTCAAACTGAATTGAAGGGAGTGCAAACATCAAACCATAGCAGTAGAGGTGCCCAGTACATATTAATTAACACATTGACGCCATTTTTTTTGTCAAGCATCCTATAGTTTTAGAAATGCATCATTTGTTTTTGTCTTTCCAAACGACAGTAGCGCATAACCTCAGATGCCGTGTATTGAGTTCTTCCTGGGTGCCTTGCACTAAAACCCTATGACGTGCTAAGCATGTCATAGGGCTTATGTTGCATAAGGCTCAGACAACTTCATGAGGTTAAATGTTACCCTAGTTTTATAGGTGAGACGTCTGAGGATCAGAGGGGTTAAGTACGTTCTTCAGATTCTAGTTGCAAATGAAAATGTTGGAAATACTACCAGCATTTCTCGTTTTGTTGAATACTCTCCACCCCAAATTCTAGAGAAAGGACGGGGGAGGTGGCGTTTTCTTCAGACTTGTCTCACTCCACAGTCCTTGTTCTTCTTCCCCACCCTGTGGATTCAGGAACTGGCCAGGTGGTTTCAGTGGGCTGGTAGTAGAGAAAGGAAGCAGAGTGGTGGTCCAGCTTTCCTTGGTTGGAGAGCAGTAGTGTGGACTGGGTCAGGGGCTCTCCTGAGGGGAGCAAGCTGAGGGCATTATGTAAAGGCAGTTTACCCCACTGTGAGGCTGGGGCTGAGAGAAGAAACAGACCCAGAAACAGAACTCTATATGGTGTGAAAAATAACACCATCCAGGTAGTGAGCCTCTTCCACGAGTATGTATTTTTTTTTTTTTAATGTTTTAGAGACAATAAAGAGACAAGGGTGTATCAAGAGTATCTAAGATCTAGTTTATATATTTAATCACTTTGTCTTGTCAAGGGAAGCCAAGCCTTGGCTTCAGCTATGGAACTTGGAATTATGTAAGTCAGAGTTGAACACTGCATAATTCTAGAATTTGGTCTCCCACTGAATACCCTAAATACTCTGAGCTTGTACCACATACTTCCACAGCAGCTTCTGTGGAGCTCTGCAGCCCTCTTCCAACCTAGAAATTAAGGGTTCCTCTTTCTTCCACGCATGGAAGAGAAATGTAACGTTTTACTAGGACCATGCCTGAAATCACTCTGTAGCCGAGATGTGTTATCGAAAATGAAAGGCTTATTTATCATACTTTTAGCTGACAGCAGGACCATTGATATCTTCTTTCTCACTAAAAGGAAATGCCCAGTCGGCAAACTGTAGTGCATCCCGCTGGCTGGTAACTGGAGATCGAAGAGCTAACCTTTTGTGTTCTCTCTGTGAATGCTTTGGGAAAGCTTAACAACTCACCATTGCCCCAGTGTTCTCTGCTGGGGAGAAGTTATATACCAAGGAGACCAATCAGAAAACAGGATGGATATGAGATAGACATGAAATAAGCTACTCATTGCATGGTTTAGTCTGGCTCAGGCAACAACTCAGGCAAGAGGAGCTAGCACAAGAGATAAAGGTGTCAGCTACATATATACAGGGACGTAGACTTGGGGTTGACCTTGAACTGCAAGCACTGTGGGCAGGAGGGACAGCATGTGCCCTAAGAAAACTAGGTTTCACATGAATCGTTCTACTTGGAATAGTTTTCCTTTTTCATGCAGAGGTCTGTGTCTTCAAATAAATTATTATGAAGCATTGGACTTATAAACTGTCACGGGAAAATGGTGAAGGTCATGGCTCCTGGAATCCTGAAAATTATTTGGTGTTTTCGTAGACTTCCACAGTCTTGGATTTATGGGATGGAAGCATAAAAACCAAATCAGACCTTTTGGTTTATGACATTAAGCAATGTGCTGTACTTTGCACTGAAGGAAGGGACAATGCCCTTTGCTGTTCACTTGCCAGGCTGGGAAGTCTCTTTCTGGACTTGTTTTGTTTGGGATTAAATCACATGGAACTCTTTTCTCTAGCTGTTGTCACTGTGCTTGAGATTCTCCTGCTTCTTCCTTGTCATTTCTAATTGTGAACCTTTTCATCTTTTTTTTTTAAACAGAAGTGAACACTTGGAGTTTATGGTTTCTTTCTGTGGGAATGGATTTTTTTACAGCCTCCGAAGCAAATATTTGGGACTACATTATTTTCAGTTCTATTTCTAATTTCCCTGAGCAGCTTTGCCTTTGGCAAAGGAAGATATTGAATACATTGGCACCTTATTTTTCTAACCATTTTTCTAATGGTATCTGGGAGGAGTTTGACTTTTGTGCTAGTTGTCTTCCCATCTGTAACCTGCTTCAGAAAAAAAAAAATTGACGATAATTAACAAAGGCTACTTAAGTCCCACTTAGGGACTTCCTTGGCTGCCCAGTGGTGAAGACTTTACCTTCTAGTGCAAGGGGTATGGGTTTGATCCCTGGTCAGGCCGCTACAAGATTCCACATGCCTGGTAGCCAAAAAGCCAGGACATAAACTGCAGAAGCAACATTGTAACAGATTCAATAAAGCCTGTAAAAGTGGCCCACCTCAAGAAAATCTTTAAAAATAATGAAAACAAGAGCTCTCCACGTGGCCAGGGGATGGTTGCTCCCAGGAGCACAGACAGAGCTCCCCCGTCTGTCTGGAACTTGTCTTCTGTGACCTTGCCACTAGCATGCCGTGCCTCATGCCCCTTTCAATCTGCAGGCTGTGGTCCAGAAAGCCTTCCTCCTAAACGGTGTTGTATGAGAGGTCTTCCACCCAGAAGGAACTGAATGGAAGATGTGTCCTGCAGTCTGCTGTAGGGTAGCGTCCCCAAGTGAAAGCTTTTCACTTGCCCTGTGACTTTATTCTATTTTAGTCCAGCCTGTTTGTTCAAAACTTTGCTAAAATTGGGGCCAATGGCCTTCTTAAAATTGGATCCATTTTAGCTTGAATATATATTTTCTTTTCTTTCTCAACTTCTGGATGACTTGTGTTCCAACCCGTATGATTCAAGTATTCCGGTGTATAAAGGATCCAAAGTATGTCCCTCATGTAGATAAATAAACAGAGAGTGGAATTCCTTCGCGCTGCCAGACTGCCCTTCTCCGTCAGTGCTAAGCTCTGAAAAATGGTACAGGCCTGGAGTTGGGAAGAGGTTGAGCTTTTTGAGTTAAGGAATCTGGGAGAATCTATCCTGTCTGGTTCTTTGTTCTTGTGTATTAACTGTTAATAAGGAAATGAACCCCAGATGACAGGACTGACTTTCTCTTATTGGCTGACTGTTGAAATCTATTCCATTATTTAAATCAGGTTAAAAAAGAAGGAATTATGTTTTGGAAGTCTGGCTTCTGGGTCTCTGGTATATTTACATAGATTTCTACTTAATCCTTATTTCTGTTTTTCAGGGATTCTCATGACCCTCTGGTATAAGAGATTGCAAAGGATAAGACAAAAGGAAATGCCTTTGTTTTTGGAAAATGTCTTTTATAATACTATTAAAACAACTTTAAATGTTTTTGGCATGGAGGATATGGGTTTAAGTAAAATACTTTAGTTTACTCCTTCTGGAAATTTGTTTTTTTAAACCAACTATGATAGCATTCCATGTATGTCTATGACCAGTGATGTTAATAGTCATTAGTTGGACTGCAGATGTGCAGAGGGACAAACTGAGATTTCCATTCTGTGATCTCCTGGCCAGTGGATGCCCCAGTTATGTTTGTCTTTATATTGCATTTTTTTCAATTTATTTTTCATTGAAGGATAATTGCTTAACAGAATTTTGTTGTTTTCTGTCAAACCTCAACATGAATCAGCCATAGGTATACACATATCCTCTCCCTTTTGAACCTCCCTCCCGTCTCCCTCCCCACCCCACCTCTCTAGGTTGATACAGAGCACCAATTTGAGTTTCCTGAGCCATACAGCAAATTCCCGTTGGCTATCTATTTTACATATGGTAATGTAATTTTCCATGTTACTCTTTCCTAACATCTCACCCTCTCCTCCCCTTTCATCATGTCTATAAGTCTGTTATCTATGTCTGTTTCTCCATTGCTGCCCTGTAAATAAGTTCTTCAGTACCATTTTACTGGATTCCATATATATGCGTTAGAATACAATATTTATCTTTCTCTTTCTGACTCACTTTACTTTATAATAGGATCTAGGTTCATTCACCTGATCAGAACTACTCAAATGCATTCCTTCTTATAGCTGAGTAATATCCCATTGTGTATATGTACCACAGCTTCTTTATCCATTCATCTGTCGATGGACATCTAGGTTGCTTCCATGTCCTAGCTACTGTAAATAGTGCTGCAGTGAAAAATGGGATACATGTGTCTCTTTCAGTTTTGGTTTCCTCAGGATGTATGCCTAGGAGTGGGATTGCTGGGTCATATGGTGGTTTTATTCCTAGTTTTTTAAGGAATCTCCATACCGTCTTCCATAGTGGCTGTGTCCATTTACAGTCCCAACAACAGTGCAAGAGCATTCTCTTTTCTCCACATCCTCTCCAGCATTTATTGTTTGTAGACTTTTTGAGGAGGGCCATTCTGACTGGTGTGAGGTGATATCTCATTGTAGTTTTGATTTGTATTTCTCTAATGAGCGATGTTGAGCTTCTTTTCATGTGTTTGTTAGCCATCTGTATGTCTTCTTTGGAGAAATGTCTGTTTAGGTCTTTTCCCCACTTTTTGATTGGGCTCTTTGTTTTTCTGGCATTGAGTTGTATGAGCTACTTGTATATTTTGGAAATTAATCTGAGTTGTTTCATTTGCTATTATTTCCTCGCATTCCGAGGGTTATCTTTTCACCTTGCTTGTAGTTTCCGTTGCTGTGAAAAAGCTTTTAGGTTTAATCAGGTCCCACTTATTTACTTTTGTTTTTATTTCTGTTATTCTAGGAGGTGGAACATAGAGGATCTTGTTTTGATTTATGTCATCGAGTATTCTGCCTGTGTTTTCCTTTAAGACTTTTATAGCTTCTGCTTCTTACATTTAGGTCTTTCATCCATTTTGAGTTTATCTTTTTTATAAATTGGAATATAATTGCTTTACAATGTTGTGTTAGTTTCTGCTGTACAATGAAGTAAATCAGCTATATGTATACATATATCTCCTCCCTCTTGAACCTCTTTCCCTCCCCTCCATCCCACCCCTCTAGGTCATCACAGAGCACTGAGGTGAGCTCTCTGTGTGTACGGCAGGCCGTTAGCTATCTATTTTATACATGGTAGTGTATATATGTCAATCCTTATCTGTTTTTTTTTCCTTACTTTACAATATTGTATTGGTTTTGCCATACATTGACATGAATCAGCCATGGGTGTACATGTGTTCCCCATCCTGAACCCCCCTCCCACCTCTGGGTCATCCCAGTGCACCAGCCCCGAGCACCCTGTATCATGTGTCGAACCTGGAGTGGTGATTCGTTTCACATGTGATAAGATACATGTTTCAATGCCATTCTCCCATATCATCCCACCCTTGCCCTCTCTCACAGAGTTCAAAAGACTGTTCTATACATCTGTGTCTCTTTTGCTGTCTCACATACCAGGTTATCATTACCATCTTTCCAAATTCCATATATATGTGTTAGTATACTGTATTGGTATTTTTCTTTCTGGCTTATTTCACTCTGTATAATGGGCTCCAGTTTCATCCACCTCATTAGAACTGATTGGAACATATTCTTTTTAATGGCCGAGTAATATTCCATTGTGTATATGTACCACAGCTTTCTTATCCATTCGTCAGTTGATGGGCATCTAGGTAGCTTCCATGTCCTGGCTATTGTAAACAATGCGGCGAACGTTGGGGTACACGTGTCTCTTTCAGTTCTGGTTTCCTCGGTGTGTATGCTCAGCAATAGGATTGCTGGGTCATATGGCAGTTCTATTTCCAGTTTTTTAAGGAATCTCCACACTGTTCTCCATAGTGGCTGTACTAGTTTGCATTCCCACCAATAGTGTAAGAGGGTTCCCTTTCCTCCACATCCTCTCCAGCATTTATTGCATGTAGATTTTTGGATGGCAGCCATTCTGACTGGTGTAAAGTGGTACCTCATTGTGGTTTTGATTTGCATTTCTCTGATAATGAGTGATCCTGAGCATCTTTTCATATGTTTGTTAGCCATCTGTATGTCTTCTTTGGAGAAATGTCTGTTTAGGTTTTTGGCCCACTTTTTGATTGAGTCATTTGTTTTTCTGGAATTGAGCTGCAGGAGTTGCTTATATATTTTTGAAGTTAATTCTTTGTCCATTGCTTCGTTTGCTGTGATTTTCTCCCATTCTGAAGGCTGTCTTTTCACCTTGCTTGTAGTTTCCTTTGTTGTGCATAAGTTTTTAATTTTAATTAGGTCCCATTTGTTTATTTTTGCTTTTATTTCCATTACTTTGGGAGGTAGGTCATAGAGGATCCTGCTGTGATTTATGTCAGAGAGTGTTTTGCCCATGTTTTCCTCTAGGAGTTTTATACTTTCTGGTATTACATTTAGATCTTTAATCCATTTTGAGTTTATTTTTGTGTATGGTGTTAGAAATGTTCTAGTTTCATTCTTTTATAAGTGGCTGTCCAGTTTTCCCAGCACCACTTGTTAAAGAGATTGTCTTTTCTCCATTGTGTATTCTTGCCTCCTTTGTCGAAGATAAGGTGTCCATAGGTGTATGGATTTATCTCTGGGCTTTCCATTTTGTTCCATTGATCTATATTTCTGTCTTTGTGCCAGTACCATACTATCTTGATGACTGTGGCTTTGTAGTAGAGATTGAAGTCAGGTAGATTGATTCCTCCAGTTCCATTCTTCTTTCTCAAGATTGCTTTGGCTGTTCGAGGTTTTTTGTAATTCCATACAAATTGTGAAATTCTTTGTTTGAGTTCTCTGAAAAAGACCATTGGTAGCTTGATACGGATTGCATTGAATCTATAGATTGCTCTGGGTAGTATACTCATTTTCACTATATAATTCTTCTGATCCATGAACACGGTATATTTCTCCATATATTTGTGTCCTCTTTGATTTCTTTCACCAATGTTTTATAGTTTTCTATATATAGGTCTTTTGTTTCTTTATGTAGATAAATTCCTAAATATTTTATTTTCTTAGTTGCAATGGTGAATGGAATTGTTTCCTTAATTTCTCTTTCTGTTTTCTCATTGTTAGTGTATAGGAATGCAAGGGGTTTCTGTGTGTTAATTTTATATCCTGCAACTTTACTATATTCACTGATTAGGTCTAGTAATTTTCTGGTGGAGTCTTTAGTGTTTTCTATGTAGAGGATCATGTCATCTGCAAGCAGTGAGAGTTTTTTTTCTTTTTATTCCCTGATTGCTGTGGCTAAAACTTCCAAAACTATGTTGAATAGTAGTGGTGAGAGTGGGCACCCGTGTTTTGTTCCTGACTTTAGGGGAAATGCTTTCAATTTTTCACCATTGAGGATAATGTTTGCTGTGGATTTGTCATATATAGCTTTTATTATGTTGAGGTATGTTTCTTTTATTCCTGCTTTCTAGGGGGCTTTTTTTAGTCATAAATGGATATTGAATTTTGTCAAAGGCTTTCTCTGTATCTATTGAGATAATCATATGGTTTTTATCTTTTAATTTGTTAATGTGGTGTATTACATTGATTGATTTGCGGATATTGGAGAATCCTTGCATCCCTGGGATAAAGCCCACTTGGTCATGATGTATGATCTTTTTAATAGGTTGTTGGATTCTGTTTGCTAGAATTTTGTTAAGGATTTTTATCTTTGTGTATGGTGTTAGGAAGTGTTCTAATTTCATTCTTTTACATGTAGCTGTCCAGTTTCCCCAGCACCATTTATTGAAGAGGCAGTCTTTGCCCCATTGCATATTCTTGCCTCCTTTGTCAAAAATAATATGCCCATAGGTGCATGAGTTTACTTCTGGGCTTTCTATCTTATTCATATGATCTGTAATTCTGTGCCAGTACCATACTGTCTTGATGACTGTATTTTTGTAGTATAATCTGAAGCCAGGAAGGTTGATTCCTCCAGTTCCATTCTTCTTTCTCAAGACTGCTTTGGCTATTTGGGATCTTTTGTGTTTCCATATGAATTGTGAAATTTTTTGTTCTAGTTCTGTGAAAAATGCCATTGGTAATTTGATAGGGATCTCACTGAATCTGTAGATTGTGTTTGGTAGTAGAGTCATTTTCACAATATTGATTCTTCCTACCCAGGAACATGGATAATCACTCCATCTGTTTATGTTGTCTTTGATTTCTTTCACCAGTGTCTTATAATTCTCTGTGTACAGTTCTTTTGTCTCCTTAGGTAAGTTTATTCCTAGATATTTAATTCTTTTTGTTGCAATGGTGAATCGGATTGATTCATTAATTTCTCTTTTTGATTTTTCGTTATTAGCATATCGAAATGCAAGTGATTTCTGTGTGTTGATTTTGTATCCTTCGACTTTGCTAAATTCACTGAATAGCTCTAGTAATTTTCTGATGCTATCTTTAGTGTTTTCTATGTACAGTATCATGTTATCTCTTACTTCTTTTCCTATCTGGATTCCTTTTATTTCTTTTTCTTCTCTGATTGCTGTAGCTAGAACTTCCAGAACTATGTTGAATAATGGTGGTGACAATCGACACCCTTGTCTTATTCCTGATCTTAGGGGGAATGCTTTCAGTTTTCCACTATTGAGAATAATGGATGCTGTAGGCTTATCATATATGGCCTTTACTATCTTGAGTGAGGTTCCTTCTATGCCCATTTTTTGAAGAGAATTAATCATAAATGGGTGCTAAATTTTGTCAAAGGCTTTTTCTGCATCTATTGAGATGATCATATGATTTTTATCTTTCAATTTATTAATATGGTGTATCACATTGATTGATTTGCATATATTGAAGAATTCTTGCATTCCTGGAATAAACCTACCTTGATCATGGTATATGAGCTTTTTGATGTGTTGCTGATTCTGTTTGCTAAAATTTTGTTGTGGATTTTTGCATCTACGTTCATCAGTGATATTGGCCTATAGTTTTCTTTTTTTGTGTTATCTTTGTCTGGTTTTGGTGTTAGGGTGATGGTGGCCTCATAGAAAGAGTTTGGAAATGTTCCTTCCACTGAAAGTTTTTGAAAGAGTTTTTGCATGATAGGCATTCGTTCTCCAAATGTTTGATAGAATTTCCTGTGTAACCATCTAGTCCTGGGCTTTTGTTTTTTGGGGAGATTTTTGATCACAGCTTCAAAACTGGGTTGTTCATAATTTCTGTTTCTTCTTAGTTCAGTCTGGGAAGTTTGACCTTACCTAAGATTCTGTCCATTTCTTTCAGGTTATCCATTTTATTGCCATATAGTTGTTCATAATAGTCTCTCTCTCTCTCTCTCTCTTTTTTTTTTCCATAATAGTCTCTTATAATCCTTTGTATTTCTACATTGTCTGTTGTAATCTCTCCTTTTTCATTTCCAGTTTTGTTGATTTGATTCTTCTCTCCTTTTTTCTTGAGTCTGGCGAAATTTTGTCAAAATTGTCTCAATTTTCTTTATCTTCCAAAGAACCTAATCTTTTAGTTTTATTAATCTTTATTATTGTTTCTTTCATTTATTTTTCATTTATTTCTGGTCAGATATTTATGATTTCTTTCCTTCTACTAATTTTGGGGTTTTTTGTTCTTCTTTTTTTCAGTTGTTTTAGGCGTAAAGTTAGGTTGTCTATTTGATGTTTTTCTTGTTTCTTGAGGTAGGATTGTATTGCTATAAACTTCCCTCTTAGAACTGCTTTTGCTGTACCCCATAGGTTATGAGTTGTCGTGTTTTCATTGTCATTTGTTTATAGAAATTTTTTGATTTCCCTTCTGATTTCTTCAGTAACCTGTTGGTTATTTAGAAACAGTGTTGTTTAATCTCCATGTGTTTGTGTTTCTTACAGTTTTTTTCTTGTAACTGATATCTAGTCTCATAGAGTTGTGGTTGGAGAAGATGCTTGATATGATTTCAGTTTTCTTAAGTTTACTGAGGTTTGATTTGTGACCCAGGATGTGGTCTATCCTGGAGAATGTTCTGTGTTTCCTTGAGAAGAAGGTATATTCTTCTGCAGTTGGATGGAATGTCCTGAAGATGTCAATGAGATCCATCTCATCGAATGTATCATTTAAGACTTGTCTTTCCTTATTAGTTTCTGTTTTGGTGATCTGTCCATTGGTGTGAGTGGGGTGTTAATGTCTCCTACTATTATTGTGTTACTGTCAATTTCTCCTTTTATGTCTGTTAATTTTTGTCTTATGTATTGAGGCGCTCCTATGTTGGGTGCATAGACATTTACAATTGCTGTGTCTTCCTCTTGGGTTGATCCCTTGATCATTATGTAGTGTTCTTCCTTATCTCTTGTAATCTTCTTTATTTTAAGGTCTATTTTGCCTGATATGAGGATTGCTACTCCAGCTTTCTTTTGCTTCCTATTTGCATGGAATATATTTTTCCATCCTCTCATTTTCAGTCTATATGTGTCTTTAGGTCTGAAGTGGGTTTCTTGTAGACAGCATATCGGTCTTATTTTTCTATCCATTCAGCCAGCCTGTGTCTTTTGTTTGGAGCCTTTAATTCATTTACATGTAAAGTAATTATTGATATATATGTCCCTATTGCCATTTTCTTAATTGTTTGGGGTTGATTTGGTAGATCTTTTTTCTTCTCTTGTATTTCTTGACTATATAAATCCCTTTAATATTTGTTGTAAAGTTGGTTTGGTGGTACTGAATTCTCTTAACTTTTGCTTGTCTGAAAAGCTTTTTATTTCTTCAATTTTGAATGAGATCCTTGCTGGTATCTACTGTCGTCTTTGTTGTAGATTTTTCCTTTTCAGTACTTTAAATATATCCTGCTATTCTCCTCTGGCCTGCAGAGTTTCTGCTGAAAGATCAGCTGTTGAGCATGGGGTTTCCCTTGTATGTTACTTGTTGCTTCTCCCTTGCTACTTTTAATATTCTTTCTTTGTGTTTAGTCTTTGTTACTTTTGATTTGTATGTGTCTTGGTGTGTTTCTTCTTGGGTTTATCCTATATGGGACTCTTTGTGCCTCTTGGACTTGATTGACTATTTCCTTTTCCATGTTGGTGAAATTTTATAATCTCTTCAAAAATTTTCTCATACCCTTTTTTTTTCTCTTCTTCTTCTGGGACCCCTATAATTTGAGTGTTGGTGTGTTTGATATTGTCCCAGAGGTCTCTGAGACTATCCTCAGTTCTTTTCATTCTTTTTACTTTATTCTATGCTTCAGAAGTTATTTCCACCATTTAATCTTCCAGCTCACTGATTTGTTCTTCTGCTTCAGATATTCTGCTGTTGATTCCTTCTAGAGTATTTTTAATTTCAGTAATTGTGTTGTTTGTCTCTGTATGTTTATTCTTTAATTCTTCTAGGTCTTTGATTCTTGCATGTTTTCCACTTTGTTTTCAAGGTTTTGATCATCTTTAGTATGATTATTCTGAATTCTTTTTCAGGTAGTTTGCCTATTTTCTCTTCATTTATTTGGACTTATATGTTTCTAGTTTGTTCCTTCATTTGTGTAGTATTTCTCTGCCTTTTCATTATTTTTTTAACTTACTGTGTCTCCTTTTCCCAGGCTTCAAGATGGAATTCTTTTTTTCTTTTGGTTTCTGCCCTCCTAAGTTTGGTCTAGTGGTTTGTGTAAGCTTCATATAGAGTGTGGAGAAGGCAATGGCACCCCATTCCAGTACTCTTGCCTGGAAAATCCCATGGATGGTGGAGCCTAGTGGGCTGCAGTCCGTGGGGTCGCTAAGAGTTGGACACGACTTCACTTTCACTTTCAGTTTTCACTTTCCTGCATTGGAGAAGGTAATGGCAACCCACTCCAGTGTTCTTGCCTGGAGAATCCCAGGGATGGGGGAGCCTGGTGGGCTGCTGTCTATGGGGTTGCTCAGAGTTGGACACGCCTGAAATGACTTAGCCCAGTAGCAGGAGCAGCAGCATATAGAGTGAGATTTTCACTTTTTTGTTTGTTTGTTTCCTGTTTTTCTTCTTCATGAAGGCTGAGTGAGGGGGTAATCCTGTCTGCTGATGGTTGGGTCTGTGTTTTTGTTTTGTTTGTTTTTAGATGAGGCGCCCTGCACAGCGCCCTGCTACTGGTGGTTGGGTGATGCCGGGTCTTGTATTCAAGTGGTTTCCTTTGTGTGAGTTCTCACTATTTGATACTCCCTAGGGTTAGTTTTCTGGTAGTCTAGGGTCTTGGAGTCAGTGCTTACACTCTAAACGCTCAGGGCTTGATCTCTTGGCATATTCCTGACAGGCTGATGGGCTCTGTCACAAGATCTGGTTGGTGGTCATCTTTGCAGACATGAGCTTCCAGTTCCTCATATTTGTACCATTGGCATGCACTCTGCTTTCTCCCCAGTGTTAAGTATTCCTGTCTCTGCCCAGAGCTCTGTTGGCAAAGTCTTTTTATGTCCAAGCTACTCTGACTTCTCTTTTGAGAAGCCGAACTTCCTTCCTGTCATCTGTCTGTATTGCTTTTTATTGATGTGACACATTTGTGTGTCACAGAAATACTTTGGATCATGATTTGAATTTCCAGTGCACTTTCCATTATTGTTTTCTGTCTTCAAATGTACACATTAAAGTTGTACTTGAATATAAAAGTCAGGATCGATTCTGATGATTTCTCCCAACTCATTTCCCACACAGTGGGAAACATTCAACTCTTAAGCTTTGAAAGGGGGATTTAAAACCTTGAAAATGTAGAAAATTTGGAAGAGAAAGTCACTTGTGCCATCAGATTCTTGAACACAGAAGGGCCAGTGAGTAACTCAGTCTTGACTGAAAGAAGTTCATGAGGCTTAGAGCAGCAGACCCTGCTAAATATTCAAGCAGGACCCAAGGGAGTGTCTTCCTAAGACACATCTCGGCCATCTCTGTTCCTGAATATCACAGTGCCCCATTACATCTGATGCCGTAGGTCAGTGTGCCCCGTTACATATGATGCCAAAGATCCCTGTGCCCTGTTACATATGATGCCAAAAATCAGTGTGCCCTGTGGCATACCATGCCAAAGTTCAGTGTGCCCTGTTAAATTCAATACCAAAGGTCTGCATACCCCATTATATATGATACCAAAGGAATCCAAAACCCACTCGAGTTCCTTACCTGCTCGTACTCTGAGTCACATAGACCCCGCTCCCCCAATAAATGAATGGATTTTCAAAGTTTTAAATTTTTTTTTAAAAAGTTTAAAATTTACTTTGCTGCACCAGGTCTTAACTGTGGCATGCAAGATCTTTAGATGTAGCTCTCAGTTGTAGCAGGTGGGATCTGGTTCCCTGGCCAGGACTGAATCTGGACCCTCTGCATTGGGAGTGCAACGTCTTTGCCACTGGACCACTAGGGAAGTCCCAGATGAATGGTTCTTAACAGTCGTCTTTAACACAGAAAATAATATGATCATTAAGGAAAAAAACCCCAGAAAATATGATATGAATGTAAGTACAATACAAAACCAGAAAATGCAATATCAGTAAGCTTACTGTTTAGCTTTACTCAGGCGCTCTGGTCTGCAGAGTGGTTGTTTTCTTTGTGTTTCAAATCCATAGACAGCCGGCCAGCCTCACTGGTTTTAAGGTGAATCCAAGGACAGGGCACAAACTTATAAGGATGAATTATTGGGCTTCCCTGGTGGCTCAGTAGGTAAAGAATCTGCCTGCAGTGCAAGAGACACGGGTTCAATCCCAGACTTGGGAGGATCCCCTAAAGAAGGAAATGGCAACCCACTCCAGTATTCTTGCCTGGGAAATCTCCTGGACAGAGGAGCCTTGTGGGCTACCGTCCATGGAGTCACAAGGAGTGGGACACAGCTGAGCACCCATGCACAGTAACTAAAAACCCTCGTCTGTACTAGGAAATTGTTTAGTGCCACATGCCCTGGGGTGGATCAGTAGAAGCTTCTTTTGAAAAATATTTTGGTATTTATTTGGGAGGAAGTAACAAGGAAGAGGTGGATATTCATTACCCGTCCCTATTCTGAGTACTTACTGACTTTCCCCCAGATATCAAGTAAGCACTGTTTTTTTTTTTCATTTTACAAATATGGAAAATGAGGCAGATAGGAATTTTGAAACTTCCCCGGGTGAATCAGCCCATACAAAGCAGAACTAGGGGGACTTCCCTGGTAGTCTGATGACTAAGACTCTGCTCTTGCAATTAAAGGGGCGATGGTTCAGCCCTTGGTCAGGGAACATGCTGTGCGGTGAAGGCAAAAAAAAAAAAAGCGGAACTGGGATGTGAACCTAAGCTCTCTGGCCTCAGAGCCATACTTAGCTCTGGAATATACCTGCCCCAGTTCTGCCTGCTCTCAGCCTGAGTTCTGGAGTGATAGTCAGTGCCACCTTCATACCTTCCTTCTGGCACTCTTCTGCCTGCCCTCACTCACCTCTTGCATTAAAATGGGTTTGTTTCCATTCTTCTTGGGTCCCTGTTGGGACTAGTTAGAGCTTTCCAAAGAACACTTAACCAAAAAATAAGGGGTGGGAAGATGGTGTGCATTTGTGCTGTCAGGCTCTTTGCGACCCCATGGACTGTAGCCCGCCACGCTCCTCAGTCCATGGGATTCTCTAGGCAAGAATACTGGAGTGGGTTGCCATGCCCTTTTCCAGGGGATCTCCCTGACCCAGGGATCGAACCCACGTCTCTTATGTCTCCTGCATTGGCAGGTGGGTTCTTTATCACTACTGCCACCTGGGAAGCCTGGAAAGTGGTTTGAAAGTAGAAAAAACAAGGTGGAAAAGCAGACAAGGAAATAGATCAAGTAAAAGAGCCTGAATTTCTTTCATCCTTAACGTTACTCCTTGAGTATCTCCTAACCATGTCCGGGTGTCTGAGGAGTTTTGATCCAGAATTGAAATGGGCAGTTGCTGAGTGAGCAGAAGCCAGGGCCAGAGAGGTTTATGTGTGCCTGCAGTTCGTGGGATTTTTACTTCAGCCACTGATTCTTTTTCATTTTTGTATGGGTTCCTCGAGGTCCCTCTGAGGTTATCCTGGCCCCTGAAAACAGAGTTCCTTTCTCCTGTGGCCCTCTCAGTACCCCCCTGCATCCTTTCTCTCCAGCCCTGAGAACTTCCCCCTTACCCCAGGCTGATGCCATCTGCCCTGCTGGGTCTGTCCAGAAGTGGTTGTTCAGATGGTTTGTTGGCCGTCTCACTTCCTAAGCTGATGCTGGGGGTCTCTCAGGTGTGGTGTGATGGCGCTTCCTTGGGGGGTCCAGGAAGCTTCCCTTTTGCTGCTGCTGAGATTGAGATATCTCCTAAGGTCCCAGTGGTCCGTCTGAGGGACAGCTCTCTCTTTTAGCTGACCGGCAGAGCTGATGTGACTGCTAAGTCCCAGGTTCCATGAATCGGCGGTTTAGATGCTTGACGCTGGCCACTTTTATGTTCATAGACCATCCCTCTAATGCCTCCGGGGAAATTACCGACTAGATTCCAGCCATTGTATTTTTTAATATATATTTTTTGTTTACTTATTTATTTTTGACTGTGCTGGGCCTTCATTGCTACTCGAGCTGTTTTCTAGTTATGAGGAGTGAGGACCCCTCTCTAGTTGTGGTGGCTTCTCTTGGTGCAGAGCCCGGGCTCCAGGCCTTGGGGCTGCGTTGCTGTGGCTCCTGGGCTGTAGAGCACAGGCTCAGTGGTTGTGCTACACAGGTTTAGTTGTTCTGTGGCGTATAGTTTCTTTCCCGATCAGGGATCGAACCCATGTCTCTTGCATTGGCAGGTGGATTCTTTACCGTTGAGCCACCAGGGAGGCCCCCAGCCATCTTTTTTTTTTTTGGTGCAGCTGCAATAATATGTGGTCTAACTGTTAGTAAGGGAAGCTATCTCTTACTAACAGTGATTATACAGAAAACAAACTTATCTGTAATCTACTTTTTATCCTTTTAGGTAATCAGTCAAATAATTTTTATTTTTTTAAATTTATTTTATTAAAGTATATAGTTGATTTACAATGGTATGTTAGTTTCTGCTGTACAAAGTGATTCAGTCATACATAGAGACATTCTTTTCTAGTATGATTTATCGCAGGATATTGAATATAGTTCCTTGTGCTATACAGTAAGGACTTTGTATTTATCTATCCTTTATGTAATTGTTTGCATCTGCTAACCCCAAACTACCAATCCATCCCTCCCCCACAATCAGGCAAATAACATTGAGCTCAAGAGGTCAAAGTAACCCCCATTCCCAACACACACATAGAGAGTGAGAATTCTTACTTGTATAATGTTTTCAATCTTATTTAAAACCAATATATGCAGAAGAGGGTAATTAATAGTATAAGGCAGCATCAAATAAGTGCTAAATGGATCTCCAGACAGGTTTGTAAATACTGCAAACCTTTATTTGTACAAAAACAAAAACAGCAGGTCCCTCATTGTTAATTGAGTGATTATTGCCCCACTACCACGGAAGCTCTTAAAGAATTAATACAAAACGCACTTTCATCTGTTTCATTTTTTTTTCTCTCTGTTTTTTACTGTTTTGGTTTATCAGTCACTTAACGTTTATGGAGTATGTCTTCTAAGCTAAGGTGAAGAAAGACAAGGAAGATTATTTCTGCATTTATGATTTCAGTCTTGTTTAAAGTCTGTGTATTCATCAGAGGTGAGTTACTGAAATAAGGTGATATCAGATGAGTCTCTCCTGGGTCACTTGACTGTGAGTGTTGTAGGAATTTTGAGGTCAAGGAGCTCTGGGCTGGAGGGGCTGAGTAGACTGGGCCTGAGGGGAGCCCGTAAAGATGGACAGGAGGGGGAGAAGGGAGGCAGGTAGGGGGCAGGACAGGCAGGCGGGGAGAATGTCCACAAGGAACACGGGTGGGCAGAGGGACTAGCTCACTCAGCCTGAGTGGACGCTCTGTTTAGGGGAGAGAGGTAGGTACTGCTTAGCCTGGAGAAGCACCTGGGAAGGTCAAAAGAGATTTCTGTCCCTGCCTCCCACCCTGCACATATGCACACATATGGCTAATGCCTCTTCTTTCTGTTTGGATTTATTTTTCTGAAGTACAGTTGATTTACAATGTTAATTTCTGCTGAACAGCAAAGTGATTCAGTTATACATATATACGCATTCTTTTTCATATTCTTTTCCATCATGGTTTATCACAGGATATTGAATATAGTTCCCTATGCTATACGGTAGGGCCTTGTTATTTATCCATTTTCCATATAATAGTTTGCATCTGCTAACCCCAAACTCCCGATGCATCCCTGTCCCTCCTCCTCTGGCCCTTGGCAACCACAAATCTGTTCTGTGTCTGTTAATCTGTTTCTCTCTCATAGATAGGTTCATTTGTGTCCCATTTTAGATTGCACATGTAAGTGATATATGACATTTGTCTTTCTCTGACTTACATCACTTACGATGATAATCTCTAAGTCCATCCATATTGCTGCAAATCACAGTGTTTCACATTTTTTATGCCTAAGTAGTATTCCATTGTGTGTGTATCACATTTTTTTTTTTAAATCCATTCTGAGGGACGTTTACACTGTTTCCATATCTTGTCTATTGTTAATGGTACTGCTTGATGCAGATACCTTCAGGAGACTTATTTACTGCACACATAGGAGAGTAGGTTAATAACACTGCCCTTGACACGGGACCCATTTGAGCACACCTGATTAGACTGACGGGGGCGGATCAGAGCTAACTCAGTTGTCGGGGCTGGGCTCTCCTAACTGCTTCTCTGTGGGCCTTGGCCATGGGCCTTGTTCTGGCCGCCAGCTTCCTCTGGCTCCTGCCCACTTTTCAAGTCCGATTCTCCACTTCTCCCATTAAAATTCTGGGAGCACCCATCAGCATTCCAGCTCAGTGGTTTTCTGTTGTTCGTCACCATGAACTCTGACTGGTTCCCTTTGGTCTGCTTGTCTCTCTGTGGTTATCTAGGCGTTTCTTGCTTGCATCATCCTGGGCTGAGGTTCCTTAAGGTTTTTTTAATCTCCTGTGGCCATAACTGCATTTAGAAAAGATTTCTTTCTTCATTTGGCCGTGTTGGGTCTGGAGTGCGGCAGGCAGGCTGTGCTCCGCGTCACGTGGGATCTTTTGCCCTGGTGCATGGACTCTCTGGCTGTGGCACGAGGGCTCAGCAGCTGCGGTGTGCAAGTTAAGTTGCTCTGTGGTGTGTGGGATCTTAGTTCCCGACCAGGGATTGAGCCTGCAACCCCTGCCTTGCGAGGCAGATTCTTAACCACTGGACCACCATGTTGGCCCCTCAGCACGTTTCACCTGGACTAGGAAGGGGCTCTCCTCTCTCCAGTCCATCTTGCACCCCCCTTTTTGTTGTAGTAGGACCCGGAGGGACCAACCATTATCTGTCACCACTGGAAGGTGCCTGCTTCTGGCTTGAACCTGGAGGAATCTGGCCAAGTCCCTCTTGCATCACTCTCAGTGACTGGTGGTTGCTTCTGAGGCCACCAGCTGTCCCAGCTCTCCGGGAGCTCTGCCCTTTTCTTCTTTCAGCCACCTGTGCCTTCTCTCACTTCCCAGAGCCTTTTCATCACAGCCCCTCCACTGTTTGCCTTAAGGGCCGTTTTCCTGGAAATCTGCACTATCCTCACTCCTGCCGCCTACCCCCCCTTCCCCCCCACCGCAAGACAAAGCATCTCCCCCTCCCTCCTCCTCTTCACTGCCCCTTGCCTGTAATTCTCCAGCCCAGGGAGTTTAGCAGCACCACTGTTTACATGTGCCGTGCCTCTTACAGTTTTGTGACTTTGAAGGTGCTGTTCCCTCTTCCTCCTTTCTTTGCCAGGCCATCTCTCCTCTCTGATTCTTAACCACTGAATCACCAGATTGGCCCCTCAGTGCATCTCACATGGACTAGAAAGGAGCTCTCTTCTCTCCAGTCCATCTTTCCAGGGAAGGCTGTGCACGTCTTCCCTGCAGCTTTGAGCACACAGCTGTCTGTGTCTCTCTCTGCGGAGAGCCCAGCATCCTTGTTGGTAGGGATGGAGTCTCCCCTTAACTTAGTTCCGAGTTTCTAAGCACAGTGCTTGGGCATGACAGGCCCTCTCTAGGTTTACTTTTGAAAGTGAAAGTGTTAGCTGCTCAGTCGTGTCCAAGTCTTTGTGATCCCATGGACTCTAGCCCACCAGGCTCCTCTGTCCATGGAATTCTCCAGGCAAAAATACTGGAGTGGGTAGCTGTTCCCTTCTCCAGGGGATCTTCCTGACCCAGGAATCGAACCTGAGTCTCCCACATTGCAGGCAGATTCTTTAACATCTGAGCTACCAGGGGAGCCCTTTTGAGTGATGGATATTTAAACATACTGTTTCATGCCCGGATGTGAATGATGTGAAGGTCTCACCATGCTCTCTCCTCTCTGCAGGCCCTCTCCTGAGGTTTGGGGATGATGCTGGCAAGTTCAGGCATGCTGGCTGACTTTTGAGGTGGGGATGGGAGGGCATTTTGATGCAGAAGCTCCTTCTGGAACCTTGCAAATAAGATCTCAAATAATGGTGGCTGCCCTCTGCTTGCACGTCAGCCCTCCTCCTGACTGAAGATTCTTTGTTCTGGCAAACACAGTTGGGTGAGGAGCAGGAGGCTGAGCCAGCCCCACTGCCTTGGTCCTTGTGTTCCAGACACTTTTCTAGTGTTTGTGTTGAACAGATCCTCTGCCTTCACAGAGCTTAGATTGTGGTGAGGGCGTGGGTGCGTGCTCAGTCACTAAGTCATGTCTGACTCTTTGCGACCCCATGGGCTGTAGCCCACCAGGTCCTTCTGTCCATGGGATTTTCCAGGCAAGAATACTGGACTGGGTTGCCATTTCCTTCTCCAGGGGATCTTCCCAACCCAGGGGTCGAACTCATGTCTCCTGCATTGGCAGGCAGATTCTTACCGCTGAGCCACCTGGGAAGCCCTGTGGTGGGGGAGGCATAATAAAAAATCAACCTAGTGAGTGAGTTGCATGGTATGTTAGAAGGTCCTCTGGGGAAAAAATGAGAAGTAGAGCAGGATGAAGAGGTTGAAGAAGGGACCAGGGATGATTTGAAGGCAGTCACTGGGACAGGTCTTCTTTGGATGACGCCATCTGAGCAGTCTTGGAGCGGGGAGGGAATCAGTGCAGGAGCCTCCGGGTAGAAGGAACAGCCAGTGCGAAGACCGGAGTCGGAGTGTGCCTGGAGAATTCCAGCAGGGTAGGATGGCGGGGGGAGTCAGAGGGGCTGGGGCAGAGGCAGCAAGAATTCAGGGCTCTTGAAAGGACTTGCCTTCTTGCTAGCAGTGACCAGGGAATTGTCGCAGGGCGTTAGGCAGAGGTGGTAACTTGCTCCTTTACCTTTCAAAAATACATTTATTGATTTGGCTGCACCAGGTCTTAGTTGTGGCCCACGAGATCTTTGATCTTCACTGGGGCATGTGGGATCTAGTTCCCTGACCAGGGATCAGACCAAGGCCCGCTGCACTGGTTGGGTGGAGTCTTAGCCACTGGACCATCTGAACCCCCGGAGAAGCTCCCGCGCTTTCCCTAATCTTCCTTTATTCTTTAGGAGTCATCCTTGGAAAGCCTCTGCTCCTTTGCTGGGCTGCTTAACCTTCAGATAAAATGTTCCAGTCCTGAGCTCATGGTCTCTGTAATTTCTCTGTAATTTTCTCCCGTGGGTGTGATTAGAGCAAAATTTCCCAAAGGCGCTGCAAACCTCTGCAGAAACTGGCCCCCATTTACTCCAGTTTGGCGTCACAGGGAACCCAATGCTAGAAAATTCTTTCAGACAGTATTTCCCTAATTGTCCAGATAACAAGGCTCTCCTGAGCTCCTTGTGGAAGCACCAGGCTCTGATGTGGCCTCATGGAGCTGGTGGGTCCGGGAGTGGGTGGGGAGCCATCTGCATCATTAGCCACACCTGGGGCAGGTATCCCAACAGCTCCAGGGAAGCCTGGTCCTCATTGCTGCCCAGGTTCTGAGCAAACCGAGAAACAATGACTAGGACAAAAAAGAGGTCAGAACGTCACTTACTCCCTACCAGAGGCTGGACTGTGTGGCGGTCAAGTCAGGCAACCCAGGAGTTCTGCTCCTTGCGTTCGTGGATGGAGGCTGATTTGTCTCAGAACCTTGAGCTGACCCTTCCCTCGTGGCCGAGGCCCTGGAGCAGTAGCGGAGCCCGCAGAAGCTCACTTCCAGAGGGAGCTAGGGAAACAGCCCTCCCCGCCCCTGCTGCCTGCAGTAACTCTCCCTGGTATGTCAGTTTGAGAAGCTGCTTCCTTCCCCAGAAGCAGGAGGTATTGGGGTGAGGGGAGGACCTGGGGAGACCAGGGGTGTGTATGGGGGGAGGAGCCCTCCTTCTGTGAGCCGTCTCAGGTGATATGTGTGACCAGGAAAAGCTGTGAAGCAGGTCTTAGGACTTTTGCAATATTATCTCTTGTCTGTGATTTTTTTTTTTTTTTTTTTTTTACTGGGAAAGCCCACTTTAAAAAAAATATTTTTATTGAAGTATAGTTGCTTTACAATGTTGTATTAATTTCTGTACAGGAAAGTGAATCAGCAATATGTACACATATATCAGTTTTTTATTGGATTTCTTTCCTGTTTAGGTCATCACAGAGCACTGCGTAGCGTTTCCTGTGCTACACAGTAGATTCTCCTTAGTTATCTATTTTATCCATAGTATCAGTAGTGTGTATATGCCAGTCCCAGCCTCCCAGTTTGTCCCCCCACCTTTCCACCTTGGTATTCATACATTTGTTCTCTACATCTATGTCTGTATTTCCGCTGTGCAGATCGGTTCATATGTACCATTTTTCTGCCTGTATGTGTTAATATATTTTTCTCTTTCTGACCTACTGCTGTGTTTTGAGGATGCTGGCTCCAGAGAGTGTCTGGAGTGTGTGCCTGATGGTGGTGACAAGGATCTACTCTCTGGTTTATCTCTGTGGTGCCCACACTGGTGATTTCACTGTTTCAGGCCTGAGCAAGTGGGTTGAATTCTGAAATCACCAAAAATTTTAGTCTATGATCTCTTGCCTTTGAGGCTTGCCAGAGTCTTGAACAGACCAATCTCTCGGGGAGTGTGGCCTGTGTGTGTGTGTGTTGTACAACAAAATAACCAGTGGGAAAACCTAACTAATTATATTATTTTGGAATAATTATAGATTCTCAGGGGCTTCCCAGGGGGTAGCCCATTGGTAAAGAATCTGCCTGCCAGTGCAAGAGACATGGGTTCACCTGTGGGGTAGGAAATGGCAAACCACTCCACTGTTCTTGCCTGGGAAATCCCGCGGACAGAGGAGCCTGGCGGGCTAGTCAATGGAGTTGATAAAGAGCTGGACATGACTGAGCTACTAAAAACAACAGCATAGATTCTCAGATTGCAAAGAAAGGTCTAGAGGAATGTCTGTGCACTTCTAATTTATATATATATATATATTTTAAATTAAAAACTGATCTTTTTCTAAGCTGGCAAATTTATGTGCAGTTAAATTCAGGCATAGATTTGCTCAGAGAGAAAATTGCCTTGAAACAGGAGGTTTTGTTTTTATGTCTTGTTTTTTGTCTGTGATGATAACTGTTTTGGAAAATTGAAAACCAGTAACTGATTATCTGCTTTGAGACCCTAAAACCAGCCGAGACCATGGATCGTGCAGAACGGCCTCCGTGCGGGCTTGTGGATGGGAGTGCCTGCAGCCGGCCGTGTGATGCCCTCTCTGCCCTGCAGCGCCCTCTCAGCTGCAGGAGTGCCACTCGATTGATTTGGGGAAGTTAAAAAATCTGTGCTAAAGCAGGTGGGGGAAATGCTAGATGATTGCCGATCCAACTGCTGATATTTTCCAGGCAGGATGACCTCTGCAGGGCCTTTTGCTTTAACTAGCATCTCTGCTGGGCTGTTGTTACTGAGAGGCGTGGGGTTTGGCCGTTTGTCACCCAGAGGCCATTAAACAGGACAGATTGGTGGAAGGGGAAGTTTGCTTTATTTCAGATGCTGGCAACCATTGCAGGGAGGGTGGACATCTGTTCAAAGGCCGACTCCTCCTGACTGGCAACCAGTGGGGCAAGAGCTTTTATAGACAGAAGGAGGGGGCTACATGCAGAAACAGCACAGTCGGTTCCTACCTTCCCAGGTAAGCTCTGCTCCTCCATTACTCTGTGTCATCACAACTTCGTTCATTTTTTCTGGGGGCCCGTGCTCTGGAACCTTCTGTTGTCTTCAAATTGGCCGTCGGTGGTCGGACCAGCATCTTCTTGGTTGTTGTAGGTACAGTTAATCTTCAGTTCCAGGGTCTGTTAGTTCCCATTTCGTTGAGGCTAATTCATGGAATTGGGGCAGCTGGGTCAGTGTGGTCATTATATAGTCAACATCTTTCTCCTAGAGACGGCTCACGGGATATGGCTCAGAATATTACCTATAGCCCTTGAGAAAGAACTACAGGTCCTTGATGGTGCTTAATGACTACATTATTATTATTTAGTCTCGTTTGACTGTTTCCCTTTGTTTCCACATGTCTTGCTTCTCTGACTAAACTTATTCCTTGACTAAAGTTTTTCCACAGACCAAAGGCAGACTGAGAACGTTGTCTGGGAGCGGGGCAAGGACCGTAGGGTCCTGCTCTGTTTCGCTGTGTTTACTGAGCGCGTGACCTGCCTCTGAGCGCGTGGCCTCCTGTGACAGGTTCCAGTGTTTGGTCACTGGACACACGTGGCCGACTGCACCCTTTGTGCAGCACGTGGAAAGTCTGATCCTCTGGCTGTGCTTTTTAACAGTGGAAATGTTGGATTGGGCTCTGTCCTGTATTAATTTTCCTTCTAGAACTACAGAACCATAGAACTGAATGTTCTGTGCCCTTGGCTTTCCTGGCTAATGGTTCTCAAATATAAGCCAGCCTCAGAATGCCCTGGAAGGCTTTTCTGACCAGGCGGGTCTGGGGCTGGGCCTGAGGTGTCTCTACAAGTTCCCAGATGATGCTGATGCTGCTGATTTGGCCACACCTTGAAAACTGCCTCTCTCGGCAAAGTTGGCAGATTCAGTTCGTCTAGGTTAGCAGTTCCTAACTTTCGAGGTATGGTCTATTCCAGTATTACTCCATGTCTCACAACTTCATTCCTTTTGCTGGGGGCCAGTGCCCTGGAACCTTCTGTTGGGGACTCCAACTTTCAGCTTGATTTATTGGAACTGGGGTGGCCAGTTAGCATGCACTAACATCTGCCTACTTGCTGCTGCGTCGCTGGTGTGCTGCAGGCTCCTTCCAAGTGTTACCTGCTCTTCACACCCCCCAAGCTAGCTTGTGTAGCCTCCCTTCATGGAGACTCTGGAGTTAAATGACTTTATCAAGGTCCAGTGTGATGGCGGGTCTCGAGCGTTGGATGCAGAGCCCACTGTTTGTCCCTTTGCTCTGCAGTCCTTTTCAGGAGCCTTTGTGTCCTGGAGGCAGTTGCTTGGAGGCTGGACGTGAGACGAAGTACATGGATGTCTGCTTGGTGAGGTTTCTGACACTGGTCAGGCTGCTGAGAGAGGGAAAGAAGTCTGGTTAGCAGGACGTTTGCAGCACTGTCCTTATTGAATTAGTTATAGGATGGCCCATGCCAATGGTTGTATTTTGCTTTCTTTTCTTTCTCTTGAGAGTTGCAGAGGATGGAGGAGAGATCATTCTCTTTGCCTCTCAGAGGAAATGATAGTTCTCTCCTCTCCTCTGTCAACTTCCCACAGAGCTGTCCGTGTGTGACGGAGAATTGGGTGTCCTAGGCCGTGGCCCTTGCTTTAAGGATGTAGCCCAAGAGGGAGGTTTTGAGGGAACGTGGAGGTTTGAGGTCCTGAGCATGAAGGGTGCTTCAGGGCAGGAAATGGAGACAGAAGCCAGAAGTGTCACATGGAGGAGACTGCCGCCCTTGGGATGCTCTTAGTGGTTTGGTCCTTTTTGCCTTCTTGGTGCTGCGGTGCATGGGGTTGCAAAGAGTCGGACACGACTGAGCCACTGAACTGACCTGGGGACCGTTCAGGATAACAGAACGCTTGTGATTTTGAGGCTGGATAAACCTGCCTGCAGCCTGATTCTGCCGTGTCGGAACTCTCTCATTGGCTCCTGGGAGAGCTGTCTGAGAGCCTGTAAAAACAAGATGGGGAAGTGTAATCTAGTCCACAGCAAGCTCCACGAAAGTGGGCACCGTGTCAGGCACCCTCGGGGCATCCCCCTTGTGGCACCGCCAGATGGACACACAGTTGATACTTCTCTTGGAAGTGGGGTGACCCCCAGTGGATGGTCAGGAGGTGATACACAGATGGAGGGGAGTCGGGCCCCTGTGAGTCAATTCTTTCCAACTGTTCCCTTTTTTTTTTTTCCACTTGAGTCATTCCTTTTTAGAGTTTATTGACCTTTTCCATTAAAATTGTTTTTGCCTAGCCTATGCCTTAGCCAGGGAGAACCCCAGCTCTCCTCTTCGTTCTAAACTACAGCAATAAAAATAAAAAATGGCTCATGGCTTACCCCTTCCAGACAAACTTAGAGGATTAAATGACTTACTGTTGTCTTCCTTTGATGCAGGGCTCACCTTTCCAACTGTCATAGCATCACAATTAGTTTCATGTTGCTGGGAATCCTTGTGCATGTATCTCTCGAGGAGGCGGCTGTAAGCCTCTTGAGTGGGGGCCGTGATTCTTTCATGACACGCAGCTGACTTTTAAAATAACAACTGAGTTTCTGTCTCCTATTTAGTTTATGGTTCACTGTGTAATTTGCCGTCACCCTTGTGTTTAGCAGGTTTCTTCTTAATCTCGTGTCTTGGTTGTTTGCTTCCTTATCCCTAAGTGCCCAAGCTCACAAAGCCTTAGCATTATATAAATATTTATTAAATAAGCTTCACAGAATCTTACCAGGGGCTGTATTCACACATCCCTGCAGAATGTGCTACCTCCTTTCTGTGTCCAAGATATAGTACTCTTCAGAAATCCAGAATAAATCCTTGATCTTTAGGTCCTAACCAGTTCTGGGGTTCAGCTTTTAGAAGCTTGGAGAGGGGCCTTTTCCCTTCCTCCTGACTGTAGGCGAGCGAATGTGTCACCCAGCACCTTGCACAGCCCCTGGTCTAGAGAGGGCACTTCATAAATGTTTGTGGGGTGATTTAAGCTGCCCCAGACTGGGGTAGAGAAGCTGTGTAGCACAATTGGACAAAAGAGAGCAGAACCATAATTTTGCAGGCAGAGGAATAGCGAGCTGGACGGTTGAATTCAGTAGACCAACAAATACCTGTTGGGTGATAAAGAGGTGAATTTCCATCAGGCAGTTTCAGCATCTCTGAGGGCATTATTTTTAAGATGATGTAAGAGTGAATACTTCTTAAAGCTATACTATCGATATGCTAGTTGTGTGTGTGTGTGTTAGTCACTCAGTTGTGTCCAACTCTTTGCGACCCCATGGACTGTAGCCCTCCAGGCTCCTCTGTGTATGGAGTTCTTGAGGCAAGAGTACTGGAGTGGGTTGCCGTTTCCTTCTCCAGGGGATCTTCCCCAACCAGGGATCAAATCTGCGTCTTCTGCGTTTCCTGCCTTGGCAGGTGAATTCTTTACCATTGAGTCACCAGGGAGGTCCTGATATGCTAGTTAACACTTTTATTGAAGTGAAATGAAAACTCAGCATGCGCCCTTAGCTCAATCAGAACAGGTAGCCATGGGCATAATGCCCATTTGGGGTCTTTCTTGCTCCAAATACACACACAGCTTGCATCTTCCTCTCTCAGCTATTTGCCCAACTTACACATGGTCAGCCAGGCATTTCTTTAAAAGGGATTCTTTTATTTTTTTTAAATGCAAGTATAGTTAATTTACAGTGTTCTGTTTCTGATGTAGCGCAAAGTGATTGAGTTATATATATGTGTGTGTATGTGCTTATTTTTTTTTATTAGAGGTTATCACAAGATATTAAATATAGATAGTTCCCTGTGCTACACAATAGGACCTTGTTTATCTGTTTTAGATACAGTAGTTTGTATCTTTGAATCCCAGACTCCTAATTTATCCCTCCTCCACCCTGTTTCCCCTTTGATAATCATAATTTTGTCTTCTATGTCTGTAAGTCTGTTTATGTTTAATGAAGAAGTTCATCTGTATCATTTTTTAGATTCCACATGTAGTAGTAGGGTTGGTCACTCAGTCGCGTCCGACTCTTTGTGACCCCATGGACTGTAGCCCATCAGACTCCTCTATCCATGGGATTCTCCAAGCAAGAATACTGGAGTGGATTGCCATTCCCTCCTCCAGAGGACTTTTCCCTCCCCAGGGATTGAACCCAGGTCTCCTGCATTGCAGGCTGAACTGTAGGAAAGTCCTGTGATACCCT
Source organism: Antilocapra americana (assembly GCA_007570785.1). Lineage (NCBI taxonomy): Eukaryota > Metazoa > Chordata > Mammalia > Artiodactyla > Antilocapridae > Antilocapra > Antilocapra americana. Next base: position 15,924,527 of record ML663567.1, on the reverse strand, counting down.
ATGGATCTGTCTTTCTGGTCTGACTTCCTTCGCTTGGTATGATCATCTCTAAGTCCATCCATATAGCTGCAAATGGCGTTATTTCACTCTCTACTTGTTATTAACATTATTCAATTAGTTATGGTTAAATATTTAAAGGAGCCTAAGTTCATTACCATTTTTGAACCCAATTCACATGTAAAGATCGTGAAAATGAATTTAGCATGAAATTGTTCTGGCTAGTGGTAAAGAAGTTTGTTTCCAGTGTGAGTGTTCCAGGCTGGATTGTGTCTCCTCAGATTCGTAGGTTGAAATGCTAACCTCAAAATTGCGTGTTTGGAGATAAAGTGTTTAAAGAGGTAATTATGCTAAAATGAGATTATTAGAGTTGGTGCCCATGTAAGAAGAGATTCAGGTACAGATGGAGGGATGGCCGTGTGAACACACAGAGTGGAGGAAGCCATGGATAAACCAAGGAGAGAGGCCTCAGAAGAAGCCAACTGGTGACCTCGTCCAGCCTCCAGAGCTTAAATAATTGCTGTTGAGTGAGCCAACCCGCTGTAGTTCTTCCTTCTGGCTGCCCTGGCAAACCAAAATGGCGGGTGCTTGTTAAAACCACGTGTGTGCCTGCACTGTCGTCTTGAGTCTGTCCTGATACCCCTGAGTGGGCTAGCTGTGACAGACCAGACCCCGAGTGTCCAGAGAGAGACATCCAGGTGCAGCGTCCAGTGGGCCATCCAGGGTCCGGTGAGTCGCTGTTTATCGGGACGGTCAGGCTGGGAGACCCCCACACAGCTGGTGACTGGAGGGGAATGCTGGGCTGGTCCCTGTGGGCCTGGTGCTGTTCTTCTGTGCATGTTTCATGGGTTGAAGTCAGGGTGAGAGAAGGAATGTTCCTGAAATGAAGCCCTGCCTTCCACCCACCTGGTCATTGGATCCCTAAGGTCTGTCTCTTGGAACCCCATCTCAGTGGATCTCACCCGTGATCACTTTTGCTCATATTTGGAACTTAGTTGACCTTCTATAGGTTAGTATGGTTATTTATCCTAACATGTTGTAATAAAGGACAGAGCATCTCCTTTTCCCTGAGAGTACGGGCAGATGGGTTAGGCCAAATTGTCATTTACCTGTTCTTAAAAGCAGAGGCCATGCCAGGGCAATGTTTATTTTTGTGGGCTCTGAGTCCTGTCTCCCCACTTTGCTTTATGTGTATGTGAGTCACTCAGTCATGTCTGACTCTGCAACTCCCTGGACTGTAGCTCACCAGGCTCCTCTGTCCATGGGATTTTTCCAGGCAAGAAGCTGGAGTGGGTAGCTATTCCCTTCTCCAGGGGGTCTTCCCGACCCAGGGATCAAACCCAGGTCTCCTGTATTGTGGGCAGATTCTTTACCATCTCAGCCACTAGGGAATCCCTTGCTTTGTATCCTTAAACAAATGTATTGGCCTCTCTGACCTTTAGTTTCCTCATCTATAGAATGGTTTAATAAAACTCTTTTCATCATAGGGACATTGGGAGGATTAATGAGGTCATTTCTTCATGGCCCGTATCCCATTGCCTCACATATAGTAAGCCCTGTTATTATATTATTTAAACACCCCATCTTTAAGTACCTGAGGAATTAAGAAGGTCAGAAATTACATTTCGAATTCCAACAACACTAGATATTTACTTTCACTTAAATATATGTCGAAAATAGTAGCTGATTCATCTTTAAAATGCACAGTTCTTAGGAGTCTGACAAGAGGCAGCGCTTCTAAGGAGTTTAACACATACATAGAATCCTGTCTGCTCATGAATGGTAAATGTACAGCAACAAGGGGGGTCTGAGCTTGGTTTGGGTCCAGCTCCTCCATGAGGGACTCCATGGCCTTAAGTGAGTCTCTGAAGCTCTTTAAGCCCCAGTTCACTCATTGGTAAAAGGTAAACAATGGCAGAACTTACCCCCTTAGGTTTGCTCTGAAGCTCAGTGTGCTTTACAAAGATGTATATTATTCCTGTTGTTGCCATTGTTGTTGTTTTCCATGATTGGTTTTCTAAAATATGTAATGGCTGGTGAGGGATGAGGGCTTTCCAGAATGGAGTTCTGAGTGGCTGTGAGAACAGTCTGTGTGGTGCATCTGTGATCCCACTGACTGCCAGGTGACCTGGCGCTGTGTGCAGCTCTCTCTGCCCTCGTGCCAGGCACACCCCTCCTGATGCTGGGGCCTGCAGCCAACCCAGTGACCTTCCTAGACAGAAGGGCAAAGAAAGAGGAGGAGCTTCCTTCTCCTGTTGGAACCCGCACTACGGACTTAAACTGCTCTGTGTGTGTGTGCATAGTTAGTAAGCACACTGTAACACTTAGAGGTGGTGTGTAGAAAGCATGGTACTGACTTGTAAATGGGGCAACAGAAAGAATGAATAACTCAGAGAGGTGAGGCTGCTGCAGTTTGCAAAATGCAGACAAAGCCACAAGCACCATCTTTTGGGGTTTGTATTTAGGTCAAAGACAAAAATGAAGAACAATTATTCAGCTCCTGGTGAAACAGGAAGAAAGCAAATGTTCTTGAGTATCAGCTTAGAGTGAAGTACTGTGGCTGGCATTTTACAGAAATTCCCTCATTCAGAAATAATACCATTTGCAACAACATGGATGGACGTGGAGATGATCATACTAAGTGAAGTAAGTCAGAGAAGGACAAATACCATATATCCCATATATGTGGATTCAAAAAACTGATAAAGTTGAACTTATCTACACAACAGAAACAGACTCACAGACCTAGAGAACACTTAGGGTTACCGAGGGGAAATTGGGATTGACAAGTACACACTGCTATATTTAGAATAGATAGCCAACCAAGACCTATTGTGTAGCGCACAGGGAAGTCTGCTCAATATTCTGTAATAACCTAAATGGGAAAATAATTTGAAAAAGAAGAGATGTATATATATCTATATATAACTGAATCATTGTGCTACACACCTGAAACTAATACAACATTGTAAATTAACTATCAGTTCAGTCGCTCAGTCGTGTCCGACTCTTTGCAACCCCATGAACCGCAGCACGCCAGGCCTCCCTGTCCATCACCGACTCCCGGACTTCACTCAAACCCATGTCTGTTGAGTCTGTGATGCCATCCAACCATCTCAGCCTCTGTCGTCATCCCCTTCTTCTCCAGTCTTCAATCTTTCCCTGCATCCAGGTCTTTTCCAATGAGTCAGCTCTTCGCATGAAGTGGCCAAAGTATTGGAGTTTCAGCTTCAACATCAGTCCTTCCAATGAACACCCAGGACTGATCTCCTATAGGAAGGACTGGTTGGTCTTCTTGCAGCCCAAGGGACTCTCAAGAGTCTTCTCCAGCACCACAGTTCAAAAGCATCCATTATTCAGCAATCAGCCTTCTTTATAGTCCAACTCTCACATCCATACATGACTATTGGAAAAACAATAGCCTTGACTAGATGGAGCTTTGTTGGCAAAGTAGTGTCTCTGCTTTTTAATATAATGTTGGTCATAACTTTCCTTCTAGGGAGTAAGTGTCTTTTAATTTCATGGCTGCAATCCATCTGCAGTGATTTTGGAGCCTCCCACCCCCAAATAAGGTCTGACACTTTCCACTGTTTCCCCATCTATCTGCCATGAAGTGATGGGACCAGATGCCATGATCTTTTAGTTTTCTGAATGTTGAACTTGAAGCCAATGCTTTCACTCTCCTTTTTCACTTTCATCAAGAGGCTCTTTAGTTCTTTTTCACTTTCTGCCATCAGGGTAGTGTCATCTGCATATATGAGATTATTGATATTTCTCCTGGCAATCTTGCTTCTAGCTTGTGCCTCTCCAGCCCAGCGTGTTTCATACCTCTGCATATAAGGTAAGTTAACTATACCCCAATATAAAGTAAAAATTAAAAAAATTCTCTTATTTAGTTCAAGTCACTGAAGGTAGAGAAAACATGTAACTCCTCTGCTGCTTCTGTTTTCTTGGTCAAGGAGAAGGCTGTAAAAGCTTACTAAGAGATTTGAAGCCCAGGAAAAACAAGGTGAAAGTGAACTCCAAATGAGTTGGTTTCCTGACCTGAACAAATTAATTCCTAGAATTTTTCTAGTCTATGTTGTGGTGATTGTTGAATCATTCTCCTTAGTCATTGAGGAGCTATAGAACGAGGTAGCAGAGGACAGAGAACTGCATCCCACAAACCTTAGATTTTAAACTTTAGTTTTAGTCTCAGATGAATTCTGGTCTGTTAATCAGTGTTAACATAAATGTATGTTCTATGAGAAGGGAAAGCATCAATCACCAGAAGTCCATCATGGGTTCACTCCAACAAGCATGGTCGGTGAGCTTGTTTGGTTTGTAAGTAGCATCGTTACCTAGGGAAACATTCGCTGAATGCTGTAGCAGTGGGGTATATGGATTTGGCAACGTTATACTTGATAAGGCCTTTTGGTACCCTTGTGGAAAAAAGGAGTGAGGTGTTGGAGAAAGGATGGGCTTCCCAGGTGGCTCAGGGGTAAAGAATCCACCTGCCAAGATGCAGAAGACGTGGGTTTGATCCCTGGTTGGGGAAGATTCTCTGGAGAGGGAAATGGCAACTCACTCCAGTATTCTTGTGTGGGAAATCCCATGGCTAGAGGAGCCTGGTGGGCTACATACAGCACACAGGGTCACAAAGAGTGGCTAAACAACAACAACCAGAGACAGTATGTTGGATGATGGCTCGGTAATGTGGAGACAAACAAGTTTGTCAGTGGCTGATCTTGAAAGCAGCAGTTTGTGGGTTGGTGACCCTCCAGGAGGAAGCCTGCCTTGGTCCCTTTGGGGGTCAGCATTTTCAGCAGTGCCTTGAGTGATTATTGATAAGCTGATCATTTCTGTGGAAAATTTACAGTTCATTCATGTTAGCTGCCAGAAAAATGGGGTTGCGGTTGAAGGTCAGGGATGGTGATGGTGATGGTGATGATCCCAGTCAGGAGGGAAGAAATTGAGACAAGAGGGTCATTTTAGCAGTGAAGTCCCTTCACATCAACTTTCTGCTGATTTGCAATGAATGTTGGGTTTCTAAATAAGGAAGGACTTAACAGGATTGTGACCTTTCGTTTTCAGAAGATGAAAGCTAAAAGGGAACAAGCACAAAAATGATGGCATATGTAGGATGAGTAAAGGCTTATTCAGCAAATTCTATGATCCTCGTTAAATGACAGGAGAAGCAGTTAGCTAACTTTTGGGCCTGCTGCCTGATACTTGATAGGGATTGCAGAAGTAGCCATTTTTGTAACTGCAGCCAAGTGTGAGCTATTTGTAAATGTGCCATCACTTTATCAAATAGTTTCTATTGAAAGTTAACAGCTTTTCTCTTTAAGTGTTTTTTAAAGTGAAAAGCTTGTGTATGTAAAGGCTAAACCAAATTTTCTAGAGAGTCTGCAATGAAAAGACTTTTGTATCTTCCTGGAAGTTACTTAATGAGCAAGCGTCAGTGTTGTAACCGTTGTGTATAATAGTGTAATTTGTGTGTGTGTGTTTGTTCTTTACTAAACAGTGTCTTTGATCCACTCTAGTACAGTACTTTCAGACTTTCAGGGCTGTGACCCAAAGTGAGAGCAACATTTTGCACGATGATTCAGTGCACACACACACATGTGCGCGCGTGCTTTACAGAGAACTGACACAAACACTTGTGAAAAACTTTTCATATTTTTTGCTGTATTTGATTCCATTGTTGTTATTTATGAATAGTGATGAAGACCCTGTCTATTGATTTTTATCACCTGTCTATTTGTTTTTAAATCCCTGGCTTAGCAGAGCCGCAAACCATATTTTAATGCTATAATCATTCTTTCTTCCAAGGAGGAACTGTTATATAATCATCTCATATTGCGTTATTATAATGATGTCAAGTGGAATACTTCTAGAGAGCAAGGATTTTACAGATGGATAGCAGTTACAGTGAGTGTTGACTTATAGATCGGAAACAAGGTGGAGTCTGGTCACTGGTTTATGGTCCATTTGTAATGAGTTGCCCCAAACCTCTCAGCCACATTATGTCTGGAAATTCAGAGGAAATATTTACTTTCAGAGTCTTAGTGTTGGAAGGAGCTGTAGAGGTTACCTGTTTTAACTTCTCTCCCAGTTTAGGGCCCAATTCTGTGGTATGCTCACAATAGCCCAGTCAGCTTTGGCTTGATTACATCCTGAGATGGGGAGTTCACTCCCTTAGGTTTCTATTGTAGCTGTAAGGAAGGACTGCTGATTGAGTGACTTAAATTCGTTATCTTACAGGTTTGTAATTCCATCGTTTGAAATGGGTCTCACTGAGCTAAAATCAAGGTGTTGGCAGGGCTGCATGCCTGAATACTCTAGGAGAGAATCTGACTGAATGAATTTTAAGATCGCTTCTGAAAGTTGTTGCATTTTTCCCTTGTGCTCTGGTTGACCAGCTAATCCAGGTCTGCCTGAGACCTTCCAGGTTTCATTTATCTATTTATTTTTGGCTGCACCGTGTGGCATGCATGGTCTGATTTCTCTGGCCAGGGATCAAAACCATGCCCCCTGCATTGGCAGCACAGAGTCTGAGAAGTCCCCATGGACTGTCCGCGTTTTAGCACTGAATGTCTCATGTCTAACATACCCGTTCCTGGGCAAACCAGGGCAGTTACTCACCCTAGTTGTGGTATGTCTTGTGTATCTGATAACTGACGTTTTTAATATTTCTCCCAAAGAATTTGGAGTAGCTGTCAGTCAGAGACTCACAGACATTAACATTAATAAAATTTAAATAATGAATCAGAATCAAGCAAAGCAACCTCAAGGTTAGAAGCAAGTATCTAGCCACAAACACAGATCTATTTTAGAGACACTTTGCTTTTCTTGGCTTTAAATTCTTAGAGGAATTTCTCATGGGGCTTCATATAAGGACAGTGAGTAATGTAAACAATGTCCTTGGCAGTAGTTCTTTCGTAAGTGCAAAAATTTTTTTCACGTGGCCCTTTCCTCCGTGATCTTTGATAAAAAGCAAAGATAGGATATTTAGCTGTGCTGTAGCAGTGCTGGCTTTATGAGGTTCTTGGCTAATGAAATACAAGTAATAGTGTTGTCCTCATCAAGAGTTACCCAGGGAATAAGCTTTGAGCACCAGGAGGAGTGGCTGTCTTGTCTCTTAGAAAAGTAGATCTCAGAGAACAAGAAATAGGCTCCAAGTTATAAGACAGACTATTAAAGATAGGTCCTTCTAGTAAAGATAATTAGTTAATGCCCTTGAAATGTACTTTAAATGACAGATGTAACAGCAGAATGGTGAGAAACCAACAAATGTCTGCTTTAAGTGTGATTTTTTTTTTTTTTTGGTTTGAATCAGTGTGTGCAAGGGGCTGTAATCATTTGAAGGACTGGCTGGAACTGGAGGATCTGCTTCCAAGTCGACTCACTTACACAGAGCTAGTTGCTGAACTAGTGTGTCGAACTCACACGGAACTAGTTGTTCTGGTGGAACTAGAAGACTATAGCTCCTCTTTACGTGGGCCCCTGTGCAGACTGCTTACATGGGTCTTCATCACAAGGTGGGGCAGCTCCCCCTGGAACACGGACCCAAGCAGAGAACAGGGCAGAAGCCACAGCGCGGTTTCGCAACGTTGACAGCAGCCTCGTGAGGGGTCTTGAGCCGGAGCCGTCAGCTATGGTCTCTTAAGATCCTGATCCACAGAGCACTCTTTGCATTGCCTTTCTTTGGACCAGACCACCTGACCTGCCTCCTGAGAAACCTGCATGCAGGTCAGGAAGCAAGAGTTAGAACTGGACATGGAACCACAGACTGGCTCCAGATAGGAAAAGGAGGACGTCAAGCCTGTATACTGTCCCCCTGCTTATTTAACTTGTATGCAGAGCACACCCTGAGAAACGCTGGGCTGGAGGAAGCACAAGCTGGAATCAAGACTGCTGGGAGAAATATCAATAACCTCAGATATGCAGACGATACCACCCTTATGGCAGAAAGTGAAGAACTAAAGAGCCTGTTGACGAAAGTGAAAGAAGAGAGTGAAAAACTTGGCTTCAAGTTCAGCATTCAGAAAACTAAGATCATGGCATCTGGTCCCATCACTTCATGGGAAATAGATGGGGAAACAGTGTCAGACTTTATTTTTTTGGTCTCCAAAATCACTGCAGATGGTGATGGCAGCCATGAAATTAAAAGATGCTTGCTCCTTGGAAGGAAGGTTATGGCCAACTTGCATAACATATTGAAAAGCAGAGACATTACTTTGCCAACAAAGATGCATCTAGTCAAGGCTATGGTTTTTCCAGTAGTCATGTACGGATGTGAGAGTTGGTTGGTGAAGAAAGCTGAGCACCGAAGAATGGATGCTTTTGAACTGTGGTGTTGGAGAAGACTCTGGAGAGTCCCTTGGACTGCAAGGAGATCCAGCCAGTCCATCCTAAAGGAGATCAGTCCTGGGTGTTCATTGGATGGACTGATGCTGAAGCTGAAACTCCAGTACTTTGGCCATCTCGTGCAAAGAGCTGACTCGTTGGAAAAGACCCTGATGCTGAGAAGGATTGGGGGCAGGAGGAGAAGGGGATGACAGGATGAGATGGCTGGATGGCATCACCGACTCGAGGGACATGGGTTTGGGTGGACTCCGGGAGTTGGTGATGGGTAGGGAGGCCTGGTGTGCTGCGGTTCATGGAGTCGCAAGGAGTCGCACATGACTGAGCGACTGGACTGAGACTGTGCATTAAGTCATTTTGTTTTGGGTTGATTTAATGCACATCAATAGATAACTAATGCACATGGGCATATCAGCAGACTTGACACTTCAGACGAGTCCAGAGGATCAAAAAACTTGAAGACAGGTCTGATAAAAGTCAAACCAGTGCACAAAGAATGAAAAGTGTGGAAAAAGAAAAGAACAGCATATCTGAGGTTGGTGGGACACATGTTAAACATGTACAGGTGAACTCATAGAGGGGGAAGAGAGATGAAGATGCAAAAAAGAAAAAATGCTTAAAAATAATGAGGAAGACCTTTCCAAAGTTAATGAAAGACAACGAACCACAAATCCAAGGAGTTTAGAGAACCTCAAGCAAAGTAAGTACGTAGGGAAAGACCTAGGCACATAATAGTCAAACTGTTTAGAACCAAAGATAAGGAGAAAGACTTGAGAGTCTACAGAAAAAAAGGAACTGTTGCAACAGAGGAATAAAGGTAATAACATCTGCCTTCTCATAAACGATCCAAGCCAGAAGACAGTGGAGCGATAACTTTAAAGTACTGAAAGAAAAAAAAAACCCTGCCAACCCAGATGCTTTACCTAGACAAAGTGTCTTTCAGAAATGAAGATAAAATTAAGACATTTTCAGACAAAAGCTGATAAAACTCATTACCAACAGACAATGAGTGTACGTTTAAATGAAGCTCATCAGGCAGCTAGAAAAAAACAACAGATGGGCATTTCGATTTACATAGAAATAAAGAGTGCTGGAAATAGTAACAATGTGGGTAAATAAAAACAGACATTTCCCTCTAATTTTTACTCTCCTTGATCAATAATTGGTTGTCTGAAGAAAAATGACAACAGTGTATTGTGGGGTTTGTAGGATATATAGAAGTAAAATATGTGCCACCAATAGTACAAAGGACAGGAGGTTGCAAAGAGAAGGTGTGCTGCACCTTCTGTGAAGTGGAATGATTATAAACATTCTCCTTTTTTAATCCATAGTATGTTTCATCCATTTTGCTTACTGTCTCCTTCATTTATCCAATAGCCCCATGAAGCAGGATTCTTTTTCTTTTTTTTTTTTTACTGTTTTACTTTCTGCTGTACCTTTAATGCCTTGTTGTTGTTCATTTGCTCAGTCATGGCCAATGCTTTGTGACCCCATGGACTGCAGCACGCCAGCCTTCCCTGTCCTTCACCATCTCCCTGAGTTTGCTCAGACTCATGTCCATTGAGTTGGTGATATCATCCAACCGTCTCATCCTCTGTCGCCCCCTTCTCCTCCTGCCCTAAGTCTTTCCCAGCATCAGGGTATTTTCCAATGAGTTGGTTCTTTGCCTCATGTGGCCGAAGTATTGGAGCATCAGTCCTTCCAGCAAATATTCAGGGTCGATTTCCTTTAGGATTGACTGGTTTGATCTCATTGCTGTCCAAGGGACTCGCAAGCATCTTCTCTAGCACCGTAGTTCTGTGACTAGCCTAGCCTAAAATACATGCTTAAAAATACGACTGAGTGAGATGTGTGCCTGCATGTGTGTTCAGTCGCACCCGACTCTTTGTGACCCCGTGGACTGTAGCTCATCTGGCTCCTCTGTCCATGGGATTATCCCAGCAAGAATACTGGGGTGGGTTGTCATTTCCTCCTCCAGGGGATCTTCCTGTCCCAGGGATAAAACCTACATCTCTTGTGTCAGATTCTTTATCACTAGTACCACCTGGAAAGCCAGAATGAAAACATAGATGATATTAATGAATCTGGAGACTAGAGGAGCAGCCTGGGCTGAAGATATGCATTAGGGCATTAGGCTTGATGGAGAGCACTGAGGAAAAGAACGAGAGGGTGAATGGTGAAATCCTGGAGATGATGAGGACCCAGCAGACAACTGGCAGAGCAGGAGATGGTGGTGTGCCAAAAGCCTACTGAAGAAAATCCTTCAAAGAAGATGGCACTGATGTTAGTCACACAGTTGGAGCCAGTTTTCCTAAACTCTTTACATGCAGCAACTAATTACATCCGAATAACAATATCTGTGAGATATTATTATCACCTTCATTTTAAGGGAGGCTTCCCTGGTGGGTCAATCAATAAAGAATCTACTTGCAATTCAGGAGACTGCCTGCAATGCAGGGTTCAATCCCTGGATCAGGAAGTTCCCCTGGAGAAGGAAATGGCAATCTACTCCAGTATTCTTGCCTGGGAGATCCCATGGATGGAGAAGCCTGGCAGACCAGACTACAGTCCGTAGGGTCACAAAGAGTTGGACTCGACTGAGCAAAAAACGCCACCACAATGGGAATCATTTTAAGGATGAGAGATGAATTGATTTACCCAGAATCACCCAAGAAGTAAGTGGGGGAGCCAAGATTTGAACTCAGATGGGCTGGCTCCAGAGTCTAGACTCCTAACCACTTTGCCATGCTATGAAGTAAAAGATGGTGATTGAGAATTAGATTTATCACTGAGGAGCTTCTTCATGATCTTGACATGGGGTCATTTTTTGAACTAATTACAGTGGTAAAAGCGCAGTGGAAGGAGAAGTAGTGAGTGTGGACAACTCTTATAAAATTTGTCTCTTAAAGGAAAGGAGAAGAATGGGATGGTAACTGGATTGGGAAGTAGGACCAAGAGAATTTTAAGATGGAAGGAATCAAAGCACATACATATGCTAATATGAAGGGTCTAGTCGATAGGGAACACTTGATGATGTAGGAGGTAGAGAAGTAATGTCATTGAATAGGACAATGGAGGGGGCAGGGCTGTGTGTTTCTAGCTGAGGGTTGATTTGCTATAGCCAGGAGTGAGTACAAGTCATTCATATAAACTGGGGAGAAGCAGGGAATATGGACACAGATACAGCTAGGTGAGTGAGTGTGGTGGGGGCTTGTGTAATTTTTCATATTGCTTCTATTAATGAAAAAGGTGGCGTTGTCTTCCATTGAGAGTAAGAGTTGGGAAGATGCTGGAAGTATAAAGAGAGGGAAGAAGTGAAATAGCTTAGGATGATGTAGATTAAACAGGGACAAGCTCAGTGATTCCGTCTGGTCCCACTCTGTGTTCCAGGTACATTTGGGCCCTTCCCAGGGATGATTTTGTCAGGCAGGGAGAGGGAAGGTAGAGAGGACAGGGAAGTGAGGGTATATACCAGGGAGGAGTGTGATCGTGGCTTATAGACTAAAGCTGGGTGATGAGCAGAGGGAGGATTTTGGAGGAGTGGGGAGGGGCTTGAGAGACAGTGGGATGGGGGCGGGATCAGGGATTGTAGATGTCAAGGGTCACATAAGTCACAGAGTACTAGCAGGGCTGTAAGTGGGATACTTAAAAGGGAGGTTCTGGAGGAATTGTACTTGGTGAGGCCTAGGGGGTGGCCCTAGGTGTGGGGGATGGAATCTAGTGGAGAACAAGATCATTAGAAGGGAAGAAATTAAAAGTTTTAGAAGTCGAAAGTTGACTCAGACATTATTCTATGTGATTTAGACCATTGGTTTAAGATGTACTTCCCAGGTTACTTCTTTTACTTGAGATCTGATGTACTGTGCTCAGTTGCGTCTGACTCTTTGTGACCCCATGGGCTGTATCCCACCAGGCTCCTCTGTCCCTGGGGATTTTCCAGGAAAGAGTACTGATGTGGGTTGCCATATCCTTTTCCAGGGCATCTTCCCGACCCAAGCATCGAACTGGAATCTCCTGCATTGCAGGCAGATTCTTTACCAGCTGAGCTACCAGGGAAGCCCAGCTGGTAAGATATGTTAAGAGTTAGTAAATGATTTATTTAGTCTGATAAAGACATGAATATTTTGCTCATGACAAGTTGAAACAGGAGGTTGGTTGAACCCTCTTATGGAATGTGAGAAGTCTACTCTTCCCACCTATCCGGAATGGCTTTTTTACATATAATTTAGGCATGAGAAGAAAAAGTGTTAAGCAGTGTGTATCTGGGCCTTTTAATACTGCACGTTCAGGGTTGGTCTGCTCCTCAGAGGGCAAGTAGGCACCCCCCCCCCCCGCAGATGCTTGTAGAGTGAGGAAGGGCACCCTTGGTGGTGGTGGTCTTCCTTGGGTTAGGAAAGGCAAGGAAGCACGTGTGTGGTTGGTTGCCTATGTGTTCGTTTTGCAGCTGTGAGAGGTGTTTTAATTGGATTTGAAGCCCTGAACTCACTAGGGTTACTTCTGTGTGATTTGTTCACTGATGGGACTAAGTCAGCACTTGGGGAGCATGAAGGGTATTGGGCTGCTTCCCGGGCATGGTGGTGGGATAGCTGATGAAGTTTTTGGCTCAGAATACTGCTCTGGTACTCAGTCTTGCTCCCCTGGCTTGGTGGATTCATGTAGCAATGGGCCGCTCACTCAGGAGCAACAACAACTGGTTTTTGGTTTTCAATTAGGTTATTTTTTTTTAAACTTTTTATTTTATATTGGAGTTGTGTTAGTTTCAGGTGTATAGCAGAGTGACTCAGCCATGCATATACATGTACCCATTCTTCCCCAAACTCCCCTGCCACCCAGGCCAACCACATAGCAGAACATTGAGCAGAGCTCTCTGTGCTATACAGAGGTCCTTGTGATTATCAATTTTAGAGTAGTGTGTATACATTGACCTCAAACCACCTAATTATCCCTTCTCCTCGCAACTGTGAGTTCCTTCTCTAAATCTGAGTCGTTTTATACATACGTTCACTGGTATCATTTGGTAGGTTTTAGTCGTTTTGTCGAAAGTTCTTTTTAATTAGTATGTGTGTAAAGATGAGCAGGGTAAAATAGAATTTAATACTTCCTTTAAAGCAAGAGGAACTCTCCAACTTTTTGACTCTGTAATAAAGATACTGTAATAGAGCAGGGCACGGTGTGGCCCTTAGCAGGTGGCCCTTAGTGTGTGCCATGACATCCCCCTGTGGCCAGGCAACGGTTCGGGGGTTACGGGGTGGTTCAGCTCAGCCATTGGTTGGTGCCACCGTGGGCCCCGCCCCCAGGCAACCAGGTGTCAGTGAGCCATAGTTAACGAGGAATTTTCAGCCAGTGGTTGGTGGGGGGGTGGTGGAAGGTTGAAGAGTGAAGTAAGAAGCGGATCTCGGCCTTCAGCCATTTCCACAGGGCCCTGCAGCTCACCTGGTTTGGGGCCAGTGGGTGAGCTCGTGGGGGGCCCAGGGAACAGGCTGGGGGCTTGTCCTGCAGGTCCTAGGGTCACTCACTGGTCTTGGCTTTGGCCTTGAGGCAGCAGTGAACCTCTTCCCCATCCTTGCCTCTGTGACTTAATAGCAGCAGCAGTCTGCCTGGGTTGCAGTCCGTGGGGCTCTCCCCCCGCCCTTTTTGTGGCCTGAAGACCATTTGAGTTGGGCGCCTGGTTCCCTCAGCAATGACAGCTGGGCAAGGTCTGTGGACCGGCCTTGCCCTGAGGGAGCCGTCTGCTGAGATCTGCCTTCTCTTAGCCAGGACCTGGACCTCAGAGAGGAAACCTTGGGCCTTGGAGCCTCACCCTTTCTTATCAGAACAGAGAATAACATTCGTTTGTTAGAGATTTATAGGAACACTGTTACCTGATCATGTTCTGACTTCAAGAGCAAAGGATCTGACACTAAGAGATTTGCAACAGCTAACCATGCCCCTCCTTCACCTTTCCTAGAAAAGGGCTTTTGCTGAGAGCTTTCTGGGAGTTTGAATATTTTAAGGTTGAGCTGCCGGTCTCCCTTGCAGGGCCCTGCAGTAAACCTCTCTTTGCTCCGAACTCCGATGTTTTGGTATCAGTTGGCCTCACTGTGTGTTGGACACTTGGAGTTGAATTTCAGTGACAGTATGCTAGTAAACAGCTGTAAAAAGTGCTGGGGATTTTTGTATGTACTCCACAGTCATAAATGTCTTTAATCCTCAGGACATTCTGTGGTAGGTTTGCGATCATCCCTCTTCCACAGATGGGGAAGCTAGAGCTGAAAAAAGGTAAGGTCTGAGGCTCAAACCCAGGTAGTTTGGCTCTGAATACTTTGCCCTCCACTGTATTTCATTGTGGAAGGAAAAATGGAAATAATGAAGTAGAACTTGAAAAGTGGAGGCAGAGTTTGGAAAACAGAAAAGTTAGATCACTTTTCCTTACCAAGTAAGCTGATTGCAACATATTTAGTATGCAAACTCTCTGTGGTTGATGACTCATACATTCAATGCCTTATGTAAGGTTACTCTGTTACTTTTAGTTTATTTTCAGGTATCTCCAAGAAATCTTAGCAACAGCAACCAAGGATGATGTAGCATCACTTCTCAGTTATCTTTGTGGTATAATACCACAGAAGAAAGTAAAAAAAAAAAAAGTTCCTTTAATAGAACTTCATGGGGAACCGAGGTTTTTCATTGCTGTCTGGCTGACCAATTCCAAAGGCACTCTCTGAGCCAGGTTCATTCTGCCACTTGTATTTTACATTGAGTTTGGATTGATGGCTTATGGAGGATCCTCAACTTTGATGGGTTTGTCTTTTGTACAGCTTTTGCTTTCAAAGCCTTTACCTGTATGGATACCTCTGGAGGATCTTTCCAAAACTGAATGCAGTCTTTCGGGGTGATAGCATGAGGCAGAGAGCTAGCAGAGCCTCTGTCCTGGAGGTGGGACCTGCAGGTGTACCAGCTTTAACGGCTTCTCTGTTTGGTCACTGGGTTCTGGAGGTGCGGGGGAAGCTGCCCCGGCCAGAGGGGGGGGCAGCAGGAGCCCCACTCATTTTGTGCTGCTGTGCCCTTCTTGGTTCTTGGGAAGGAGGGTTGCAAGTAAATAACTTACATAACTTGAACGTCCATGACAAAGTACCCTTCTACCCCAACCCAAACCACCAGCTTTGCCAAGTGAAGTGAATTAATGCCGTTCGGTGCAGTGAGGTAGAAGCACTGCTCTGCTACCTGTTTAGAATGCAGTTGCCATGTGAAAAATGATGTGGAGGGGCTTCTCTGATGGTCTGGTGCTATGACCCTGTGCTTCTGACGCAGAGGGCATGGGTTCCATCCCCAGTCGGGGAACTAAGACCCCACATGTCACCTGGCAGGGCCAAAAAAAAGGTGATGCGGCCTGTGAAATGGCTGTAACACAGAGGTGCTTGGAAAAGTATCTAGTGCGGGGCAGAGTTACATAAAGTGCTCGATAACCTTGTATTATTCCTGCTGTCATCTGTTTCCTGCAGTCACCTGGGCTGTGTGACAAGGTACACGCTGATCAGGAGGGCCTCGCTGAGCTCCAGGGCCACATCAAACCTTTCCCTTTTTCTCCCTCCCTTGCTTTTCCCTACCATATGGGTTGTCAGACTCCCAAGAAGTTTGTAACGCACTCACCCTGCTTCCTCTGGCAGGTCCTGGGCAGGCCTGGCATCTTGCAGAGTGATAGTTATTTAGGATGTGTGCTCTGCGCGTTGGATCTTTCTAGAGCAGGCTGTGTGTGGGAGGCAGAAATCCTGTGGGGAGGCAGAGGGTTTGCTGTTCAAATATACTGCAGTGCGAAAGCCAAGTTACGGTTCTCAGTGCATCAAAGGTATAGATTGGTGGCTAAAAAAGGATACTGGGTAGAATATTCTAGACCTCTCTAGAATATTTTAGATCCTGCTGCTGCTAAGTCACTTCAGTCGTGTCCGACTCCGTGCGACCCCATAGATGGCAGCCACCAGACTCCTCTGTCCCTGGGATTCTCCAGGCAAGAACACTGGAGTGGGTTGCCATTTCCTTCTCCAATGCATGTGTGCATGCTAAGTCGCTTCAGTCATGTCTGACTCTGTGCGACCCTATGGACCGCAGCCCACCAGGCTCCTCTGTCCACAGGATTCTGCAGGCAAGAGTACTGGAGTGGGTTGCCATTTCCTTCTCCATTAGATCCTGCTAGCCAGTGGTTTTAACCTAAGGCTAGCAGTCTGTACTAGGGACCTTGCAAATTTTTACTTTGCTTTGTGAATGACCACGTGACAAAGTTTTGTGTGTATGTCCAGAGGGGCGGGGGTCTGCACTGTAATCTCTAGTTTCATTTCCCCTAAAGAACAATTCTTTGCCAGTAGTAGGGATCTGACTGGGGAGCATGGCATCACTTCTGCCTGCCATTATTTTTAGCAACTTGTTGCCTATGTTTGTTTTGCTGGACTGACCTCTAGTTAGTTCTCAGCTCTGAAATAATTGACTAGAGAGCAGGCTCTGGGCTGCTAAACAGTGTAAATAGTAAGGCTTTTAGTGGCTAATGTGAGATGTCCTTTCTGCTGCTATTGATTTCCCAATAAAGAGAAAGAACAGGTGTGATCCTGCGGTCCTGCTTAGTTTAGAGTTGACAGATGTCAAGGAATTTATTTATCTTGCGGTTCACATAGTTTTCAGTAAATTGGCAACAAATGATATTTATCAAAGGGGAGGTTATTTGGAAAAATGGATTAGTTTTTTAAAGCAATGCTCCTTATAGAATAAAGATGTATATGTGGTCTCCAAATAAGACTGAAGGATCAAAGGAAGATAATTTTTTCTTTTTAATTGTCAACTTTGAGTGGATTTAAGGATTTTTAAGCAGTTTCTTTTCCAAAGTAAAATCTCTAAATTACTGGGAAGTTTGCATCAGCAAAAATTTCTGTTTAAGTTTTTTTTATTGTGATGTATACAGTCTGTTAGCAGTTAAATAAGTAGTGAATACTTGGTTAATCAATGCCTGAAATAGAACATGTTGGGGCACTACAGAAACCCCTAAGTTGCTATTCCCTTCCTGGATAACCACCCTCCTGACTTTGGCAATGGTGGTTTAGTGGCTAAGCCATGTCTGACTCTTTGCAACCCCATGGACTGTGGCTCACCAGGCTCTTCTGTTCATGGGATTCCCAGGCAAGAATACTGGAGTGGGTTGCCGTTTCTTTCTCCACTGGATGTTAGTGATAATCGTTTATTGCTTAACTTCCTAGTTTTATTACTTTTGTGCTGGGGTATGGTACAATGTATCCCTAAGGTGTTTTTTTTTTTTTTTTATCAATTTTGTTGTTCTTATTCATCTAATTCTGATAGAGTAGGTAGTCTCAGAGATAAGACATTATTATTATAATTGTTTTTTCTCCATCCCAATCTAGTTTTGTCATTTAGATATTTGCATGTTAGAAATAAACATATGAGCTTTGATTAGCTTAGTAGCTGCCCAGGTGGTGCAGTTGGTAAAGAATCTGCCAGCTCAATGCAGGCGATGCAAGAGGCACAGGTTTGATCCCTGAGTCGAGAAGATCACCTGTTGGAGGAAATGGCAACCCTCTCCACTATTCTTGCTGGGAAATCCTGTGGACAGAGGAGCCTAGCGGATATAGTCCATGGTGTCACAAAGAGTCAGACACGACTGAGTATGTACACCTGAATGGTTTCATAGTCCTTTTTAAGATGAAGTTGTTTATGAACCACATATAAAAATAATTTAGTATTATTTTGTAAGTTTATATTTATAAAATACACGCATTATGAAATCAGAAAGCAATATTGATGTGTTAAAATTTGTAATTTTGTATACCAATGGCTGCTTCATGTTGAGGTTTGACAGAAAACAACAAAACTCTTTAAAGGAATTATCCTTCAATAAAAAAATTTAAAAAATTCTAATTAGGAGATCCCCTATTTTGGATGTGATCTTATTTTAAAGGTATAAAAATTGAATATGCAGTAGCCAAAAAGCACATGAAAAGATACTCAACATCCTTAATTATTAAGGAAATGCACATTAAAACCACAATGAGATACTACTTTACACTCACCAGGTTAATCCTAATAAAAAGAGAAACATGTTGGTGAGGACAGGAAGAAATCAGAACCCTTACACACGCTGGTGACAATGCCAGGTTATGGAGCTGTTAAAAACAGCTCAACAGTTCCTTAAAAGTTTAAACATAGACGTAATATACAACTCAGCAGTTATGCTCCCAGCTGTACACACAAGATAAATGAAAACATACATCTGCACGCAAACTTGTACACCAATGTTCAGAGCAGTATTGTTCATAATAATCAAAAAATAGGAGCAGCCCAAGTATCCATGAGTTAATGGATGGATAAACAAAATGTGGCATATCCGCATAGTGGAATGTTATTTGGTTGTGAAACACAATGAAGTACTGACCTGTACTACAGTGCGGATGAACCTTGAAAATACAATGCTGAGTGAAAGACGCTAGATGCACAAGACACTGTGTTGTATGATTTCACATATATGAAGTGCCTAAAATAAGCACACCTGTAGAGATAGAAAGTAGATTAGTGGCTGCCAGGGACTGAGGGTGATGGGAAGTTTGAGAGGCAGCTAACGGGTACAGTATTCATTTTAGGGGGTGGTAAAAATATTCTGAAGTGGAGTGTGGTGATGGTTGCCCAACTGAAAATATACTTCAGGCCAGTCAGTTGTACACTTTTAATGTGAATCATATATGCCTAACGCTTAATGACATTTTGTCCCACTTAACACTAGCAATTGTGTTTTCAAAATATTTCTATTTATATTCCTTTTTTTATAAATAAGAGCAAAAAGCACTAACATTTCCTAATCATTTCAACTGCTCTGATGCTTTTTTTTATAAGTATGGCAGCCTTGACAAGTGGGGCTTGCTGGCTGGCAGGCATGGCTTGGTGATGTTATAGATCAAAACATGTGTACAGAGATGCTCCCAAGTTCAGACTTGGGGAGGAAAAGGCTGTGTTTCTTTGTTAGGTTTGTTCAAAAGCTAGAGATAACAAAAATGGCAGTATATATTTGCTTGATGACAATATACATTTGAACATGTATGTTTCTTTAATAAGAATTTTGATATGTTTGAAATTTACAAGGAAAAGAAATTAGAACCATATGTCCATAGCAGCCTGAAGCACTATTGTAGAATGAAATTTACAAATCACTAGATTAGATCATATTTCATAAATTTCATACTTTTATTATTTTAGTTTAGAACTGCACATGAGTATTTATTTACTTTGATCCAAAAAAATTTGATGGATTGATATGTGCCAGCTAAGGAGAAAAAGAAATTGTGCTTGAGTATTTGCATGATTATACAGCAGAAGTGAGAAATAGATTTCAGGGACTAGATCTGATAGAGTGCCTGATGGATGAACTATGGACCGAGGTTCCTGACATTGTACAGGAGACAGGGAGCAAGACCATCCCCAAGAAAAAGAAATGCAAAAAAGCGAAATGGCTGTTTGAGGAGGCCTTACAAATAGCTGTGAAAAAAAGAGAAAAGCGAAGGAGGAAAGGAAGGATATATCCAAAGAATAGCAAGGAGAGATAAGAAAGCCTTCCTCTGTGATCAGTGCAAAGAAATAGAGGAAAACAACAGAATGGGCAAGATTAGAGATCTCTTCAAGAAAATTAGAGATACCAAGGGAAAATTTCATGCAAAGATGGCACAATAAAGGACAGAAATGGTATGAACCTACCAGAAGCAGAAGATATTAAGAAAAGGTGGGAAGAATACATAGAAGAACTGTACAAAAAAGATCTTCATGACCCAGTTAATCACAATGGTGTGATCACGCACCTAGAACCAGACATCCTGGAATGTGAAGTCAAGTGGGCCTTACGAAGCCTCCCTATAAACTAAAGCTAGTGGAGGTGATGGAATTCCAGTTGAGCTATTTCAAATCCTTAAAGATGATGCTGTGAAAGTGCTGCACTCAATATGCCAGCAAATTTGGAAAACTCAGCAGTGGTCACAGGACTGGAAAAGGTCAGTTTACATTCCTATCCCAAAGAAAGGCAATGGCAAAGAATGCTCGAACTACTGCACAATTGCACTCATCTCACACGCTAGTAAAGTAATGCTCAAAATTCTCCAAGCCAGGCTTCAGCAATATGTGAACTGTGAACTTCCAGCTATTCAAGCTGGTTTCAGAAAAGGCAGAGGAACGAGAGATCAATTTGCCAACATCCGTTGGATCACCGAAAAAGCAAGAGAGTTCCAGAAAAACATCTACTTCTGCTTTATTGACTATGCCAAAGCCTTTGACTGTGTGGATCACAGTAAACTGTGGAAAATTCTGAAAGAGATGGGAATACCAGACCACCTGACCTGCCTCTTGAGAACCCTGTATGCAGGTCAGGAAACAACAGTTAGAACTGGACATGGTACAACAGACTGGTTCCAAATAGGAAAGGGAGTACGTCAAGGCTGTATCGGAGAAGGCAATGGCAACCCACTCCAGTACTCTTGCCTGGAACATCCCATGGATGGAGGAGCCTGGTAGGCTGCAGTCCATGGGGTCACACAGAGCTGGACACGACTGAGCGACTTCACTTTCACTTTTCACTTTCTTGCATTGGAGAAGGAAATGGCAACCCACTCCAGTGTTCTTGCCTGGAGAATCCCAGGGACGTCAGAGCCTGGTGGGCTGCCGTCTATGGGGTCGCACAGAGTCAGACATGACTGACGTTACTTAGCAGCAGCAGCAGCAGCAAGGCTATATATTGTCACCCTGCTTATTCAACTTATATGCAGAGTACATCATGAGAAATGCTGGGCTGGATGAAGCATAGGCTGAAATCAAGATTGCCGGGAGAAATATCAATAACCTCAGATATGCAGATGACACCACCCTTATGGTAGAAAGTGAAGAAGAACTAAAGAGCCTCTTGATGAAAGTGAAAAAGTTGACTTAAAGCTCAAAATTAAGAAAACTAAGATCATGGCATCTAGTCCCGTCACTTCATGGCAAATAGATGGGGAAACAGTGAAAACAGTGGCAGACTTTATTTTTTGGGGCTCCAAAATCACTGCAGATGGTGATTGCTGTCATGAAATTAAAAGACTCTTACTCCGTGGAAGGAAAATTATGACCAACATAGACAGCATATTGAAAAGCAGAGACATTACTTTGCCGACAAAGGTCTGTCTCGTCAAGGCTGTGGTTTTTCCAGTAGACATGTATGGATGTGAGAGTTGGACCATAAAGAAAGCTGAGTGCTGAAGAATTGATGCTTTTGAACTGTGGTGTTGGAGAAGACTCTTGAGAGTCCCTTGGCCTGCAAGGAGATCCAACCAGTCCATCCTAAAGGAAATCAGTCCTGAATATTTATTGGAAGGACTGATGCTGAAGCTGAAACTCCAATACTTTGGTCACCTGTTGTGAAGAGCTAACTCATTAGAAAAGACCCTGATGCTGGGAAAGATTGAGGGCAGACTGAGAAGGGGATGACAGAGGATGAGATGATTGGATGGCATCACTGACTCAATGGACATGGATTTGGGTGGACTCAGGGAGTTGGTGATGGACAGGGAGGCCTGGTGTGCTGTGATTCATGGGGTTGCAAAGAGACACAACTGAGCGACTGAAGTGAACTGATATTCAAACTTTTAAAGAAGCACATGCAAATTTATTATTAAGTCAATTATCACAGATGAGGTGATTAATTTTTTCCACAGTGCTCTTTAAACCTGAATCCTCTCTCAGAAAACATAGAACACTGATGTTCCACCTGAGGGTGTCTGACACACCCTAGCACAAAATCCGGTCACCCACAGGTTTATTTATAGTCTTCTTATAGAAGAGCAGGCAGAGGAGGCTGTTAGAGATGGTCTTGTTCAGATTTTTTTTCCAAATAAATAGTTTGAAAGTAGGCCCTCCTAGCTGGTGAAATTTCTTGTAGTATGTAGGATGATTTTACAAATTTGAATTTAAGGTGTATCTATTTATCTGTCAATATGTATATAGATATATTTAAATAGAAAGGTTCTGGAAGCTCTGGCTGTATTGCTGTCCCCTGTAGAAATAGATTGTAAGATTTATATATCCTTCTGTTGATGGACATTTAGATTATTTTCTTTTAAAAAACTTCCTCTTACAAAACAATTTTGCAGTGTACAATCTTGTTCATGTCTCCTTGTGCACAGAGTGAGAACCTCTTCCAGATATGCTTAACAATGGTTGAGTAATAAAGCATGCCCACATTTTATTTTTATTGCCTGATTATACCTTTTAGAATTTCTAGTACCATGGTGAATGACACAAGAGGAGCCTTGTTTTATTTTTGACTTGAAGGGGTAGGAGTTTCTAATGTTTCACCATTAAGTAAGCTGTTTGTTGTTGGTTTTTGATCAAATTCAGCAGGTAAAAGAAATTCTCTTATTCCTTGTTCAGTAAGATTTTTTTTAAAATTAGGGGCAGTGGTTGAGTTTTGCCAAATACTTTTTTAGTCAATTTTGTTTTAATCCAGTCCTCCAAGATGTTTCAGATGGAGGCATCCCCCCAGTTCCCTACTGTTCCTAGATTTATGGGGTAGTCTGGTGACCTCTAGTGACTTAAATATACCCTTTGTATCTTGGGGTCATCCTTGTTTTCAGTCTTTGAGACCCTGTGGACTAAAGCCCACCAGGCTCCTTTGTCCATGGAATTTCCAGGCAAGAATACTGGAGTGGATTGCCATTTCCTCCTTCAGGGGATCTTACTGACCCAGAGAGCGAACCCAAGTCTCCTGCATTGCAGGCAGAATTCTTTACCACTAGCACCACCTGGAAAGCCCCCTTTATATCTTGCAGAAAGTATGAAAGTGTTAGTTGCTCCGTTGTGTCTAATTCTTTGCGACCCCATGGACTGTAGCCCGTCAGGCTCCTCTCTCCATGGGATTCTCCAGGCAAGAATACTGGAGTGGATAGCCATTCCCTTCTCCAGGGGCCCTTTCTGACCCAGGGATCGAACCTGGGTCTCTCGTGTTGCAGGCAGATTCTTTACCGTCTGAGGCACCAGAGAAGCCCTGAGCACTTGCGGAATTTGCCATCAGATCCTTCCTTACAGGGAGTCAATATATACACTTACCGAAGTGTATATATACTCTTATCTAAGAAACTCTTTCATGGAGATACCTTCTTACAAGTTAGCTCCCCTAACCTCCCTGTATTGCATTGACTGATCCTGAGTCTTGTCCTTAGCCCATTGGCCTGTAGGATGGGCCAGCAGCCTCCAGGAGAGATGTGCCCACCAGTGGGCTTTTGTTTCTTACACTCTAGTGTAGTCAGACAATTATGCAGGTGTTCATAAGAAACCCAAGTGTTGGACATGGACACAGAGTGGAATGCTGTGTCTTTTGCAGTATTGCATGTCTCAATGCCATATTTTCTCCAAAAGAAAGCCTGAACACAAGGCTGAACCATGCATTAGAAAAAAGGCCTCATGCTCCATGTATCTTAGGTGAATTTAAATAGCATTTCTGGGTGTGAACTCCAGGGAAGAAAGCAATGTGGTAGGACTAAGAGTAATACTCAGTAATCTGGGGTACATCATAGAGTGTGGAGGAAACCACACTCCTAGGGTTCCCACTGCCCTGTGATAATGGGGAGGAGCATGCTGATCTTTGCGGTAAAGCGGTTTCTCAACGTGGGGTCTTTGGTCTCATCTGTTCTGTTGTTACTGAGTCCGAGCTTGTGCTGCTCACCATAAGACAGGCCAGTAAACTGAGAGACAAGTTTCTGGGGCAAGAGATTGCAACATTATTCTGAAAGTCAGTAGACTGGTAATATGGTGGACTCATGTTCCAGAGAACCATCTTGCCTGAGTTAGAATTCAGATTCCTTTTATCCTTAAAGAGGAGGGAGTGAAGTCAAGCATTTCCTGGTTCTTGTCTGCCTCTGGAGGGAATGTGTTAATTTCTTCCTCCCTGCAGTCATTCTCTGGTGGGCTTGGTCAGGATGTTTCCTATGAGCTAAACAAAGGCATTTTATCTTAATGCTCATTACCTGGGAGGCAGGATTCCCAGAGGTGGGCAATTTTGTATAATTTAAGTTTATAGGCTTAAATCCTGTTAGTGACTAACTTGTAAGAGAATACAAAACTCGTCCCTAATATACAACTGAGCTCAAGGTCAGACACACAGAAGAGGCTCCCTACTGACATTTTATTTTATCCTCTCCCTGCTTCACTGGAAGCTGAGACTGGAGAGAGGATGTTATAGGCATTCTGCCTCTGTAATCTGCCACACATATGGGGACCAGTGGGACTGCTGATTTCTGTCTGCCTCTTCCTCTCACCAGCTCCTTGCGGGTGAAGACACCCACCAGCTCTAAATAGACTGAGACTGTCTTCCGGATCCTTTCTTCCTTGAAGAGGGATGGTTCCATAGCTCCTTGGTGTTCTTAAATTTAACATTCACAGTTTGTCTTGGTGAGTAACTCCTAGGTCTGTGACAAGACATTTGTAAATCTGCTTGAGGCACAAGAGTAACCACATTTCCCTATTGTTTTGTTGTTCTGATTTGATGGTTCAGGAATGGAAATCATTATGTAAAACATAAATCAACTCATTCCTTTCGAGGTTTCCAGTGGCTTCGCATTGCATTTAGGATAAAACCCCAACTCCTTCACATATGCTAAGGTAACCCCAGCCTCTGGGTCCTGCTTTTGTGTCTGATCTCATTTGTGCCTTGACTCACTACCTTTCTCTAAAGCTTACCTCTCAGCGTGGGAGCGCTTTTGCTTCCTGATGTGGACTCCTGCAGCGCTTCTTTGGGAGAGATTCCTTTAGTTGCCATAGCTGCTTTGGCTAAAGAGCCAGTGCCTGCGAGGAGTTTATGTCCCTGTCTGCTGCCTACACCCCCTGAAAACTGTCCAGTGTGTGGTCATGAAAGACAGTACCCTGTTGCGGCACAATTTACACTCCCAAGTTCCCCTGTGAAATCAGGGATGTTGGCTTCCGCCGTCCCTTTGGTTGGCTTCCTCTACCCCTCTCCCCCCATCTCTGTTTTGCTGTTTACTGCCTTACCAGCTTCCTGGGAGCATGTCCTTACTAATACTCTTGCTCATGATTCCTCCTTCTAGGATCTGCTCCATGGGAATATGACCTAAGACCCGAATTCAATAACCCCTTGCCAGGCACTATCGGGGAAATAGAATTCACTCAAATCTGCTTTCAACCTAGAAATCCTTTGCACAAAGGGAATAGAGAAAACAGTTTTACTATCTGAATAAGCATTAAACCCGGGTATCTCAGTGGTAAAGAAGCCGCTTGTCCAATGCAGGAGAGGCAGGGTTTGATCTCTGGGTTGGGAACATCCTCCAGAGGAGGAAATGGCAACCTATCCAAGTTTTCTTGCCTGGAAAATTCTATGGACAGAGGATCTTGGCAGGCTATAGTCCATGGGGTCGCAAAGAGCTGGACATGACCAGCTGAGCACACACACAAGCATTAAGCCAGAATGTGATGAGCTTCCTAGGCTCTCTGCTAAGAGTTAGGAAGGACAAAGAAATCTCACCCTTTTATGGAGCCAAGTAGACACAACCCACTGTAAACATGTTCTCAGAACAGACAGTAACTTGTCCTAAGGTAAGAAGATTTGAGGGTACCGTTTATTACACATAGTTCATCTGAAGCTCACCTGGTCATTGGATTGACTGCTACTGTTAATTAATTGGTTTCATGCACGCAGGAAACATGTTTTCTCTGTGTATGACAAGAGATAGTTTTGCATCTGGGAGCTGGGTGCAGCCCAGATAAGTGTGACTCCTACCCTCCCACAGAAACTGGGAGATGTTTCCATTCCAACGAGATGGTTCTTAGGTCCTTAAGGAAGACTCCTGGCTCAGGAAGCTGGCAGAAGCCTTAGTTACCTTTAAAAGAATTTATATATACTTCGAAGAGGCAAGAAAAACCCAGTTACAAAGTTTGCAAAGTAAATACGTGAAGAAAAGGGAAAGAGAACATCACTTCCCTTATTGTTAACAGTGAAAATTAAACTACTTCTTCTTATTTTTCATTTGCCTTTAAATCACGGTTCAGTCCTAGCTGCTCTAGACTCTTCCTTCATAGCTTTTTGAATGTAATATTTGATACATACACAATGATGTATGTAACACATACCTGTTATAAAGTCTAATAATAAAGTAAATATTTGTGTACCTGGTGTTCAGCTTGAGAACTAACCTTGAGTTTCCTCTGTTTGATCCCCTGACTTCCTCCCAGAGGAATTTCTCTCTCTCCTGAATTTTCTATTTCTTTTTTCCTTGCTTGTACCACGTATGCATGTTTTCTTAACCAGTAGTTCTAAACTAAACCAATAGTTTAGCTCTGCTTAGTTTTGGACTTTAAAAAAAAAAGATGCACCGTAGTCCTTTGGGTCTAGCCTCTTGCAGTTAGCATTGTGTTTCTTTTTCTTCTTTTGTTAAAATTTACATCATTTTATTTATTTTTTACGATTTTATCGAGGTATAGTTTATTTAAAATGTTGCATTAGTTTAGGTACACAGCAAAGTGAATCAGTTGTATAATGTATATGTATGTGTGTGTGTATGTATGTATGTATGTATATGTGTGTGCTGTTGGTGGTTTAGTTGTTAAGTGATGTCCCACTCTTGTGACCCCGTGGACTGTAGCCCACCAGGCTCCTCTGTCCCTGGGATTTTCCACGCAAGAATACTGGAGTTGGTTGCCATTCTCTTCTCCAGGGGATCTTCCAACTCAGAGATGGAATCCTGGTATCCTGCATTGGCAGGCAGATTCTTTATCACTGAGTCACCAGGGAAGCCCTGGACATATCTACACACGTTTATGTCCATTCTTTTTCAGATTCCTTTCCCATATATGTTGTTGTAGAATATTGGGTAGTGTTTCCTGTGGAATAATGTTGGTCCTGTTAGTTATCTATTTTATCTATAGTAGTATATATATGTTAATCCCAATATCCTAATTTATCAGTTTCCCCTATATTTCCCTTTGATAACCATAAGTTTGATTTTGAGATGTTTCTATTTTGTAAGTAAGTTCATTTGTATCATTTTTCATTAAGCATTACGTTCCTAGGATTCATACAGTGTTGCTTGCACCTGTGGACATTAATTTTTGCCAGTTGCTAATGTTCCACCACATGTACTCAGAAGCATATATTTATTCACTCTCCTTGCTGTGGATATACTGTCTGGTGATGACTTGGGAGCTTTCTTGATCTTTCTCCTGGTGCCATATGCAGGCATCGCTGGTATATACCAGGAGTGGAATTGCTGGGCACCACATTTTATTTTCCTTACAGCATGTAAGCGTCTGAACATATCTTATTTATCTGTGTGCCTCCATGCTAACTGTCTGCCTCCTCCCCTCTTGCAGCAGTGTGAGCTCTACGAGCCCAGGCCCTTGGCTGCGTCTCCTTTATATACACACTGGGTCTAGACCTGCTGTACATATGAACACTAGTGACCCGAATCTGGCTTTTCTAAATACACCAGAGAACACTAGCTTTCCATTCTGGTGAAAGCAGTAAAGAAAAAGAAAAAAAAAATGAGGACACTAGGAAACTGATGATTGCCAGCCTAAAAATAGGATTTTTAAGGAAGAAATTATATGCCTCATCTGTATTTTTAAATGTAGAGGGGTTTGACTGTCAAGATCTTATTATTAGCTAAAACTGAAGGGGTTTTCTCTTCCAGCTGCTGCTTTGAGTAAACAAAAATTATGTTCAAAGCTTTGAATGCTCAGTAAACAAGGTAATGTCAGTGTTGATGAGAATTTTAGAGTAAAGTTTGCCAAGATCAGTATGCTGATAATAGATCATAACTGACTGAGGAGAGATTGGAGGTTAGCATCCATTTGGATAACAAATTTGATACGCAGTGTTGTCTTTGGTGTAGTGAAAATGAATCAATTGTTGAATTTTTCATAAAAAAGCTGCCGTTTTGGAATGAAGGAAAAAATATATCAGAGGGTAGAATTTGGAAATTTTAGGGGAGATGTCCAAGTATGATTTAAAATCTAACTTCAAGGATTGCACCATTTTGAATCTCACAGTTTAGTTTAATGTCACATCTCTAGGCTGTGTATTGCCTGTCCAAAGAACACACCAATACTGGAAAGGGTGCTGCTGAATTGCGTGTGTGGTTTGTGTCTTCAAGAATGTTGTTAAGTTGACATGGAGAGGAATGCATGGGAAAGTTCCAAGAATCACTGAGATGATTCTCCTGGGAACCCACTTCAAATATGTAGATAACATAGCATTCAGCATTCCTAGAGCCAACAATTCCCACTGTTTATAAGATGCTTTTCTTCTCATAGCACTTTGCTGTATTGCCAGCTATTTTCATTGACAATCGAGACAGTTTAAATCCCTTTAAAATGCATTTTTTTTCTTTAGCTGGTTTCTGTCCACCAGTAAAAACGCTTCTGAACCTTTCTGGGAGTTGGACTTGTTTGAATTGTCATTTTGCCAGTTTTTTCTTTCTCTTGGAGAATGTGTTAATCTATTTCCAGAACACATCTTAAGTAATCCCTTCATCTATTCTAGTAGTTTAATGTCTGAGTTTTAAAATAGAGATATATCATGTTGAATCTTTGAAAAAAGAGAATGTTTTGGAGGCATACCTTCTCTTGGAGTTCTTTCCCCTTCAATTCTAGAATAATCACCTATTTATAATTAGTTTAGCATCAAACATAATCTTTTAAAACCTGAATTTGCCTTTCATTTTATATGAGCTTTAAAATTTGGGGGGCTGTAGATGCCCTTTGTTCTAGAATGGGGATGATTAATGTGTAAACAGAACTCATAGTAAGAAGTCTTTGGGGTCAACCAGAAACTTTAAAATATAGATTTGCAGTTCCAGGAAACTCTTTTAATGTAATAATATATTGTGCCAGAAAAGATGGATGACATACTAAACTATATTTCTTTTTGATTGCGATATAAAAAGACTTATAGAGCATTTTAAATTTAGTGTAATAATTGAGCAAACAGTGAGCGCCTTGTTGGTCTTGCTAATTTTGATAAATGTCTGTATTCCTGTTTGAGAGGGAAGGAGTTTGCAGTGATTCTGGTAACACTAGCAATACCCAGCAAAGGGTAGCATTACCGGGGCATGGAGACAGGGCTGAGAGAGATGCACAGATCATCTGTTTAGGGTGTTCTTTCTTGATTTTTTTTCATTTTAAACTTTGTTTCCTCATGAATCCATCTTCCTCTTGCTCAAACGATGTCCATCTTACACTTTCAACAGTTTGGATTTGTTTAGAAGCAGTCATGGAGTTTTGAGATTTCGTTGCTGATCACATTTTTACATTTCAGTGTGAGTAGCTTCACTATGAGGTTTCTGCCCCTTACATAATAAATAGTGTAAAATGAGCTCCTGGATTAGGGGAGTAATTTCTTAATTTGTTATGTATCATCCTCATGGCCTTCTGGTACATAGTCCTTGTGTCCTGAATATATGGACATTTTGGAATCTTGGAACACTGGTATTAGAGAATCAGTTTTACCTGAAGAGAAGCAGAGACGTGTAGGTAGCTATTGCAAAGTCTTCTGTTGGGACAATAACCAAGCAAGTGATGCTGGCCGATTTCAGTGTTTCCTTAAACACAGTTCTACTCCTTTCTTTGGCTTGACCCTGGCCTTCTTCTGCCACTCCTATCTGGCTTTATTCAGGAAGACTTAACTATAGTTAGCAAGCCCTGTGGTTGGGTCATCTGAAAATTTGATAAAACAGGATGGTTCTCTGCTGAACTGTGCTCTCCCATGTGTTGGGTCACACATGGATTCTAGTGAAGATGATGTGGGCATGTACATGCACTTTGCCTAAAGTGTCCAGGGTCTAATAATAATCAGTGGGATAGGTAGGTAATGAAAAATAGCTTCTCCTGTCTAAATTTCCTTTTTTTTGGGAAGAATGTCTTCTTTTGAAATCTGTTTATGCTTATTGCAAGCCAGAGTTAATTGGAAAAATGCATGATCCATTTCTATCATGGAAGAGTGTAAAAAAAAATACGCATTTTGAAGCCAACGGGTTTGTGTTTGAATCCTGGTTCTGACTGTGTATTTTTGGACAGTTCACTGCAAACCTCCATTTCCTTACATAAACATGATCATTATGCCTACATTGTAGGTTTGTTACAAAGATAGAGATGATGAATATAAAAAAGCCCCGTATGCAGTAACTATTAAATGGTAGAAATTATTTCTCTTATCATTGGAATTGCCTTTTTCTGTAAGCTCTAGATAAGGTTGCCTTATTTTTCTGAATTTGGAGATATCTAGTACCCTACTCAAATGTTGTAAACTCTGTAAGTTCTTTAATTTTTGTGTTCACTTCTGGCTCCAAGCTCTAGCTTCTCCCAGATCGGCTTTTCCTTTAGAGTGAGCATATCAAGTTGGAAGCATTATTCAAAGCATTGGTGGGTGTTCAGAGGGTCAGATGTACCATGAGATAGTACCTCCAAAACGAAGGCAATAATTGATACCACATGTGATAGAGGACACTTTTTTTTTCCTTTTAGATCTGGATAGTCTGTTCAAAAGATGCCCTTATATTATTTTCTATGCCTGTCTGTATTCTTGAGATATTTAAAAATTGGAAGACAATTTTAAAGGAGCTAGAGTTGGGGCATATGAGAAGTACTTGAAATGGAGAGTTAGTTTATAAGGATGTTTTGGTGAGATTTAGCTGTTAGGTCTCCCAAACATACATGCCAATGAAGTACCGTAAACAGAAAAATGACAGTTCGCTTAAGATTAATAATAGGCAGCTTTCTGAAATTGAGGGAAAGAGTGCAAGACAGAAGCAGAATTAGCTCTCATTACAAGGAACCTGAGCATCTTATTATTCTCCTGTGAGAGAGAAATGAAATGTAAGTTTTCCCCACCTCTGTTATAGAACACCACCATTTATGAACTGTTTAACTTGTATCCTGACTTCTCCAGGAATTGAATTGGAACATCATCAAGCTATTTCATGGCTGGCCTTAGGTTATCATATTAACTTGTTTTCATGTGAAAGGAAGCCTAGACAGCCTCAATGCTATCTTGAAATGGTGCCCTTCTGGGAACTTTTAGGTGAGAAAGCCAGATACCATTATGTTCTAATATAAGAGACACTGGCATTTTGATTTGTACATTGGCCCATTTTTCAGTCAAAAACGCATTGTGAGACTTTGTGTTACGTAACAAATTTGAAGGCTCAGTTTACAATGAAAACTACTGCTGTTATTCTGCTCCCAAGCAGCATCTACTGATGCGTGTACTGGGCGTTGCTTGGCCCTCAGGTTAGCAGTGTGAGTGGTGGAGCCAGGTCATAGGCTGGAAGGGTCTTGGAAAGCCAGCCTCAGGATGGGGCCGGGACCAAGTCTTCCATCTTTGTATCCTTGGTACTTACAACATCAGCATGTGGAAAGCCCCTGAGTATAGGTCAGGCAGGTATTTTCTTGTATTAACTGTTGGAAATTTTTTCCCTTTTTTTTTTTTTTTTAAAAAAAAACAGCATAATCTAAACAACCATCTTCTTTATTCTGTCAAAGAAAAACATTACCAGTAGAAAATGGAAATTGAATCTATGATACATCTTATAGATTTTCAATAAGAGATTTGGGGAATTTAAAAATGCAGGGATGAAACTCTTGAGTCTTTCAACTGGAGGATTCTGGAAATCCTCCTGGATTTCATGTCTGAAGAAGTTAATACAAAATCTTATAGATTTTGGCTTCAAAGTGTTTAATTTTGCTTTTGATTGTCAGGGGTCTACTTAACTCCATATGCTGCTGGAAGAGGAGAATTCTAATTTTCTAACTTGAGGGCCAAGGGTTTAGCTCAGTGGCTTTAGTTTCACAGTGACGCTCTCTCTTCTCTTAGATCAGAGGGTCATGATTTTGAAGGCAAGATTGAAACAAATAGGAATCACAGGATAAAGTAGACTGGGTTGGTTAATTTTCCTCTTGATTTTTACTTCTGATTAATTTTAGATCCAGGAATAATGTGCTGTCAGGAAAATAGTTTTCCGGGCTATTGAATTTTGCATTAAGATTGTACTCTGCCTGATTTTAATTTTAAAATTGGTGTATAAAGACATTAATATTCAGATACAATCCTGCAGTTCCAGAACTCTCCATTGACCACAGCATGCATCTTCTGAAAGATATTATTACTTACTTAAAAACAGGATATGCCTGTTCTAGTGATGGATACACCAGAGTGAACTAATTATCCTAAAAGAGGCAGCCACCTGAACTTTGGTGTTTTGACTCTCATGAAAATGACTTTCAGTAATACATAAGACAGCTCTCAAGGTGCCGCTTGAATGATTGCTTCTACATGTTATTTAGAAATAACAAATTAAATGGTGTTTACTGGTACCACCAAGCTTTATGCAGGATAATGGCAGGATTGTAGAGTTTAGTTAGAAAGACCTAAATTCTAGTTTTGTTACTTGAAATCTTTCTGTCTTTTTTTCCCTGCTAAGTGAAGATAGAAATTATAAAAAATTTCAAGGTGAAATTAAAAAATAAATTCAGTGTGTGATAGTGCAATGTGCGTGATCACTATTGCTATTGCTATGTGATTGTCATGTGTAATAATAGAATGTCAAGTTGTTGATGAAGCTGGTGGTCCTTACAATCCAAGCCCTTTAGGAAATGGAGGTGGGCTAGATGGGGAGACAGTAATTTTTAATTATTGGGCCATGATATGGCCATTGATCCAGCACGTGTTTACTGAGGACTTTTATAGCGGTCACTGTGGTAGGTGTTGGATCACATTTACATTTCTGAAAGGTGATTTAGGGTGTATGTAGAATGATTGGAATTAGAGTGAATAATTGAGGATCCTTTTGGTGGAAGAAGGTCAGGACAAAATGTAGACAGATATGAGAGACTATTTGGAGCAAGAATGGACAGAAGTTGGATGGTTAAGAATTGAATTGAAGACATGTTAGAATATTAGTTGCTCAATCATGTCCTACTCTTTGCAACCCCATGAAATGCAGCCTGCTAGGCTCCCCTGTTCATGGGATTCTCCAGGCAAGAATACTGAAGTGGGTTGCCGTTTCCTTCTCCAGGAAGACATGTTAAGGGAGAGAAAATGAATTGTGGATGAGATAAAGGTTTCTAGCGTTGTTAAGTGGGTAAATGATGACTTTGTAAGTGGAGATAGGACATATAGGAGGAAAGGAACAACGTGGTAGGGGATTGGAAGAAGGACAGTGTTTTTCCTAAGAATTCTTTAATTGGAAACTAAATTGTTTTGTGTTTTTCTTTTTTTTTTTTTTGAAGCTTTGAGCCTTTGTTGCCCATCCGTATTCTTACAGGTCATCATATTTACGTGAAGTAATTCTAGTGTGCCAATGCGATGCATTTGGAGTAATGAATTTACTGTTGAGTCACCGGGCATGGAATAGTTATAGATGGATGTGTTTGCAGAGCTTTTTTTTTTTTTGGTGATTTTGGAAGGTTATAAACCAAAACTCAATAAATATCTTTTAGTTTTTCCAATAAGTTTGTAGATAAACCCGCAAAACCATTTTTTAGGCCGTGGGTAGAAAATGAACATCATAAATTTAGATGAATCTTCTGTGAATTATTGCATATTTTTCATTTAAATAACCCCAAGGCGATGTTTGTATTGAAAATAAAGAAGTAGTCTTCTACTACAGAAATACTGTTTCATCACTGGGCAAAGAGTGTGTTTGAAAAAACAGATGAAAATAATGCTGCCTTTTAAAATATTCTTGTTTGAAAATTTTAAAAGACATAATTGCTTTAAAAAATTTCTGTTCTATAGTATAGTAGATGTCATGGGTGGGTAACTTTGGGGAGATAAAGACCACCTAAGAGAAAGATGAGTAGGGGTGAAAACTGCAGCCTGAGAGAGGGACTTCCAGCAACATTGCTGTCCCAAGGGGACACTGCTCATCTCTGATGAGAGCCCTGAAAGGAAGGAACTGTAGATTATGAATTCTGTAGATTATCACAGGAACTGTAGATTATGAATTCTGCAGTGTTCTCTGTAAATAAGATTCTGGCTTTCTCCTCAGTTTAGCTTTTATTTCTGAACATTCCTAGCTGCTTTGTTGTTCCATTACAATGATACAAGAGAGCTTATCCAGTAATAAGTGGGTGATTCTTTGCTTCTCTGAAGATCCATGAGCAAACTGTGGCTGGTGGGGCAGCCTGAGATCTATTGAGACTTGCAGAGATTTGACGATGAAGTTATCCAGCTATTCCAGTATGATGTTATCCTCTTTTATGAGGCTGAAGATCTATGGGCCAAGGAAAGTGAGTTGCAGCTGATTTTCAGTTTTTCCCCCCTAGAGAAAAAAAAAAATCAATGTTTCATTATTGCAGAAGTTTTTAGAGTGTTGGATGTGAGAGTTGGACGGTGAAGAAAGCTGAGCACTGAAGAATTGATGCTTTTGAACTGTGGTGTTGGAGAAGACTCTTGAGAGTCCCTTGGACGGCAAGAAGATCCAACCAGTCCATCCTACAGGAGATCAGTCCCGAGTGTTCATTGGAAGGACTGATGTTGAAGCTGAAACTCCAATACTTTGGCCACCTGATGCGAAGAGCTGACTCATTGGAAAAGACCTTAATGCTGGGAAGGATTGGGGACGGGAGGAGAAAGGGACAACAGAGGATGAGATGGCTGGATGGCATCACCAACTTGATGAACATGGGTTTGGGTAGACTCCGGGAGTTGGTGATGGGCAGGGAGGCCTGGCGTGCTGCAGTTCATGGGGTCGCAAAGAGTCAGACATGACTGAGCGACTGAACTGAACTGAATATGCATGGCATGAATCTACAACTGGGAAATATAGTGTATAGCTTTCTATGAATTTGATTTTATTCTTTTTTTTATTTAGGATTTTTATTTTTTATTAGTTAAAAATACATTAGTTTCAGGTGTACCACAAGATTCAATATTTATATGTATTGCAAAATAATCACTACTACAAATCTAGTTAACATCCATCATCATATATAAATAATTTTTTTTATTGCACTGAGAACTTTGAAGATTTACTATTGTTAGCAACTTTCAGGTAGTAGTGCAGTATTATTAACTATAGTCACCATGCATTACATAACATCCCCCTGCCTCTGGCAACTACCAATCTATTGTCTGGGTCCATGAGCTTGTTTTTATTCAGATTTTAAACTTTTTTAGGTTCCACATTTAAGTTATTTTCAGTTTTTGATTGGCCAGTGAGATACTTTGGAACTGCTTATCCTGTTTTATGAAAATAATATAGTGTTTAAATGAAAGAATTTATTAATGACCTGTGTGGATTTGAATCTTCTTCCTATCCCTAGAGAGATTTTATAGATTTCGGTGGACATAATGTTCACATTTAAAGTATATTATGCTTGTATATGTTTTCCTAGACTTTCTTCTTACTGATTTTCAGAGTAAAATTGAATACTTTCTCACTGTTCATGCTTTCCTACTGCCTTTCCTAAGTCTCAGGTGTCATGGTAGGAGATAGGGGAGCAGCTGGATCCCAAGTCTCAGTGCCCTTTATGCCTTTTGGGATTTACAGTTGTCTCTGTTTTCTCAAACTAAACTCCCAGATTAAGAAAAGGGGGGGGGGAATCAAATCAACATGTGAAAGAAATGAACAACCATAATCAAACAGTGAAATACGAAATATATGAAACTAGGGAAAAGACATTAGGTTTGACTTTAGAATTTTATTGAAGGGGAAGAATAAATGGCTTGATGTGAAACTGAAGGTAGATATGTCTAGTTTTGTAGTGGAAGAACATTTATTAAATTTTTAATAATAATGGGTTAGTTGGGACTTCCACGGTGGTCCCCTGGCTAATAATGTAGATGTTCATGTAAATGTGCCTGTGGTTTAGTTCTCCATGCTTTAGTATTTCATGCATGGCCAGCTACTCTATGATGATTTATGGAGCTCTAGATCTGATTGGGTTGAATGCGAACCGTTGACACTGGGGCTGCTCCTCCCTGCTGAGAACAGAAGTTGAATTCCATGTCTCCAAGAGTTATGAAAGATTACCATCACCACTGCATTGAGGAAACGAACACAGGCTTCGTGTTATCTTCTCCTTGACATTTAACCAGCCGTTTACTTATATGCTGTGCCTCTGTCTCTGAGGGCCTGTGAGTAATTTTCATGGGCCTGAGCATGAAGTATCTGTTTCAAGGTGGGCCTTGACTGCTCACGTCTACCAGTTCTGCCTAACTCTTGGGCTGCCGATGTCTGGGTAGACATTTAGGCCCTTCTGTGTTCAAGAGACCTGCCCTAGTCCTTCAGTAGTGGCTTGGCTCCTGAGTTCTCACAGCCTCCTATGTATTCCCTTCCATAGCCCTGATACCATGTCACATAAAGTGTGTTCTTAAAATGTGTTCTTTGGCAACTTACATTGTAGTATTCTCCACAAAACCCATGATCACAAAGTTCTCGAGTGGATGGTGTTGATAGTTGTATAGCATTGTGAATATACTGAAGATCACTGAACTGTGCACTGAAAAATGGTTGAAATGGTAAAATTTGTTACTTATATTCTAACTTTAATAAATCAAACATGTCTAGGAAACACTCATACTCACCTCCTGATTTTACATTAAAGAATCAGAAATCTTAAAACCCTGTTTGACTTTCCTGACTCAGAGTTTGCAAAGCTGGTGCTTTAAAAATAGGCACAATTTCCTATTTAATGTCCAGCTCATTTATATTCTCTTGGATGTTAAATTGCAGTTGCCTGCTTATTTCCACACTAAATGGTGATCTTGACGGCATGGAGAAGACCCTCTGTAGTCCTAGAACAGAGTCAGATTAAGTCTTTAGTATATACTGAGGGGAAGGATTTGAAATCATGTGAGTTAAAAAAGATTGACAGGATTTGGACGCATAAGGGTAAAGGAAAGGACATTAATGAGAGAGAACAAGATGAATAATCATCTGGAATCAAGAGCGTATTGTACACATTTGCTGTTGTTGTTCAGTCACTGAGTTGTGTCTGACTCTTTGCGACCCCGTGGACTGCAGCATGCCAGTCTTCCTGTCCTTCATGATCTCCCGGAGTTTGCTCAAAATCATGTCTGTTGAGTTAGTGATGCTATCTCATCATCTCATCCTCTGCCATCCCTTTCTCCTTTTGCCTTCAAACTTTCCCAGCATCACGGTCTTTTGCAATGAGTTGTCTCTTTGCATCGGGTGGCCAAAGTATTAGATCTTTAATGTCAGTTCTTCCAATGAATATTCAGAGTTTATTTATTTTAGGATTGACTGGTTTGATCTCTTTGCTGTCCAAGGGACTCTCGAGTCATCTCCAGCACCACAATTCAAGAGCATCAGTTCTTTGGTCCTCAGCCTTCTTTATGGTCCAACTCTCACATCGATATATGACTACTGGAAAAACCATAGCATTGACTCCAGGGCCCTTGGTTGACTTTTATGCTTCCATGCAATGGGTGTGGGTTCGATCCCTGGTCGAGGAATTAAGATCCCACATTCTGTGCAGCATGGTCAACAATAACAACAACAAAAAAGATTTAAATGATAGCCAGCTGCATGAATGATTGGATGGATGAATGAATGAATAAGAAATAGATCTAGCCCTGTGTGTCTAAGATGAGGCTAAGGAGCTCTGAAGAGTTTCTGTGACATGCCAGGTGGTAGCCAGTGTTAGAAGATGTGTGTTTTCCCTCAGCCTTGATGTGATCTGGCAGAGAGTAGCATCCTCGTTGCACATACATAATCCAGGTTATTCATTGGTGGTAGAAAGTGTTGAGAAAAAAGCAAGAGGAGAAATGGGAACTAATTGATAGATTCTCACGTTGGGGCCAGGACACTGTGATCTGAGGGCTGTATACCTAGAAAGGAAAAGGTGATCTAGTGGACAGGAGAGTTCTGTTTAAAATATGAAGATAGAGGTTCCGTATCGGTGCTTTGATGGGAAGAGCACTTACATTTTTGTGGCACTTGTGAGTCATTTCATTAAATACTTAGTTAATTGTGTCCTCAGCAAGGACTGGAAATCAGGGATGCAAAGAGCTTGTGGCAGATAGATCCTTCTGGAAAATCTCAGTGTTACAGAGAGATAAAATGTAGAAATCCAAGCTATGTTTTAAGGCCCATATCAAGCACCATGAAATCCTCCCCTAATGAAAATAGAATCCTATGCAATTATTAATTTGCAGTTGAAAACTTAGTTTGGTATCATCTTGTAGTATTCACTGATGGCTTCCTATGTGAGTATGAGTTTTATTTTCCCCTCCAGATTAAATATTTGAGGTCAGGGACGGTGCCTTACTCATGGAATGATAAATAAGACAGGTTAATAGAAGAATGTTATGATTCCTGAAGTCTGTATCTGACAAACGCATATGATATAAATGGTGAGATCTTTGGATACTTGTCCTGATACTGAAGAGGTGTACCGTAATACTGGTATTGTTGATGTTTGGTTGCTAAGTTGTGACTGACTCTTTTGTGACTGACCCCGTGCACTGTAGCCCACCAGGCTCCCCCGTCCCTGGGATTCTCCAGGCAAGTACACTGCAGTGGGGTGCCATTTCCTTCTCCAGTGCATGAAAGTGAAAAGCGAAAGTGAAGTTGCTCAATTGTGTCCAACTCTTAGTGAGCCCATGAACTGCAGCCCACCAGGCTCCTCCATCCATGGGGTTTTCCAGCCAAGAGTCCTGGAGTGGGGTGCCATTGCCTTCTCCGTTGGAAGCCCTTAATACTGTCCAATTTAGAAAACAAGTATATAATTCACATTAATTTCATTAGAATCTGGAGTATACACATTAATTATATATTTGGAAAACAAAAGTTTGTCCAGTTTTTAGAGAAAGTATTTTTCAAATGTGTCAATCTATTTCAAGTTTTTTATGGTCTTCCATTACATTTCTTCTTTGTGTGTTTGATGTTGTTTCTAAATTAAGTTCTATTGCTCAGTAATACCAAGTGATGCTCTTTTCTACTAGATGACTCAGATTATGCCATCCTGGAAGCCATTGAAATTTAATGTCTTTTGTTGTTGCTGTTTGTTTCTGTCTCTGTGCTTGTTTTGGACTTGGAAGGAGTGTTTGTGGGTTTTTTTTTTTTTTTAAGCAGAAGGGATGTTTGAGAATTTAGTTCTAAGTGTCTGGATGTACTTTCATTCTGCTTGTAATGAAGTTGTCCGTTTTACTAATGTCTACTGACAGCTTCTCATTGATCTTTATAGTCCTTTTGTAGGAAGGTGAAATTCTGTAGGCTCAGGGTGATGGGCTTAAACTTGAATTCCCCCCACCCAATAGATGGTAAAGAAAGTGAAACAAGGAACTAAAAATTGATTCTGAAAATTGGTAAAAGAAAAAATTGCTGTTTGCAAGTAAATTCTAAGCCATGTAATTTGTACTTAATTATTTGTACATGTAGAACTATAATAAGTTTCCATAAAGGGGTAATGCATTCCTAGATGTTAGACCCATGGTGGGATTTTGTTCCAAGTTTTATTCCCCGCTGCACTTGTTTTCTTTACAACCATTTAAAAAATCATGTAATTTAAACTTGCTTACCAGATAGTTAAGTTATACATTGAATGGAGTACTGTATTAGGAGATTCTGTTATTTGTGGATCAGGAATCATTTGTTTGAACTGTGGGCTATACATGCGGATACTACTGTTAAAAAGAATCTTTTAAGCATGGACTTCCCTGATAGCTCAGTTGGTAAAGAATCTGCCTGCAATGCAGGAGATCTGAGTTTGATTCCTGGGTTGGAAAAATCTGCTGAAGAATCAGTAGGTTACCCACTCCAATATTCTTGGGCTTCCCTTGTAGTTCAGCTGGTAAAGAATCCGCCTGCAATACGGGAGACCTGGGTTCAACCCCTTGGTTGGGAAGAACCCCTGAAGAAGGGTGGAGAAGGGAAAGGCTACCCACTCTAGTATTCTGGCCTGGAGAATTCCATGGACTGGAGAAATCCATGGGATCACAAAGAGTCAGACATGACTGAGCGACCTTTCACTTTCAAGCATCTGAAAAATCAAGTGTGTCCAGAGGAATTTGTATAAAGTGTATTTGACTAGGGCTTTGAAGGGAAGTGAAAGTCACTCAGTCGTTGTCCGACTCTTTGTCCCCTGCAGTGGACTGTAACCCACCAGGCTCCTTTGTCCATGGAGTTCTCCAGGCAAGAATACTGGAGTGGGTTGTTGCCATTTCCTTCTCGGAGAGGATCTTTCTGACCCAGGAATGATCTTGGGTCTTCTGCATTGCAGGCAGTTTCTTTACCAATTGAGTCACCGGGACTTTTTGCTAAAAAGCAGTGAATTTGAGACATACTTTTCTAATGATAATCTCAAATGATTTCAGTTCCTTTTTAGATTTTTGTACCTTTCACACTGTGTAAGATACTCCTGTATGCACTGTTAGCTAACAAATTTTTTGGAAAAAGAAAAAGAAACCTTTATATAG
Organism: Antilocapra americana; assembly: GCA_007570785.1. NCBI lineage: Eukaryota > Metazoa > Chordata > Mammalia > Artiodactyla > Antilocapridae > Antilocapra > Antilocapra americana. The sequence continues at coordinate 15,883,753 of ML663567.1, read as the reverse complement.
TGTTGATAACTAGTTTAAATATAACTAAAGTAAGTATATCAGCTGGTAATTTTTTCAGTTTGTTGATCAATGCATTATTTTTAATTAAAATCCTCACTCTAATAATGCTTTCTACTTGAATTTGAAGCAAAATATATAAATCATTAGGTATCTCTTCTATGTCAATATCCACCAGAATATTTTAAATTGAGAAATTACAAATAGATATCTTCCTTTGCATATTACAGAAGTAGTTGTTTTGGATGACAGTAATACTCATTTCATATATTTATTCCTTCACTCTTTCATAGATACATATAAGTATCCTTGTTAAAGAGATTGTTTTTCTCATGTAAACATTGTGGATCCTAGGTGCTGGTGATACAGTAATAGCAGGTTTCAAATGAAAGTCTATTGATTCGAAAACCCACATTCTTTCCACTCCAACAAGGGTGGGAAATAGGTTTGTTCACTTGTGGAACATCTGTTATACCCCAAGATTTGTTTTTCTGCATTTTCCATAGGATAGCCCCTCATATCATATTATGTTTGTATTGTATTATGAACTGGTACAGAGTTTCCTTCTGGGGAGAGGAGGTTTGGAAGCAGGTTACTCAGCTTTTTATTCTTTTTGTGGAGCATTTGTGAGTCCAGCATTTGTACGTTTATACTGTAAATTAATATAGAATCATCATGCCATCATGTAATTACACAATTCACTCATCAAATCTTCACTGGACTTTTGTGTGTCAGGTTAAACTCCCCTTCTCCCTGTTGTCTCTTTCCCATGATCTTAACCTCTATCATCAAGGAGCTGAAAAAGGTTACGTGTTGATAATAGAGATGTGATGACTAAAAGCCATTTTAAAGTTAACAAACATAAATAAACCTAACAAATACCTGACCAAAAGCATATTTAAACTTAGCAAGCATTAGCTAGCAGCTTCTGATTATTAGTTGCTATCATTTTCTTTTAATGTTTGGATTGTATGAAAAAGACTTGTCAAATGGTAGACTTTTGATAGGAAATGAAATCACAAGTTTAGGAAAATTCAAAAATAACCATTCCCATACCCTGCAGCCATCCTCACAAATTTTGCCTTTGAAACTCTTCTCTGAAAACCATTGGGGAGTTTGGGCTTTATGAGCATGAGCTGCCTATTCTCCCTACTTGGCCAATAAACCTTTCTCTTCCAACTCCTGTGTTTTGACTTTGTTTGACCTCACTGTGTTTTGGACACATGAACTTAGGTTTGACCACAGGGATTGGCAAATTGATTTTTCCTTTTGAAAACTTGAGACAAAAGGAGGAAGCTGGAGACTGTTAGCTCCAGGGTGTGTTAGTTTACAGAGATTTGACTAGCTTTTATGAGGTCTAGAATTTGGCATATGCTTCAGGCCACTGGATATAAAGCACAGACAAAATGGAGGAGGCAAGCTAAGGGGCAGAGGGACTGTCTCAGCCTATCTCCTAGCCACCCAAGTTTTTGGGTTTTTTTTCCCCTCCACGTTGCAAGGTGTGTGGAATCTTAGTTCCCTGACCAGGGATCCATCCAACATCCCTTGCAGAGGAAGCGTGGATTCTTAACCACTGGGCCGCCAGGGAAGTCCCACCCAGGTTGTTGATGGAGGGAGGGGGAGATGAAGTCAGATTCTGTTTCTTGCAGGACCTGAAAAGTAATTTCATTCATGTCCTGGAGTGAATCAGATTCCCTGCCGCGAATTCAGAAAGCTCCCCAAACCAAGAAGTAACACTAGAGCACTGATTTGTTAACTGATGCTGAGCGATGCTTTGTCACTGGGGCTGGTTTGCGCAGTCGCTGGGCTGTAGCCTTGGTGAGCCATGTTTCCTATTTGTTGTTCATCAAGCAGTGTTTCTTGGCTCTTAGGGTACAGTGTGGAGAGGACACATGCTCTAAGTTGTGCTGAGAGGGAGGTCGGGTGAGGGAGCATAGGCAGGCACAAGTGAAGGCCTGGAACACTACAGGTAATGATGAGGCACAGAAGGTGACAGTGGGAAGCTGTGACAGCCAGTGGCCAGCTTGCTGGCTTACGTGGGCTGGCATGCCGAGGATTTGATAGCTGTTAGGCCAAAGGGCACTTGAGGAGCTTGGAATTAAGGCCCTCCTCCCCCCATGACTCTCTACCTTTTGACATAAGCTTTTTATTGTTAAACGTTTGTAAATGCAATCCAGTTCAGGCCAGAGCTCTCCGAATTGATTTTGCTTCTCTTTGTTGACAATTTTGTTTCTGCTACTTCCTTTCTTTCTGTTATTTTTATTGAAGTGTAGCTGATTTAAAATACCATGTTTTGGGTATATAGCACAGTGATTCACTTATACATATATATTGATATTTTATGTCCTTCTATACCTATTCTTCAGATTCTCTTCCCTTATAGGTTACTACAAAATACTGAGTAGAGGTTCCTATGCCATACAGTAGATCCTTGTTGGTTATCTGTTTATGTATAATAGTGTGTTATGCTCAGTCTCAAAAGGCAATCCTGTCCTTTTTCCAGAATTACTGGGGCCCTCTCTAGTTCCTTTTCATATCCCATGTACCTGTTATGATGTATTTAAAATCATGAACTAATCCAGCCCCTTATAGGAATGTATTTCAGAGAAATATTTGCAAAGTTCATGCCTTTAGATCTCATGTTATTTATTACTCATTTTGTTTTTTTATGCCCGGAATGAGGGTGCCGATGGGGAAAGCAGAAGAGGCAGGTAAAATGGTAGATGGCTGAAAAATCAGTGACAGGAAAGAATAAAACTGATTTTCAGGAGAACAGCTTAAGAATTATTGACAAATTCATATGCAAATAACTGCTGAACTCAAAAGGGATGAAGTTTCTTAAAATGAATGAGAATCTCTTTGCTTTTGATTTGCTTCACTGAAAACAGTGGAGAAACAGATTTGTGAAATAAATTTTTGACACTGTCAAAAATTGGGCCCTGGTTTTTGTAGTAGTGTTAGTTGCTCAGTCATGTCTGATTCTTTGTGACCCCACAGACTGTATCTGCCAGGCTCCTCTGTTCATGGGATTCTCCAGGCAAGAATTCTGGAGTGGATCACCGTTCCCTTCTCCAGAGGGTCTTCCTGACCCAGGGATCCAACACAGGTCTCCTGCATTGCAGGCAAATTCTTTACCATTTGGATTACAGGGAGACCCTAAAGTTGGGGTAGATAATGAACTGCCGATCCCTCCATCGTGTTGTTGACTTCATTTTAAATGGTCTTCTTTCATTTGTTATTGAAACTTCAAAATGAAAAATTGTGTGAGGGTGATCTTAGTGCTCTACCCAACACGGCAGGGTGAGTATCGTCTGTGGGTGTCCTGGACGTGTGTTCCTGTGGGGCTGGTCCCGTTAAGTTCAGTGGAATCTGGGAATTTTGCTTCTCGAGGACAGTTTCCTGTCATTTGACTTGAGGGTTTTGCCGGCTTCCCTCTGCTTCTCTGAGATTATTTGTGAACAGCCTCCTGAAAATAATATTAGGCAGCACCAGCAATAAAAGAGATAACTTTCTGCATGAATGTTTTTGGAGGCAGAAAGATAAGCCAATTAAACATTTTGTTTTCTGATGCATATGTAACATTTGTACACATGGATGATCTTTTTTAAATATGTGACTTGCTACTGTTTACAGTGATATTTAGACTGAAATCTCTCAGGGCTGGAGCCCAGATTTTCAAATTATTTGGAAAAACTTTTAGTAAGTAAAATCAGCCCTATATTTTAAATGAGTGAAGGTAACAGTTCATTGTTGAAAAGCAGGTAAAATCTGCCATGTGTTTTATTTATTCTTTAGACCTGTCATTGAGTCATGGTATGAGTATTCAAGAAAACAAAATAATTCTCTGGCACACCTAAGTTTCATGTTGGCAGCTGGACACAATGGAGCATTTGCGATTCTAGTTACAAATTGTGCTGACTTCCAGAAGGCCTCATTGAGCTTAGAGTACTTACTGCCTCTCACACCAGTTCAGAGGCAAGGAAATAGAAGCATCTGGGTGTACTTGTTAAGCTCTAGGGTTTTGGTCCAATCTCTGTACAGCACAACTTAACAAGAAAATCAGTGGTCACCAGAGAGTATGCTTGGGATTAAATTACATGAGATGACGCTGCGTGTTTTGTTTGGGTTTGAACAAAAATATGCTGAAGAATAATGAAGCAGCAGATATACTAACAGAACCCACCTCTTCACTGTGGATTGGCTGTTAACACTTACCATTTAAGATCGCCTTCCAAATGTCATAACCAAAGCTTTTTGATTTCCAGAGGTGTGCTTTGTTGACTATTTGATGAAATAGACTGCAGATAACTAACTGCAGTGGCATTTTGGGTGATTCCCTGCTGGCAGCCGAGACATTTGTCCCCTTGGCAATTTCTAGAGGTTCGGCTCTCAATCTGGAGGACAGAGAAGAGTAGCATGATAATTCCTGCCAGTGGGGAGGCACCAGAATGATATATGAACACTCAGAATTTCCTGCCTTCTAATAAAAATTCCATGAATGGTGACAATAGTGGTTCTCACATCAAACAATAATAAGCTTTTCTTAGAGGAACAAAGACTATTCAGGAGTTTTGTCTCCAGTGAAGACTCAGCAGTATTGCTGAGTAATATTTGTGGCTGTGATGGCGAGGATTTTCTTTTGTCTGCTCTAATTTTTTAGTTGATGCATATGATAGCATAATCATTCTTGGTTATGTTATGGCATTTGGAAGGGAATCATTGCAGTTCTAGGATGTCATGAGCCCTTAGGGGAAAGTTGGGATTCTAGTTTAGGCAGACTTTTTCTGTTTTTAAATTAAATTTTATTGGAATATAGTTGCTTTACAACATTGTGTTAGTTTTTGCTGTACTGCAAAGTGAATCAGCTATTTGTGTACACATATCCCTTCTTTTTTGGGTTTCCTTCCTATTTAGGTCACCACGGAGCACTGAGTAGAGTTCCCTGAGGTATACACCATATTCTCATTAATTACCTATTTTATGCATGGTAGCAATTGTGTATATATGTCAATCCCACTCTCCCAATTCATCCCACCCCACCTCCTTCCCCCTTGGTGACCGTATTCCTGCTTTGCGAATAAGATCATCTTTGCTTTGCTTAAGCAAACAAAGCAAACAGCAATAACAGTCCCTTCTTTTCCTGGATACCCAGTCAAAGGGAGACTGATTTATTGGACCCTGATCTCAGGAGGCCGATCTTAGCACAGGCTGGAACCTGTGGCTGTCACAGGGTGTCTTGTGGATGGCCTTCCGTCTCACTCAGTTTACCTGTAAGCACTCTCTGTGGACCCCACGTGGGATTGGTAGGCCTGGCCAGCTGCCGAGCAGAAGGTGAGTGCTGGCCTCACTCTGGGCCTGTAATGACCTTCTCTTCCCGGGCATTACTTGTTAGATGTTTTGTTAGAGACAAAGCTTTAAGAAAAATGGATTTGATCTGTGTGCAGAGGGAGAGACTGGTTTGAGAACTTCATAGCTGCATTTTTGGCATCTTATTTTTCCTGGGGGTCAATTATTTGAGGCCTGTGAACTTTGATGTTACATGTCTTCTCTAATCCTTGCCTGTTAAAAGTATAGTCTATTATTTCTTTAGAGACTGATTGTCAACTTGATGGGTTTCCAAGCCTTCTGCTCAACTATGCCGTGTATTCTCGATCCTTTTTCTGAGAGAAACAACCATTTCTTTGGAGAATGGAGATGAAGAAATGTGTACTGCATACTACGTGAATTATAGTTTGGGGAAAATATAAGGATGGGAGTAATTTTTTAGATTTCAGTGATCTGCTTTTCTTATTTTTTTTTTTTAATGCCACTACACGGAAGGGCAGAACTATCTGCTGTTCGATACACCCTACTTTCAGATGTTAAATACTGTACACTGGCTGTAGATTTAATTTGATAGAAGGAGTTTTGGCTTTTGATCTTTTAGGATGTTGACCTACATATACTAGGAATATATAAGTCTATTTTATTAAGTTCATTCCCATGGAGTGTATGGCATTGGAAACAATTTGGCTATTGATTTTTCTGTTTTTGTTTTATTCTTTGTTACCAACCAAAAAGAAAAAAATTTATTAAATGTTTCATTTGAGATTATTTTATCCTATGACTTGTTTTTCTTCATGTTTGGTTTTCCATAAGAATAGGAAACTTCGACTAGCTTTGGTAGGCCACGGTGATTCCTTTATTTCTTTTGATAGTGATCAAATGAGATGTCTGTGATTACATAAAATATTAAATTGTTACTAAATTGTAGTTAGTGTGATCATGCATTCATCATTTCTAAATGTCATCTTATTACTTAGAAATTACTTGCCCAAAACACCAAAAGATCATTTTGTTTTTGTTTTGGCTTATGGTATGAATAGGCTGCTGCACAATAATTGCTTTCTTGCCAGGTGAAATATGCTTCTAATTTCTCACCCTGTTTTAAAAATAAATATGACTGGAATTTTACTTTCACATTTCTAAACATATAGCGTAATTGGAATATTTTAAGCAATAAATGATAAAGCAAACAGATCTGTTTAGAGCCCTAGAAGTAATTGTACCATTTGTACTTAACAAAGTTTTTGTTGTATGGATAATTCACATACTGGAGGCATGACACATTGTTTAGTGAAACTTCTAAGAATGGGTACTACTTAAACTTGTATCTTTTATGAGCCCTTAGACACCACATAAAACTTCATATCTAAAAATTCCTCTAAAATTAGCTATTTAATACTGACTTAGCTATACTTTGGACATGTTTTCCCTCCTCTATTCATTTTCTTGAATGCTGACTGTGTAAGTCATTATTCTAGGTGCTGGGGGTTCAGTGGTGAACAAAATAGACATCCTTATCTCATGAAGCCTACCTTGGAAGATGGAGAGATACTGATAAAAGCAAGATAAGTAAGCAAGATGATTTCAGATAGGGATGTTGTTTTAAGAAGAAAACCACACAGTAATGGGAAAGACAGCAATATAGTATTTGAGGGTAAGAGGGAGGGCATTTTAGGCAGGATTGGTCTAATTATTCTTTCTCTACGGATGTGCCACTTGGGTCGAGTTGTGAATGATGGAAAGGAGCCAGCTATGGATAGAACTAGAGGAAAAGCCTTCCACACAGAGAAGCAGCCAGGGCCAAGCTCTTAGGCAGGAGAAGCTTGGCAGGTTGGAGGGCATTGTGGCAGGGGTGCAGCCAGTACGTAAGGTGGAGGGAAGTGGGAGGCAGGGTTCAGATGAGGACTTGAACCTGCATAACACATCTGATCCATCTCAGCCAGGTGGTCCGGGGGTGCCAGTGACTCACCAAGACTGGTGGACTAATTATAAAATGAAACTAAAGAGAAATAATTTGGTAATGAAATATATATTTCACTTCATTTCACCCTCATCACAAGCCTGTGTTTTTTTTTTTTAATGTTTAAATATTTGTTAAAGTGCTTTGTAATGATATGAGAAAGGAATTAGAAACTAAAAGAGATTATCCTCCTACAGATTGAGAAAGGTACATATATGACTTACGGCCACATGTTGAACTGCTGTGTTGTAGAGCTGGATGAAGAAACAGCTAATGCAAAGCACAGTAGTGCCTGCCTTAAAAGTCATTCTAGAAAACAGAATACTTGTAGATATAAGTGTATGTGTAGGAGTAGGTGTGAGTATATGTGTAGATGTAAAAGTAGATATAGATAAAGGTCTAGATACAGGATGAGGAGTAGGTTTAGCTGTAGAAGGAGGAAGAGGTATAGTTGAAAGTGACAGTGTTAGTCAGTCAATGGTACCTGACTCTGTGCCCCCACAAACTGTAGCCTGCCAGGCTCCTATCAATTGTCTAGGCACGAATACTGGAGTGGGTAGCCATTCCCTTCTCCAGGGATCTTCCTGACCCAGGGATTGAACCTTCATTTCCTACATTGCAGGCAGATTCTTTACCGTCTGAGCCATCAGCAAAGTTATGGGTATAATTACATATATAATTATATATAGATGTGGGAGTAGATAGAGGTATAGGATCAGGAGTAGGCACAGGTTTAGATGGAGAAGTAGGTATATAGGTTGAGATTAGGAGTAGGTAAAGGAGGAGAAACTGGAGTAGGGGTAGTTGTAGAAATAGTAGTAACCGAGGTAGGAGTGTGAGTAGGTGTAGGACCTGGTGTAGGTGGAGGAGGAAATGTGCAAATGCACCACACCAGCAATTTTAATCTGTGTTCTAAGTAGTTCTAGGATTTCTGGGAGGTTTCTGTAGGGTGTTGGTGAAAAGGAGAGAGAGGTCAAATGAGTGGACTTGCATTGAAAATAAGTCTTCCTGTTAAAAAAAAAACCTTTTAAAATGTAATGCTTTAAAATGTTAATTCCGATATGAAATGTGGATTGACTGCCAAAAGAGAAAGCGATAATCACGTCCGTCCGTGGGTCACTCAGCTTACAACCCACGAAGCCTGTCCTGTGCTGACCGCCTCCAGAGAGAATACAGTAGTGGTGTTAGTACCAGGATCAGGATGCCTGTGGTTTATATTACCTCACTCGAATATACTCATTTCCTTTCTAGGCTTTAGAAACTTTCACAGCTCAGTGTCATCGGTATGAAATTGTCATAGGTATTGACATAGGTTTCATATATTGATACATTGGCTATTGATATATTGGCCATTAACCATGCGTTATCAAAATATTATCAGTTATTATCTAGGGAAGAGCAAAAGATTCCCCTGGAAGTTATTATTCAAAACTGGCTTTCATCAGAGTTTCTCTAATTATTTAATGTAGTGGTTTAGAAAAAGCCTGCAGTAGATTCTTTTGCACTTGCCTTGTTTCTTCATAAGGCTCTCTGTGCTGTTGATGAGGAATGTGCTTATGCTTCCCAAACAGGTTGACCCTCCCAGAGCGCTGTGCAAACACAAGCAGTTTCTTAGCTGGGCTATCAGTGTTTTGACTCATGAATTCTCTGCTTTGCTCCCAAGAGCTGAAGAACCTTTCATTTTTGTTTCCATCGTGTTCCTTGAACCAGACTCTGTTGGTGTTCACATTGGCGTCTGCTAAGCGGCAACTTGGCTTGGCCGTGCAACTGAACTTATGCAGACCATTGAGAAGAGAGTAGTTGATCAGAGTCTGGCTTAAATGCTCTCGCCCCTGCTATTCGGACATAATTAAACCACTATTTCAGGCTTCCCTGTAGCTCGGATGGTGAAGAATCTGTCTGCAATGTAGGAGTGAAAGTCGCTCAGTTGTGTCTGACTCTTTGTGACCCCATGGACTATACAGTCCATGGAATTCTCCAGGCCTGGAGAATACTGGAGTGGGTAGCCTATCCCTTCTCCAGTGGATCTTCTTGACCCAGAAATCAAATCAGGGTCTCCTGCATTGCAGGCAGATTCTTTACCAGCTGAGCTACCAGGGAATCCCACAATGCAGAAGACCTGGGTTCAATTCCTGGGTTGGGAAGATCTCCTGAAGGAGGGAATGGCAAACCACTCCAATATTCTTCCTGGAGAATCCCATGGACATAGGAGCCTGGCAGGCTGCAGTCCACGGGGTCACAGAGTCTGACACGACTGAGTGACTAACACTAAACTACTACTAAACCACTGTTTCATTCTTCCTGTTAAGGAGCTCTTATTCCTCTTTAATCTAGTTCTTAATGTATGGTCATAAAAGATGAATTTAATCAGTAGGTTCTCTACCTAGACTTTGAATTTCATTTGCTGTTGGGTGCGTGAAGCTCCTTATGCTTCCCAGGTTTGGATTCAGACAGACTAGCTTTTTATCATTAACCTAATTGTCAGCAAGGGAGCAGTGTGCCAACTAGTTACCACCTGTGAGGGGCATTATTGAGAGGTCAGAGGTGAGATCCAGAAAATTAATGTCACCTAGCTCATAGACCAGTGTGCAGAGGAAACAGATGATAATTTACACACTGTTCTCTTTTGTCTTCAATACCTGTTTGGTTTGAAGAGGAAAGCCAGTGCTCCCGCGAGGACCACATCCTCATAGAGTCAGTGGCAAAATATAATATTTGTATGAGGAGGTGTAAAAAGATAAGCAACAAGCAAGAAAAATATTTTCAGAAATTTACCAAATTTTCTTTTACCCTCGGATGCTTCTGGCAAAACCAGTTTTATGGACCTGTTTTCTTTAAGGGCTCGTCCACAGAATATTGGAGGAGGAACTGCGGTCGCCATCTGGGTAGGGGTGTGACTGGGGCGCCCACGGAGGTTCTTGAGGACCCCAGACTTTCCCCTTTCGGGAACAGTGGTTTGTATATACCATATCCTATCCACAGAGTGATGGGTGTTAGATCCTTGGTAAGGTTGTTTGCTTATGTTCACGTGCTTGGGGTATCAAATGCCAGAAGGCTGAGAATATGAGTGCTCGGCTGGTATGCACCTGGTTTATCACATCAATTACTTCATCTTCATAGAAGCATGTTAAGATTGTTATTATTAATACTAAGGTGTTATTGACCCGGCTTTTCAGATGAGGAAAGAAAGATGTGGAAAGATTAATTGGGAACCAGGTGCGTTGCTATAGCTGCTATAGATTCAACTAAGGACCCTTTGACTAAGCAGCTCAGTGCATCCAGACAGGGTTAGATGCAACTCTGAAAATAAAAACGAAGCACCTTAACAGTTTGTGTGTGTGTCCTGCTTTGTAGCCGACTACTTCTGTTGGGCTTTGGGACTGAAGACAATCGGTTGGAGGCCTGGCTTGGTTGTTTATTAGCTCAGTGCCTTGGGAAAATTACTTAATCTGTCCAAATCTGAATTTCTTCATTTGTAAAACAAGGACAGTCACAAAATAGAATCCATCTCATTGGGTTTTGGGAAGCATTACAGGAGATATGTGTAAAAATTATACCAATTCTCCCTGACTGTTAACTAGTGAGATTGTGATGGTTCTTTTTAAAAAGTTTATTGACTATATTTGATTTACAGTGTTGTTAATTTATGCTATACAGCAAAATGATTCATTTATATATATACACACATAACACACACACACACACACACACATCTCCCTCTTCATATTCTTTTCCATTATAGCTCACCACAGGATATCGTATATAATTCTCTTTGCTATACAGCAGGACCTTGTAATGAATCCATTTTATATATAATAGTTTGCATCTGCTAATTGTGATGGTTATTTCTTTGAGAGGATACACCCACCACTAGCTCAGAATTACTGGAGAGAGTAGCTAGGTCATGCAGTAGCAAGAGTGATTGGTCTCTTTTTCTGCATTTAAAATTTTCCACATAGATAGGCTGGCTCATTCACACGCTGTAAATACCTGTCTATTATAATATGCAAAGGTGGTTTTTATGCATGACTTTCCATTTCCTGTTTAGGTGTTGAAAAATCGGCCAGACTCGTTAAAAGAGTGTTTGACCTTTGATGGTAAAAGATTAGTGTACTTAATTTTATTTAATTTAGAAGAGGATATTCCAAGGATACTTGATTATGATATTATAAGAATTAAAAATGTTTCATTTTTCTTCATTCACTCTAGTTTAATATTTAAACAAGGTATTAAATGAATTTAGAGAGTGGTGCATTTATAATAAATCATGAGTGCTGCTCAGAGTTTTTCTCAAGGATTTTTAACTTTTAATCTGTCCTCAGATTAGTGGCAATATTGAAAAAAATTGTAGACAATGAGTGTGTTCTTGTTACTATCCACCTGACTTTCCTTTGGTGAGCTAGTTTCTCGCCCAGCTCTAAGGCACCATCTTTGGTCGCTGCCTCCCAAACTGGGCCCCCTTGGATTTTGGATGTTCCTACTCTCTAGATGATCTTTCCCATTTATGAACCTTCTCTCTTCCACTGCCCACCTGCTGCCCCCTACCCTTAACCTCAGCCTTCTGACCCCATTGCCCTAGTGGAGGTTGCACCTTCCTCTCCTGCAATATGGTGTCTTCCTGTGGTGGCACTCAAGACGATGAGTTGTAATTATGTATTTAGTTCTTTATTTCCCCTTAGACCGAATCTGAAATTTTCCAATCTCATCTTCTTTCTAATATACCTATTGCCTTTTCAAAGAGCAGTCAGCAGACTGTGGGGAATATATTTAAATCTTGCTGAGTATTTAGGAATACTTTCATAATGGAACTCTTTTGGACTCTGCTGTTATAAATACTCCAACAATGACCCAGGATCAGGATTCAGGATTATTTGTAAAGGATTTCAGTTGCTAGTGAGGAAAGATGATCCATGTGATCGACTCCGTATTTTAAAAACACCAAGTCACTGAGTTATGTAAGCTTATCATGAAGGATAAAAAAGAAAAACACTTTGTTAATAAAGTTTTCTGTTTGCAGCATTTCTTAACAAATATTTTTCTTCAGATTTGAAGTGTCTTATCATGAGTCAGCCTTACGATCGCAAAGCCTCGGTCTTGTTAATAATGTATAACTTCCAAATGAATCATGAGCTTATGCATAGCACTTGAGTATGCAAATTTTATAATACTCATAATCTGAAAGCTCATATTTTTCTGTTTATTTAAAAGTGTTAGGTCTCATTTGCATTACATTTTATAGCTCTATTATTTTCTATATAATCTCTATGTGTCACATTCAATCTAGATAGTGTCCCCTGAGGGCACTTTAATTATATGCTTTAGTTCTTGAGTTCTTTTATGTATTTTTCAGAAATAATTTCTTCTCGTTATTTTTCTTACAATTGATCTTAAAATAGCAAAAATGGTTACTCTGGAACCTGCTGTTATAGATGTGAGTTTTCTAAGAGATCTGTTTTCTCTTTTGGCCTTTATGACATTTTGTATTCCTTTTAGAGTCTTATCTATAACCCCAGGGCTTCCCTTCTGGCTCAGCTGGTGAAGAATCCTCCTGCAACGAGGGAGACCTGGATTCCATCCCTGGGTTGGGATGATCCCCTGGAGAAGGGAACGGCTACCTACTCCAGTATTCTGGCCTGGAGAATTCCATGGACTTCTATAGTCCATGGGGTCGCAGAGAGTCGGACACACGACTGAGCGACTTTCACTTTCACTATAACCGCATGTGTGACTTATGTTCTTTCAGTGCGTGGCTCTCTATACCTGCATACTTACATGGCCGTGTGTTCATGTGTACGTGTGCATCTGTAATATATTTGAAAATTGATTGTGTTGTACTTACTTTAGTGGAGATCATTGAACTACTGATATGATTTCTTTGGTATGTTACTATGGCATATCTTATGTACAGTTTTGAATGACTTTGAAACTAAACTTATCTGATTGCCAGCAGAGTGTCCTTAAACAATCCCAGCCAGCACAGCCTCCGTTGGGTCCCAGGTTCATCCTACATGCCTCATTTACAGACAGAAGGACCTGTAATAAGGTTCTTTCCTATATTGACTGCTGTAATTTGGAAAACCCACAGCAGGCCTTCTGCTTTCCCACCCACAGCATGGGCATTGTCTATATCAAGTGCGTTGTAGATGTGATGGGTTAGACAGTTAATTTTTATACTATGATAATTTCCTGTTAACTCAGACAAGTGGCCAGTGTTCTATCACTCATATTCACATTGTAAAATTTTCTCAAATAATTTTCTCTAATTATAATTGCAATCATCCTTTCTTTACTTTAAAATACACTATCAAATACAAACATCCATAGTTATGAAATCACAAAAAGTCATTGAAAGATTATTTTTTTGGGTTCTGTCACCTAGTTGCAGTGAGTATTGTTTGATATAAGGAAACCCTTGGTTTTGAGTTGGAAATCTTGCTGATTAAAAAAACCAAACTTTAGTATCATGGGTTTTGTTAGAACTACATGAGCATTATTGTTTTCATTGGTTTTCCTGAACTTGTGATTCAGCTGTCAGTACTGTCTGTACCTTGTGAACTGTGTGTTCTTAAAAAATGTAAAAAACCTTTAACACTGCAGGTGTTAAGCATTTTGCTTGGGATGGCAGTGAAAATATTAGCACTTCATTTGATAGAGTGGATAGAAAATCCTTCATTTGCATATTACTGCTGTGTGTATGGTGAATATGTTCTGTACCTTTGTATGGAAGCTTATTAGAAGGTTCAAGAACACACAGTATTTCCAGAAAATTGTGTCCCTGAAGCAAGTTAATATGGGGAACAGGCACATGTGACAGATGTTTAATTATGGGGGAGGAAATGATACATTGATATTTACTGAGATTACCAGGGCTTTTGCAGATAGAATGACTAGATCTTTTTGTAAATAAAAAGATGGGCTTTAGTGTATGTTAGGTTGTCCTTCAAAATAGTACCTTCTTATGAATCTCACAGAACATGGACATTGGCTTTGGCTCTGACTGTATTTTTAAGCTCTTTTGCTGCCACTGTCTTTGTCTGGATCCTTCTGAGTTGGTTGAAAAAGAAAAAAATGAAGGTGACGTTTTGTGACCCCATGGACTGTAGCCCATTAGGCTCCTCTGTCCATGGAATTCTCCAGGCAAGAATACTGGAGTGGGTAGCCATTCCCTTCTCCAGGGGATCCTCCTTACCCAGGTATCAAACCCTGCTCAAAACCAATGTATGGCAAAAACAATAAAAAAAAAGGGGGGGGGGAACATGGTAAAATAATTCATGGCTATGGTTAAGTGAAAAAACAAGTCCTAAAATGTAAGGTAGGAGTCCCTTAAAAATTCATTAATTCATTCATTCTTTCTATTTATCTATCCATCCATCCCTCCCTCCAACATCTAGACTTTCCAATGGAAAGTCTATTTCTTACCTGTCCATAAATAGAGAGAATCAAATTTGGATGGAACATGTTAACGACTAGGGGGAGGCATGGGAAACAGGAAACCAAGGGGGAATGGACTTACACTTTTTACTTTATATAATCTGTGTATTGTTTGAAATTTCCTTTTTTCAATAAGCATGTTACTTTCATACTTAAACAAAAAATGCCAATAAAGGAAAACAGATTATGTGTCTTCTCCCAACAACAACAACAAAAAAAACCAAACAGGTTCTTTACCATTTGAACCACCAGGAAAGCCCTACATTATAAAGTCAGCTGTCTACTGTACAATTGTTCTGTGATTTTAGGACATGATGCAGCCTACAGAGCAAATTTGATCGTAAAATTCTTTTCAAAGTTATTAAAATTTAGTTATTTAAATTCATGTTACAGTTATGTAGATTATAAAAGCTAGGAGTAAACTGAAAATGTGTGAATACACCCCTCTGTGTAAGAAGCATTTTTAGCTTCACTAGTTCCCTGTGAGCATTTTCTTGATTGGAATTCCTAGTGTTACTGAGTGAGTCCAAGTTCTGCTTACTACCTGACAGGCCAGAAAGTTGAGAAACAGGTTGTAAAGGCAAGGATTAGTGACTTTATTTGGAAAGCTAGAAGACTGAGAAAATGATGGACTAATGTCCTAAAAAGCTATCTTCTCCAAGTTAGAATTCAGGCTTCTGTTGTACTAAAGTGGAGGGGATGTGGTTGTTCCAGATTTGTTGGTGTGGGAATCCTTTGTTCTTGCATCTGTCCACATAGGTCAAAATGTTCTGTAAACCTCCAACAAGACAAATGTTATCCTCTGTTCTGCAACTTTTTATCTCCCTATAAATGGGAAAATGTCATGCCTTTAAAAGTCAGAGCCTTGAGAATGGCCTAGTCTGTATATTTCAGGCTATAAGCAGCATTCTTAATTTGTATTAGAAGCAATAACATACAGAGGTTAGAGTAAAAGAAACAGATCTAATATGGAATCGGATTTGTTCTTCCCTATTACACTAGTTCTCAAGCAATAACCACATCTTGAATTTTGTTCTTGTTCTCTTGCTTTCCTGTTTTTAAAAGCCACATATGAGTTATTTGCTTTTTTTTAAATTTAAAATGATTTCTCATGCTATAAATGTAATCTGTTGCAACTTGCTGTTTTCAGTTAACAGTATGTTTCTGATTGATCCACATTGATGCTCATAGCTACAGATTATTTTCACAAGTGTATGGTATTCCATTTATAAGTATATGTATATATATAGCAATTTATTTATATGAACTGCTGCTGATGGAGATTGGATTTTCTTTTTTTCAAAATAATAGTTTCTATGAACCATCTTGTATATGTTTTCTGATGTACAGGTTCAAGAATATTTTTAGGATTTATGCCTAGAAGGGAAATAACTGGGTTGTAGGGTATGGGCATATTCATATTCATAAGATAATGGCAAGTTGTTTTCCAAAGTTTTTAAAGAAATATACACACACACACACACACACACACACACACATATATATGTAATGTTATATAATGTTTATATATTGGGTAAATGTTTTCCAGGATCACAAATGTACAATCTATTATATGACCAAGCCAAATCGTTTTCCAGAGTTTTATGATGTATACTCTCAGATGTAAGAATTCTGCATGTCCAGTATCGTTGCCATACTTGATATCATCAGACATTAATTTTTGCCAATTATGGTTGTAAAATAAAATCTCACTATGGCCTTAATTAGCATTTCTGTGATTTCTGATGTGCTCAAAGAGCTTTTCAAATGATTATTGGCTATTTACCCTTCATCTTCTGGTAATACTGTGTCTATTCAGTTGTCCTTTTCCTCGTTTACATTTTCAAGACCCAGTTCTTTGACCATGACATGCTGGGAATATCTGTCTTCCTTCAATTATGACTTGTCTTTTCTACACTGTCTTTAGAGCACTGTGGTGAACAGGAACTCTAAATTCTTACAGGAGGGAAATACGTGTATCATTTTTCTTTCTAACTTTTTGTATTTGGTTTTAGAAATCCTTCTCTCCCTCCAAGGTTATAGAGATTATAAAGAATTTCCTTCTCAAGCCTTTGAAGTGTTGCTTTCAACCTTTAGGTTCTTAATAAGCATCAATTTTTATTAGTATGTGCCCTATGGTTTCAGGTAGATACCTTATTTTTTGCTGTGTATGTACATTTATGTCCTAGTACTATTAATCGAGTAGACCGTCTTTGCTCATTGCCAACTTTGTCACCTGCATATTCCTGAGCTTTCTATTCTGTTAAGTCTCCCTATCCTGTTTCAACACTATGCTGCCTCAATTACAATAGGTATTGTGATATGGTATCTTTTAGGGCAACCCATGTTCTTCTTTCCTTAAGAATATCTTGATGAGCAAGTGTTACCTCCGCCCCATTGCAAGTCACAGAGGAACACAAATGGTCCTGGGATTTCTACATCGCTTTCACTCATCCTTTGAAATATTTCAAGTAGTTAAGAGATATACTTATAAAGCTTATTGGACAAAGATTCACTTAAACTATTCTCTGATGATGAGGTTAATCACATCGTATTTAACCCAGTCTTTCTCGTTGTATTTTTTTATAGGCAACTTTGAAGATTTAGCAATAAATTTAGAAGCTTGTATTTAGAATCTCCTTGTAATACCTCAGAAATTCCTTAAGTTTAGGAGACAAGGAATAACCTTCAGAAGCCCTTGCACTGGTCCCCCATAAGAGGGGAGGAGGGAGAAGTAGAGAGAAGAGCCAATATTTATCAGAACATATGGATTCTAACTTTAAAACTCTTTGTCATATGATGTCAGTTAACTTCTAACATCTCAGTGATAGGTTTATTCCTCTTGTCCTATAGCTGAGAAACCGACTCAAGGGGGAAATAAATAAGTTAGTGGAGGTCACGTGGCTCTAGCAGGGCTCCACACCTGATGTCCAGAGCCCCCATAATTCCCACTCACACCAGCTGCCCCAGCCACCATATGGGCTCTGAGACTGGACATGTAAGAGGGAGGTAGGGGAGGTAGGGCAGCTCTTCCCGTTCAGTGTGAGTCTCCTGCTTCTCATTATCTCACAGAGCTCTGTGCTGGGACTGAATTCTGCTTGCTTGACCAAGAAGCAGCAGAAGAGAGGGAAGGGAATGCCCTTTGTGAGCTGGAGGATAGGGCAACGTGCCAGGCCCTGGCTTTCTAACCAGGTTTCAGGTCTGTGCCACTGTGGGTATCAGGATTTGATTCCAGGTGGTCTGTTGATGGGGCATCCAGCTTACTGAACCACGTCCTTGTCATGGCATTTCAGTCCCCTGATCTAGAAAGCAAGACTATGAGAATAGCAGAGGTGTGTTGTTGGAGTGATGGTGGAAGATGCCAGACTGCCCACCGCAGCCTCTTAGCCCTTGTCTGCGCTCCCTCCCCTTTCAGCGGTAGACCCTGACCCCTCTGAGTGGCTTGAGTTTTACTTTTTTTTTTTTGAACCTTGGTTTCTCTATTGATTGTCCTCTGGTAACTGACCTTCTGGCCTCGTCATTTCTGATACACAACTCGACTTTGTGTCCTCTGGGACTTACTTTTCCAACTCCTGGTGTCTTATTGCAGCTCCTCTTTTTCTGCTTTGTCTTTCTGGTCAGATCAGACCACCACCATCACTGTCATCATCTGTCATGTCAGATGATGATAATGATAATAATAGTGATAATAAAAACCACCACCGCATCAGTAGTAATAGTAATAAGGAGTATTGCTGACCCATACTAAGCAGATTCAGCCCTTTTTCTAGACGCTTTTGTGAATTATTTCCTCTAATCCTCACGATAGCCTGAGAGAGTCCAGTGATTATTCCTATGTTAAGTTCTTTACTCAAGGTCAAACTTGTTGGTGAGCAGTGGAGCCAAGATTTGAATTCAGGCTGGGAGCTCTGGAGGGCTTTTTCCCATCCAGGGATTCCTCAAGAGACAGTCCAGGGATGTCAGAACTGCCAGGCTGTGTCAGTGATTTGGTTTAGATAATGTGGCAGAGCTGGGGACTGCCGGGGCTTGTGTTTGCATAGTTGGTTCTGGTATGCCTCAACTAGGAACAGTGTGGTACAAAGGACCACCAAACCAGCCAGTCTCCCAGCCTCAGCATTCTAGAAAAATAACCACTGCAGGATGGCTACTGAATGTAAGTATAGGTCTCATACATATGCTGCATGGATGCAGAGTAGATTCTTTATGCAAAGTGTTAAGAAACTGGATATACAGTTTTGAAAATAGAAGGGTTAGTGGTGACTTAATTTTATT
The DNA here is from genome assembly GCA_007570785.1 of Antilocapra americana. Taxonomy (NCBI): domain Eukaryota; kingdom Metazoa; phylum Chordata; class Mammalia; order Artiodactyla; family Antilocapridae; genus Antilocapra; species Antilocapra americana. The sequence continues at coordinate 15,864,768 of ML663567.1, read as the reverse complement.
CAAATCTGTAATTCTGTGACAGCTAACTTTTTATGTAATGGTTGATCCAGAAGGACTAGAGTCAGGATCTTGCCAGCCAAGAGCAGTGGCTTATTTATCCCTGGAATTTGGTACAGTAAACTGTAGTTGGGTTGCTGGCATCTGTGGTGTGGTATTGCAGACTTGCCTTTTGAATTATGACACATTTGGTACACCCAGCAGAGGTTATGTGGCTTAAAATAAAGCTCTCTGTTTTTCTTGATCCCTTCCCAGGAGTCACTTCCCTCTCCTGGTATCTGCCGCCATCTTCTCTTATTTATTTTTATTTTTTCACTTTTTTGCTTTCCTTTATTTTTTACTGGAAGAAACACAAATATATTCCTAAACAATATATTTTTAGAGTTTTATTTTATTTTTATTATTTATTATTATTATTATTTTTTATATTGTAACAAATTCAGGAAAGACTTCTTTCTTTACATTATTGTGTTGATTTTGCCATATATTGACATGAATCTGCCATGAGTATACATGTGTTCCCCTTCCTTAACCCCCCTCCCACCTCCCTCCTGATTCCATCTCTCTGGGTCATCCTGGTGTTTTAAACTTCATAAAAATAGTGTCATCTGTGTATATATATGTATATATATATTTTTTAATTGGGTGATTTGATTATATTACATGTTGTGAATATATGTTATTATCTAACTTTTCTTAGATAGAAAAGTTTTCAGAGGTTGGATTCAGATGGGTATATTTGAGGGACCCATAAAGAAGGCCAGGAAGATTTGAAAAGTAGGCAGGGACCCAACATTTAGGCATTCCAGAGCAGCATAAGGAGTGTAAATTTTATTCTAAATCCAGTGACACTCCATCAAAGGGTGCTAAGTAGTGACCTGATACGGAGGAATTTATAATGAATGACCTTAGTGTTATTCTTTAGAATACACTGATTATCTGAGGAAACAACCATGAAAACTGAGAGCTCTCTATAGTATGATAAGCGAAAACATTTATGGGTCAACCAGACTGTGATTCCATTTACTGCACACAGATCCCGCTGAAGGCAAGTGGCTGTTCTTTGATGGAAGAATCCTGATTCTGGTCCCTCTGAATCAGTCCCCATGTAACAAGTTGGCTGTGACAAGAATTACAAATTTGAACAATCACCACTAATTCTTCTCCTTTTCAAAAATATACCATCCTAGTTTCTTAACCCTTTGCATGCAGAATCTACTTTGCATTCATCTGTCCTCTTGGTACATGACAATTCCTAGTTAAAAGTTTGGTGGAGGAAGAAAACCTGTGAACACGGTCTGGGAAAGACAAGTTAGAGGGAAAGCAATAGAACCAGGAAAGAAAAATTTGGAGGAGGGCATATATATACTCAGTTTATTAAGGCAGTGACCAGCAGAATCGAATGAAGTCTGCTAGGTCTAGAACTACAGACAGACCTGTGGAGTTCCCAGTTGGGAGGCCATAGGTTTGATGGCAGTTTTAAGAAAGATGTAGGAGTGAAAACCACCAAGTACCTAATGAAGGGACAAGTATTTAAATATTATCATGACATACACAGATTAGGAGAGAAGCGAGAATTTCCAGATAGTGCAGGCAAGGGATATACATAGGAATGAGTTGTGGAGACACCACTGTGGTAACCTTAGAGAGAAAGTAAAATGTTAGAGTTGAGATTTGGGCTGATGGAGAGACAGGGGGATGGACTCGGTGAGCTTTCAGTGCTCTTCCTGAACTCAGATCCAGTATCATGTCTCAGTCTTTATTCCCTTTGCTAAAATACCAGTGACATGGGGCAGGGGCAGAAGAGAAAGGGGAGGGCTTTTCTCTGTCAAAGAGGGTCGCTGGATTACTTGTCTGACTAGGGTGCTAGTCAGATTTTCCATGATCCCTTTGAGTTTGACAACTGAATATAAAGCTTCATACTGCATACCAGTTTTCTGGGGGAGTCAGTGATGAGACCTCTGAAACCCCAGATACTAAGGAAGGAGGTTATAGACATTGTACGATCTTGCTGTTAAATGGATCAGGGTTATGGCAATCCTATGCACATAGTTTGTTGCTTTAGGAAGCAGCCTGTGTCACTCTCACCTTCTGGGAGTGCCTTGAAGGGGGTGTACCGGGAGTGGGGGTGGTGGGGCATCAGGGATACTGCGGCAAACTGGCCTGGCATGGTGCATGTGGTCTCTAGGGGCAGCCTGCCTCTTCAGAAAAAGCCTGTATTCCAAGACTCCATCGCTCTGAAGAAGGATATTGGATGCAAAGGAGCAGGCTGGACTGGGCTGGGCAGGTGACTGATGGCTGATTCATCTTGCTGCAGTCTTGGAAGGGCATGAGGCTCCTCTTCTTTCTCCCAATTATGGGATGGGAAGATGCCAACTCAGTTTTATCTACTCTAGATGATGCAAGTTTTCTCAGATTGTGGAATACAATTTACAAGAAACGAACAACTTTCCAGGAACCATTAATTTCAACAAGGATGCATTTTTTTTTCTGGAGGCTTACATTATTTTTTGTTAAATTATAGGCATGGTTGCAGAACAGATAGTTTTTGACAAAAATAATACTTATGTAACCTGCTTTTATTTAAAAATTAGATAATGATTGACTTCGGCTATCTCTGAATTGCCATTGGTATATGATGATAGTCTGTAAATGAGCTTCGATGTTCACAATCTTGTTTTTGTACATTATTATTGTTTATCATTTGGCACTGCTTCTGTTTCTCCAGACTCATACATTTCTTTTTAGTTTTTTTATTTCTTAATTTTGATTAGAACTGTGTAGAACCTTCTGTGTTCCCATTTGAAGAAGTCTTTATACAAAGAAGTCCTGACCATCACTCTTTGACAGGTATAGTTAGCATAATGTATTTAGATTTTGGAGTATTTCTCCAAATTTACTTTAGTTAGGTTTTGTGCCCTGTTATGGGCTGAATATTTGCATCCTCCTCAAAATTCATGTGTTGAAACATTATCCCTAAGGGGATGGTGTTAGGAGGTGATTAGGTCATGAGGGTGGAGGCCTCATGAATGGGATTAGTGCCCTTTTAAAAGAGGTCCCACAGAGCTCCCTCTGCTCTCTGCTATGTGATGGCACAGTGAGAAGTCAGCAGTCTGTGACCTGAAGAGGGTTCTCATCAGAACTCCCCTGTCACCTGACTTTGGACTTGCAGCCTGTAGAACCATGAGGAGTAAATGTCTGCTGTTTACAGACCACTCAGTAGGGTACTTTGTTATAGGAACTCAAATGGACCAAGACATGCTCCATTTATCTAAACAGAGCTGGTTATCGTACCTTAGAGCAGTTCTTTACTCCACAGATCCCCCAGTCACCAGCTTCTTCACCTTTGGTTCATCCTTAGGTGGGTACCCTTGAATTCAGAAGAGGTATCTCAGACCCTTTCTCAGTCCAAGAGGAAATAGCACACCTCTGAGTCCTTACCATACATACTGGGGATCCAGCTATGCTGAAGACACAATTGCTTGCCTCCGTCACTCAGGGTCCAGTTGGGAAGGTGCATGATAATGCACGGCTGTGTATAACGTGAGTGAAAGTTGACAGGCAGTGGTCAAGATTCATCTTCCTGGGACAATTAGACTTCTGTAGATAACAGGTGATGCCAAGGCTGCTGAAAGCTAAGATGACATCAGCATTCAGCTCTTCTTTTTGCTGCTGCTTTGTACCACGGTCAGATGCAGCAGAGCTTCTGACAGCTGTGTCGTGCAGCCTTCAGTTTGCCTGGAGTTTGTACAGCTTGGGAAACAGCAGTGCCTACTGCTTTGGTGCCTGCTCAGAGGGTTTCACTGCCAGGACTGTCCTGGCAGAATCTGTCTCTGGGTCTCAGGCCCTTGTTTTCTTAGGTTTCAGAGGTCTAGGGGCTGTAGCTCCAGCGCCTGATGGGTCTGTAGCCTGGGAGCTGCTTTCCCTCTGGAAAGCCCTCTTGTGGATAAACCATGCATCTTGATTTCTCATCCTCATGGGAGATGAGCACTTGTCTTGCAGGACCTGATCATTGTGAATTAGAAAAGCGCTTTTTTCTATATTGCATTTCTCTGTATATAGTTTCCAGACATAATTACTATCTGTGGCAAAGTCTTCCCATTAACTCAGTTAGTACATTTAGAACTATTTTAATGCAAGCATAGTCATGTTTGCCTCTTCTATAGCATACCCAGTTACATATGTAAAAACAAATATGTGGTTCTATGAGAGTCTTATTATATGATGAGAAATTTGGATCCCACTGTCCGACTGTTGCAGTGACATCAATTTCAGTTTAGCTGAACCATGTGGAGTGTGAGGCTCTGAATATTGATGCTGTTTTGATTTTTTGACCTGTAAGGTATCTGCACTGCTCAGTGTTTGGTTAGAAACTCTGATTTACAGTTGGCTGGTTTCAACTTTGATTACCAAGATTGAAGGCTGTATTCTGGATGATTATTGGGGCATTCCTTCTAATGCAGCAACAGGAGCAGAGTAAGGCCCACTTGCATAACAGACCCGCATCGCTATGTACTGTCCTTTCTGTCCCCAGAAACTGCACTGTCTTGATTTACTGCTGAAAACAGAGGGAAAAGCCTTTATTTTTTTAAAAAGTACTGATTTTCCCTGTGGTTGTGTTGCCGAAACCTGCAATGAGTTTGCAGCTTCTGGACATACTTGCGTCAAATGACTGTGGAACTCACAGGTTGTGCAGGAAGCCGCCTGCATCACGGGCCCCCAGAGAGGCCGGCTCTGATGGCTGCATCTGTGCCACTGCAGGGTTTTGAGGCGCTCTGAGGGGAACCTGGGGAAGGGAGCTCAGCTTTGCTTCCACCTCCAAAAGCTAGAGCCAGAGCTCGCTGCAGCCTGCTGAAGCCTGGCTCCATGCTGAGTTCGCAAAGTCAATCAATGGATCCTTCAGAGCCCCAGCCTCTGAATTCAGATCAGAGTTGTAATGGAAATGCAGTGATGAGAAGGTCCCAGAGGCTTCCACTTTGAAATTGCTCTCTTGGCAAAAAGGCAGATGAAAACTTGCACAACCTCCCATGTATTGAGAGATTTGGGGGATTATTTTAAGAACTCGAGATCTTCTCCAGACTGTCTATGAAGGCTGGGATTTCTTGTGTTTGAATTTTTAGTTGTCCTCATGAAAAATCTTAAAGCCCTTTGCTGACTGTTGCGTTATGCATACATCTGAAGGATCTTTTCTTTTCATACTTGAATTTAAATTCTTTCCTTTGCCAAGATCACTAAAGCTTTGTGGCTGAGCCAGCAGTACTGGCCATGCCTTATGGTCCCCAGTCCGTAAGCAGCTAATTTGAGATGAGAAACCTGCCATTGATTGGGACCCGTTGACTGCTGTTCTCAGTAAAGGGATGTCATGATATATGCCTGCTGTGATTTGTCTGTGCAAGGTCGCTAAATGAGCTTGCTTCTGCTGTAAACATATTTCCCCAAAGATGGTGTTCTCCCATTTACTTAGAAATTTAGGTCAACAATGACACAAATGATCTTATTTACAAAACAGAAACAGACTCACAGATTAAGAGAGTGAATTTATGGTTACCAGCAGGGAGGGTTGTGGGGAAGGATAGATTGAGAGTTGGGAATGATAGAGTGAGAATTGGGAATTGACATGTAGACACTGCTATGTTTAAAATAGATAACCAATTAGGACCTACAGGGAACTATACTCAATACTCTGTAATAAGCTAAATGGGAAAAGAATTTGAAAAAGGCATCTATGTCTTTGCTGTACACTTGAAAGTAACATAACATTGTTAATTGTAATCCAACATAAAAGGTTTAAAAAAAGAAGAAAGAAGGGTGAGGGACTCCTCACCTGGGGTAGGTATTATAAACTGTTGCTAATAAAAATGAGAAATTCACGTGGGACGCTGTGCTTCAATTTTTTAAAGCTCAGCATTGCTTTTTCGGCTGTTCATTTCTGTTTGATTTGGAAAAGATGGTATCCTTTGTGGATTTTATTCTCTGGTTTGGGTAAGTGTGCAGAGAAGGTAAGGAGGTCGTGTAATGTACAACACAACACTCAGCAGTACAGACTGGGAGTCACTTGGTTCTTGTCAGAGTGAGACCTCGCTAAGCCTTGGTACTTTACAGGAAATGGAGACAGTAATTCCGATCTAACTATTGGGATTATTGAATCAGAAAATACATGTAAAGCTCCTAGCATAGCACATAGTATATATACTCATTAAGTGTTAGCACTCATCATTATGTTATTTAAAATGAATTATTAGGTGATTTTTTTCTGAGGAGTCTAGTGTTGCCGTATGATTCTTTAGTCTCAATATCAACTGCCTTAGATTTTTTTTAAGTTTTTATTTTGCATTTTGGTTTTTTCCATTTTTTATTATGGCAATAAAATATTAAAATTTCCATCTTCATCATTATTGACTATATAGTTTAATAGTGTTCAGTATATTCACATAGTCGTAACAGATCTCCAGGACTTTTTCATCTTACAAAACTGAAACAGTATGCCCTTTAAAAGTTAATTCCTTCACCTTCTCCCATCTCCTTGGCTACCATGTTTCAGCTTTCTGTTTTTATGATTTTGCTGACATTAGGTATATAATGGAATCGCAGAGTATTTTGCTTTTTTTGTGACTGACTTACTTTATTTAGCATAATGTTTTCCAGGCTTATCTAGGTTGTATCATGTGACAGGATTTACTTTTTTATGGCTGCATAATATTCCATTGTATGTATATATCACATTTTCTTTACTCATTCATCTTTTGGTGGATATTTGGGTTTCTTCCATCTCTTGTATTGTGAATAGTGCTGCAGTTAACATAGGAGTGCAAACATCTCTTCAAGGTCCTGCTTTGAATTCTTTTGGGTAAATATCTTGATGGACGATTGCCAGATAGTATAGTAATTCTATTTTTAAATTTCTGAGGAACTTACATTTTTTTTCCATAATGGCTGCACCACTTCACATTCCCACCAACAGTGTGCAAAGGTTCCAATTTCTCCATATCCTTGCTGACCCTTGTTATTTTGTTAATGACCATCTGCAGCGGTGTGATATGGTACCTCATCTGGTTTTGATTTGTATTTGTTCTGCGATGTTGAGCATCTTTTCATCTTCTTTGGAGAACTGTTTATTCAAGTCTTTTGCCTATTGTGGAAATTTTTATGTTGTTCAGCTGTAGAAATTCTTTGTATATTCTGGATACTGTCTCCTTAACAGAGATATGATTTACAGATATTTTTATCTCATTATATAGGTTGCCTTTCCATTCTATTGACTGTTTCCTTTGATGAGCAGAAGTTTTTAAATTTGATGTAATCCAGTTTATTTTTTTCTTTTGTTACCTGTGCTTTTGATGTCTCATTTAAGAAATCATTGCCAAATTCAGTGTCATGAAACTTCCATCTTATTTTCCTCTAGGAGGTTTTTAGTTTTAGGTCTTTGGTGTAGGTCTCTCATCCGTGTTTATTGATGTATTTATAAAATTTTTTTATTGATATATAGGGGCATCCCTGGTGGCTCAATGGTAAAGAATCCGCCTGCAATGGAGGAGATGCAGGAGATGTGGGTTCGATTCCTGGGTTGAGAATCTTCCCTGGAGGAGGAAATGGCAGCCCACTCCAGTATTCTCACCTGAAAAATCCCATGCAGCGAGGACCCTGATGGGCTGCAGTCCACAGTGGGACAAAGAGTCAGACACGACTGAGCGACTGAGGACGCAGTTTATTCACAATATTGCCTTAGTTTCAGGTGTACAACATAGTGATTCGGTTTTTATTTTTGGCAAATTATATTCTGTTATGTTATTACAAGATGTGGGATTTAATTCCCTGTGCTAAACTAAATCTTTGTTGCTTATCTCTTTTATATACGGTAGTTTGTATCTCTAATCCCATGCTCCTAATTTGTCCCTCCCTTTCTCCTTTTCTGTTTGGTAACCGTAGGATATTTTTCTGTATCTGTGAGTCTGTTTTGTATATTGATTCATTTGTATTACTTTTTAGCTATTTTTAGTTAATTCTGTATATAGTAGAAGGTAGAGGTCCAGCTTTGTTCTTTTGCAGGTGGTCATGTGGATATCTGGTTTTTCCAACACTGTTGTTGAACGGACTATATTTTCCCTACTCTGAACACTCTTGTTCAAAATTGTTTGACCATATACACACAGGTTTATTTTTTTTTTCTGGACTCTATTCTGTTTCATTGATCTGTATATCTGTCTTTATGCCAGTATCACACCATCTTGATGCCCTTTGTATTATAGTATATTTTGAAATCAGGAAATGTAAGGCCTCCTACTTTTTGTTCTTTTTTAGAATTGTTTTCGTTATTCAGGATCTCTTGAGTTTCTATATGAATTTTAGGATTTTTTTTTTTCTCTTTCTGCAAAGAGTACCATTGGGATTTTGATAGGGCATGCATTGAATCTTGACTGCCTTAGATTTTATCAGACAAAACTGTTCACCAGTCTTAACAAGAAAAGTGAGCTCTTGGCTATAAAACATTTCTTTTGCTTCAGGGCAGCTTGTGTTGCCATGTTTGTGTTCTGACCGAGGCCAGATTAAAAGAGCAGTACCATCAAACCACGCAGTCATCTTAACCACTTCTGATCTGATTTATTGGTAGAAACAGGGAGCTTTTAATTACACTTGCTGACAAATGTTAGCATTATGTGAGACATTCTCAGTTAACAATTTCAAATAGCAAATGACTGATAAAATTTTTTTTTAATAGAGGAAGAAATAGGTGATAGGAGTTTTCTGTTGTTGCCCTGTGGTTATTATTTGCTGAGTAATATCTGCTCCATTTCTGAGTCAGATGCCGTAAGTGAGAATAAATGGACTTTGTGTATGCAAGTCCCTGATTAATGATGGCCGTAGTTTTTGAATTTCTTCCATGGCCTCGTGCCAACACCACAATGATACAGATGAGGCAGGAGTTTCTGTAGAATATTCATTTTGAAGAGACTAAACTTTGAGGAATGGGGTGAATTGTCTAAGGCCTGATGACTCTAGGGGGCAGAGGCAAAACTTGACTGAACAAAATCATTTCAAATGGTGTTTAATACATTGGTTAGTCATTCCAAATTCTGTGAACTCACTTTGTTACAGAAGCTGCACATTCAACTGCTCAGCTAATTAATTAGCCTTTGGACAGTGCTTTACATGGAAGTCAAAAGATCTTGGAACACACTAATCATCTTAAAATTCAAGAAAGGGAGGAAGGCCAAGAGCAATTATTCTCAGCTAGAACAGAGCAATGAAATAGGAGAAGTGAAACTTATAAAAAGCCGGTTTTATTGATTTTTTTAAATTTTACTACACTTCAGTGTGCCTTTTCAAATGAAGACTAACTGTGCAAAAGAGAAACAGACTCCAAAAACAAACTTATGGTTACCAGCGGGGGAAGGTGGCAGGGGTGTGGGTGTGGATAAATTAGGAGTTTGGGATTAACATATACCACTACTGTATATAAAATAATCAACCAACAAGGACCTCTACTGTAGAGCACAGGAGACTCTACTCAGTACTCCATAATAACCTATATGGGAAAATAATCTGAAAGAATATATATATATATATATGTATATATGTATATATATGTATGTCTAATCACTTTGCTGTACACCTGAAACTAATACATTATAAATTAACTATATAAAATAAAAATTGAAAAAGAATAACCGAGTAGTCATTAATAGACATTAGCTGTAATAGTAGTGTAGATATTATATGTAATTAAAATATTTGATGTTATTAGAACCCAAACATAATGGCATAGATGAAGCAGGCATTCTGTATTCTCTCAAATCCAAAGATCTGTGCGTAGGATGAGACCTGTTTGGAGTTTCTCTGAAAATTGCCTTTCTCTGCCTTTGAAAAGTGTCTTGCACATTTTTGAATGATTTCTTGTAACTAGTCACAGTGACAGTGGTAACTGATTAAAATGATCAACCCTGAGGGAATTCATTGCCCTCCACAGATCAGTAGCCTCATTTCCTTCAGTGCTAGGTTTTGAATATTGCTTTATAGGGAAGAAGCTGTTGTAAATTGCCAATGTATTTGGCTCTTATTTTTATGTATTTGTATTTGGTTCTTATTTTTCTTATATTTTTAGAAATTCTTAGAACTTTGAGGAAGTAAAATGTATGTTTTCTTCTCATGTCAAAGCTGACAAATACGTTTAAAAAGCACAAATGTATTATAAAACACTTGAAAACAAAATCATAGACATTAAGACTTTGACCAAAGTCAAGGAGATTGTATTTATTACTTCTCTATCATGTATTTTTTTTCCCTCTCACTGTATTTCTGGCAGTTAAATGAAAAACTCTAATGAAGAGATTGTCTTTCTTTTGAGCCAGACATTGTTTCATAGCTGTTATGCCATCTTTAACTTCTCTTTTTCTCTCCAAAACTTTGAGCAAGCAGAATCCTTTTAATATCTCTGAGTACTTGCCATGGATTGGAACACTCAAAAAGAAATTTTGCTTGGAAATGTCTTTCTTCCACATTTTCAAATATATTCTTTGCATAAATGCATTTAATTTCGTCTTCTCCTTATCTTGACCTTGATGGCACTGCGAGCAGTGTACAGACACGGCTTTATAGTTTCTTGGCATCTGCCGCGTTCCCTTTCTTATCCCAGACACCAGCAGGGCCAATAGAGAGGAACCTGGAATAGAGATCCAGAGAAAGGCTTTGTGGCGATGACAGTTCTTTCAGGCACAAAGTCAAGATCATTAATGAATGAATGATTCCTAATTCCTTTGAAGCCCACTGTGTGTTATACGTGAATGAGACACAGAGCTCAAACTGCCTGTGTGCTAGTCCTTGAAATTGCTGAACAGAAGAGAGAAGTCTGGAAGATCAAGTGTATGTGGCGAATCCAGGGGAAGAGGAGCTATTTGGCAGAAGCAGCAGGGTACCAGTGGGGCCTAGGGCGTTAGGCAGGTAGGTGCTGAGGTTGGAGAGTTAAGGAAATGAATACAGACCATTCACAGAGATCCTGCCCTTGCCCACACAGGGGCAGGACCACAATCTTCTTGTATATGGAATTAGGGAGAGTGAGCAGAACTCACAGTCAATTGTTGGAGACAAAGATGAGAGAGCGTCACTGCTACCGTCCCTCAGCTTTTTTTGACTGCACCGCAGGGTGTAAGAGATCTTGGTTCCCCAATCAGGGATCAAACCTGTGCCCCCTGAGTGGAAGCGCGGCCTTGACTGCTGGACCTCTGCTACTCCTTGAGTCTGTCTAGGAGAGCCAGGAACTTGAAGCTTCCAGTTTCTGAACATCGTCTTGCCCGCCTTGGAGGCTTTCTTTGATGTAATTGGAAGGCAGCTGAGGAGCATGGGGCTGGAATCATGTTTCCTCTGAGAATCCTCTGAAGCCCAGTTTCCCATAGCTAGAGATCTTCTTGGTAAGCACATAATAAGATGCTGTGAGTAAGTGCCTCATGGGGGCTTGGCACCTACCAGATTATCTACACGTCTGAATTAAATCTGATTTGTGAATGAATACTTAAAAATTTCTCCCAACTCTTTGAACTCTTTTGAATGATTATTTAAGCTGCTAGGTTCATACATATAAAGCCATTTTCTTGTTATTTTTCCAGTATGTTTATTTTTGTTATAAAGTTGCATGTGTGCCTTATATAAATTTTGAAAAATACAGAAAGCTAAATTTCAAACTCCAATGATTAAAATTTATTTGACTTAAAAATTAGGTCACCTAAAATTCTGGCACTTAGAAAGTCCCAGTGTTAGAATCTGATAGGTCTCCTTCAGTCTTTAATTAAGAAGTGGACTCTCTTTTATACATTTGTGTTTATGTACTGAGGCAGTTTGGAATAGTGGTTAAAAATACCAGATTTGGCACTGTATTCTGGTTCCAAATTTACTGCTTGTAATTATGTAACCTTTAGTTAGCTATCTGATCTCTTTATGGTGTTCCCTCACCTGTGAAAGGACATAGTAGTACCCATTTCATTGTGTGAACGTGAGGAATCAATCAGGTGATGCATGAGACCACAAGGGCTTCGTATACTATCACAAAAGTAGCCGTCAAGTGTTAACTCTGCTGCTTATTATTGAATTGTGAATATTAATGAAGAAACAGAAACAATTCTTTGGGAGAAGTTCTTTGTACTTTCAGCTGATTGTTTACTACATTGGGTACTGAAAGGAATCATTTCAGTTCTTTTCCAATCTCAAGGCCAACCCTTTCAAGGATATCAGAACAGTGCTTTCCTTTTTCATAATGCAGAGGTCATGATAAGCTAAGAAGTAATTAATTACAAGTGTAAAATAAATGGCAGCTCAAGGAACAACTGAGTATGTTATGTTCTAAGAATACTTAGTAAATGTAGTTTTGGTAGACTTTTAATGTTTTAATAACAAATTATTTTTACTTGCATTTTAGCCATGTTAAATACTTTGACCAACACAAGGAAAAATGAAAAAAAATTTTTTATTTGGATGGCCTGGGTAGAATAATAACACATGGAAACATACCTATCTGACTTTATGATGATAATAATAATATTGCCTTATATTTTTAATGATATAGCTCATACCTTTCAAAATGTTGTCATACACATTAGCTTATTAGATTTTCTACAAAGTTCTGCTACTTAGCTAGATTAGAACAAAAAGGCTTCATTTCTAATCCAGTAGTCTTTTAGTGAAACTATTATCTGTGATCATGCATGATAGAATGCTTATCATTGGCTACTGGGACTTGTCTACATGGAGAAAACCTTTTGGCTTGAAAAACAAAGAAATTAGTATTTTCTGATTGTTGTTCAGTTACTCAGTCATGTCTGACTCTTTTCGCCTCCATGGACTGCAGCATGCCAGGCTTCCCTGTCCTTCACTATCTTCCAGGAGTTTGCTCAAACTCATGCCCATTGAGCCAATCATGTTGTCCAACCAATTCATCCTCTGCTGCCTCCTTCTCCTTCCCTGAATCTTTCCCAGCATCAGAGTCTTTCCATTGGGTGGGCTCTTTGCATAAGAGGCCAGAGTAATGGAGTTTCAGTATCAGTCCTTCCAATGAATATTCAGGATTGGTTTCCTTTAGGGTTGACTGTTTTGATCTTTTTGCAGTCCAGGGGACTCTTGAGTCTTCTCCAGCACCACAGTTCAAAAGCATCAATTCTTTGGCACTCAGCCTGCTTTATGGTCCAACTTTCACATCTGTACATGAGTACTGGAAAAACGGTAGCTTTGACTAGATGGACCTTTGCAGGCAAAGTAATGTCTCTGCTTTTTAATATGCTGTCTAGGTTTGTCATAGCTTTTTTTCCAAGGAATAAGCGTCTTTTAATTTCATGGCTTCAGTCACCATCTGCAGTGATTTCGGAGCCAAAGAAAATAAAGTCTGTCACTGTTTCCATTTTTTCCCCCTGTCTATTTGCCATGAAGTGATGGGGCCATATGCCATGATCTTCATTTTTTAAATGTTGAATTTTAAGCCAGCTTTCTCGGTCTCCTCTTTCTCCATCTTCAGTATACAGCTGTGACACACTCCTTTCCCAGTTTTGAACCAGATCATTGTTCCATATCTGGTTCTAACTGTTGCTTCTTGATCTACATATAGGTTTTTCATGAGGCAGGTAAGGTGTCTTGTATTCCCATCACTTGAAGAATTTTCCACAGTTTGTTGTGATCCACGCAGTCATGGTTCAGCTGGTAAAGAATCTGCCTGTGATGTGGGAGTCCTGGGTTTGAGCCCTTGGATGGGAAGATCCCTGGAGAAGGGAATGGCTACCCACTCCAGTATTCTGGCCTGGGGAATTCCATGGACCATATAGTCCATGGGGTTGCAAAGAGTCGGACATGACTGAGTGACTTGCACACATTCAAAGGCTTGAATATAGTTAATGAAACAGAGTGCTAGGCAGAGTGCCTGATGAACTGTGGACAGAGGTTTAGGACATGGTACAGGAGACAGGGAGCAAGACCATCCCCAAGAAAAAGAAATGTGAAAAAGCAAAATGAATGTCTGAAGAAGCCTTACAAATAGCTATGAAGAGAAGAGAAGGCAGAAGCAAAGGAGAAAAGGAAAGATATTCCCATTTGAATGCAGAGTTCCAAAGAATAGCAAGGAGAGATAAGAAAGCCTTCCTCAGTGATCAATACAAAGAAATAGAGGAAAACAATAGAATGGGAAAGACTAGAGATCTCTTCAAGAAAATGAGAGATACCAAGGGGACATTTCATTCAAAGATGGCCTCAATAAAGGACAGAAATGGTAGGGACCTAACAGAAGCAGAAGATATGAAGAAGAGGTGGCAGGAATACACAAAAAAACTGTACAAAGAAGATCTTCACAACTCAGATAATCGTGATGGTTTGATCACTCAGCTAGAGCCAGCCATCCTGTAATGTGAAGTCAAGGGGGCCTTAGGAAGCATCACTACACACAAAGCTAGTGGAGGTGATGGAATTTCAGTTGAGCTATTTCGAATCCTCAAAGACGATGCTGTGAAAGTCCTGTACTCAATATGCCAGCAAATTTGGAAAACTCAGCAGTGGCCACAGGACTGGAAAAGGTCAGTTTTCATTCCAATCTCAAAGAAAGGCAATGCCAAAGAATGTTCAAACTACTGCACAATTGCAGTCACTCACACGCTAGTAAAGTAATGCTCAAAATTCTCCAAACCAGGCTTCAGCAATACGTGAACCATGAACTTCCAGATATTCAAGCTGGTTTTAGAAAAGGCAGAGGAAGCAGAGATCAAATTCCCAACATCCTCTAGATCATCGAAAAAGCAACAAAGTTCCAGAAAAACATCTATTTCTGCTTTATTGACTATGCCAAAGCTTTTGATTGTGTGAAGCACAATAAACTGTCGAAAATTCTGAAAGAGATGGAAACAGTAGACTACCTGACTTGCCTCTTGAGAAATCTGTATGCAGGTTGGGAAGTAACAGAACTGGACATGGAACAACTGATAGGTTCCAAATGGAGAAAGGAGTATGTCAGGCTGTATATTGTCATTATAAGTAACTTATATGCAGAGTACATTATGCAAAACGCCAGGCTGGATGAAGCACAAGCTGGAATCAAGATTGCCAGGAGAAATATCAATAACCTCAGATATGCAGAGGACACCGCCCTTATGGCAGAAAGCAAAGAAGAACTAAAGAGCCTCTTGATGAAAGTGAAAGAGGAGAGTGAAAAAGTTGGCTTAAAGCTCACCATTCAGAAAACAAAGATCATGGCATCTGGTCCCATCACTTCATGGCAAATCGATGGGAAACAGTGGAAACAGTGGCAGACTTTATTTTGGGGGGCTCCAAAATCACTGCAGATGGTTTCTGCAGCCATGAAATTAAAAGACGTGTACTCCTTGAAAGCAAAGTTATGCCCAACCTAGACAGCGTATTAAAAAGCAGAGACATTACTTTGCCAACAAAGATTGTCTAGTCAAGGCCGCAGTTTTTCCAGTAGTCATGTATGGATGTGATAGTTGGACTATAAAGAAAGCTGAGTGCCAAAGAATTGATGCTTTTGAAGTGTGGTGTTGGAGAAGACTCTTGAGAGTTCCTTGGACTGCAAGGAGATCCAACCAATTCATCCTAAAGGAAACCAGTCCTGAATATTCATTGGAAGGACTGATGCTGTAGCTTAAACTCCAATACTTTGGCTACCTGATGTGAAGAGCTGATTCATTTGAAAAGACCCTGATGCTGGGAAGGATTGAAGGTGACTGGAGAAGGGAATGACAGAGGATGAGATGGTTGAATGGCATCACTGACTCAGTGGGCATGAGATTGAGTAAACTCCGGGAGTTGGTGATGGACAGGGAGGCCTGGTGTGCTGCAGTCCATGGGGTCACAAAGAGTTGGACATGACTGAGCAACTGAACTGAATGAAGCAGAAGTAGATGTTTTTCTGGAATTCTCTTGCTTTTTCTATGGTCCAGTGGATGTTGGCAATTTCATCTCTGGTTTCTCTGCTTTTTCTAAATCCAGCTTGAACATCTGAAAGTTCTCAGTTCATGTACTATTGAAGCCTCAGTTCAGTTCATTTCCGTCTTTAGGAAAATAGATTGGGCTGCATTGAAAATATTTGGATCATCTATATCACAATTCCTTAAACACAGGTTGTAAATTTTTTCCTTTTTTGATAGAAATTATTATTGAGGTATAATTTACACATATGCCTCCTTTTAAAAAAGTACACCCATGTATTATTCTATCTTCAAATTTCTATATTTTTAAACACTTTAGAATAAAGTAATTTGGTCATTTTTTTTAGGCTTACAAAAAAACATGAAGAGTATTATAACAAGCAGTCATGTACTCACTACCGAGTTTAAGAAAAAAATTTACAGCCGTTATTGACACTTCCTATGTGCTCCTTTCGGGTCTCATTCCTTCCCTGCCTGCCCAGAGAGAATCTTTCTCCTTTGGACATTTATCATTTTCCTGCATATTTCCCTTCCATCCATACATAAGCAATAAATGATATTCTTTTGTATTTTTAAAAAAGATAAAATGATATATTTCGTCTTCTGTAACTTTGTTTCTTCAATATTGTTTTGAGATTTCTCTAGATTGATTCAATAATTTGTATATTGTATAATCCATTGTAATCATATTTCATATATACTGCACAGTTTATTAATTCATTCTCTTGTCTTTATGTATTTATATTATTTTCAGGTGTTACTGTTTTTTCTTTTTTTTTTTTGAAATACTGCTCTAGTTAGAATTCTTGCTCATGTCACTTTGTTTTTTTCATTTTGTATTTATTTATTTATTTATTTTTCCCTTTTATTGTTTTTGCCATACAATGCCATGATATCACCATGGGTTTACATATGCTCCCCCTCCAGAAACCCCCTCCCTCCTCCCTCCCTCCTCCCTCCCCCCGGGAAATCTCGATGCACCAGCCCCGAGCATCAATCCTGGGCTGGCGATTGATTAGACATATGATAATTAACATGTTTCAATGCCATTCTCCCATATCATCCCACCCTTATCCTCATCCACAGAGTCCACGAGTCTATTCTATACATCTGCGTTCCTTTTGCTGTCTCGCATGCTGGGTTCTCGTTACCGTCTTTCTAAATTCCATATATATGTGTTAATATACTGTATTGTTGTTTTTGCTTCTGGCTTACTTCACTCGGGATAGTGGGCTCCAGTTTTGTCCATCTGAGTAGAACTGCTTCAAATGAATTTTTTTTAATGCTGAGTAATATTCCATTGTATATATGTACCACAGCTTTCTTATCCATTCGTCAGTTGATGGGCATCTAGGTTGCTTCCATGTCCTGGCTATTGTAAACAATGCAGCGATGAACATTGGGGTACATGTGTCTCTTTCAATTCTGGTTTCCTCAGTGTGTATGCCCAGCAGTGGGATTGCTGGGTCATATGGCAGGACTGTTTGCAGCTACCTGACTTTAGGCTATACTAGAAATCCACAGTCATTAAGACAGTATGGTACTGGCACAAAGACAGAAATATGGATCAATGGAACAGAATAGAAAGCCCAGAGATAAATCCACGCATCTATGGACACCTTATCTTTGACAAAGGAGGCAAGAATATACAATGGAGAAAAGACAACCTCTTTAACAAGTGGTGCTGGGAAAACTGGACAGCCACTTGTAAAAGAATGAAACTAGAACACTTTCTAACACCATACACAAAGATAAACTCAGAATGGATCAAAGATCTAAGCATAAGACCAGAAACTATAAAACTCCTAGAGGATAACATAGGCAAAACCCTCTCTGACATAAACCAAAGCGGGATACTCCATGACCCACCTCCCAGAATATTGGAAATAAAAACACGAATAAACACATGGGACCTAATTAAAATTAAAAGCTTCTGCATAACAAAGGAAACTATAAGCAAGGTGAAAAGACAGCCTTCAGAATGGGAGAAAATAATAGCCAATGAAGCAACAGACAAACAATTAATCTCAAAAATATACAAGCAACTCCTGCAGCTCCATTCTAGAAAAATAAACGACCCAATCAAAAAGTGGGCCAAAGAACTTAACAGACATTTCTCCAAAGAAGACATAAAAATGGCTAACAAACACATGAAAAGATGCTCAGGATCACTCATTATCAGAGAAATGCAAATCAAAACCACAATGAGGTACCACTTTACACCAGTCAGAATGGCTGCCATCCAAAAATCTACAAGCAATAAATGCTGGAGAGGATGTGGAGAAAAGGGAACTCTCTTACACTGTTGGTGGGAATGCAAACTAGTACAGCCACTATGGAAAACAGTGTGGAGGTTCCTTAAAAAGCTGCAAATAGTCCTGCTCATGTCACTTTGAGCATATCTAGAGAAGCTGTCTAGAGCTGTCTATTGCATAAACTTGGTGTAGGAATTGCTACGTCTGAGGGTTTATGTGTTTTCAGTTTTTCCAACTATGACAAATTACAGTTCTGAATGACTGCTCCAGTTAATTCTTCTGTCTATAGTAAATGGGTTCCTGAGTCTCCATTGTTTGGATTATCATTATCAGACTTTGAGTTAAATTTTTTTTTGCCAGACTAAAGGATACTGTAACAAAATTTTAAAATTAAATTTTCTGATGACTAGCACCTGTTTATATTCTCTGTCCATTTATCATTGAGCTGTTTTCCTTGGTCATTTTATACTGTGGATAAAAAATTTTTTTTCTGTATGGTAAATGTTTCCTCCAGTCCTTAATTTGCTTTTTAATGTTATGATGTTTTTGTTCCAAAGCATCAATTCTTCTGCACTCAGCTTTCTTTCTAGTCCAACTCTCACATCCATACATGACTACTGGAAAAACCATAGCCTTGACTAGATGGACCTTTGTTGGCAAAGTAATGTCTCTGCTTTTTAATAAGCTGTCTAAGTTGGTCATAACTTTCCTTCCAAGGAGTAAGCATCTTTTAATTTCATGGCTGTAATCACCCTCTGCAGTGATTTTGGAGCCCCCCAAAATAAAGTCAGTTACATGTATTACCAAGTAGTTATATTTTTTCTTATTGTAGTAAATGGAACCTTCTTAGAATTTTCATGTTCTGTGTATTCTTGGTATATGTGAAATACATTGTTTTATATACTGATCTTATATTAGGCACTTTACTGAACTCTCATTTAGATAAGTTGGCTAAAGGTTCTGTAGCCGATCATATTGTCTGTGAACAGTGTCTTTTATAATCTTCATACCTTTTTCTTCTTCTTTTCCCCTTGCAGAAGCTCAGAATTTTTCTACAGGGGTCATTAGAAGCATTATAAATAGAGATAAACGATGATGTTTGATAACATCTCAGATTAAGGAAATTCCCATTTATCCTGACTTCACTGAGTTGTTTTTTACATTGGTCTTGAATTTTATTAAATACACTTCTGCTTTTATTGCTCAACCATATTTTTCCTTCTCTTAATCTCTTTGTTTATCCCTTAATTGTGTAATGACCTAACAATATTGATTTAAAGATTCAGATTCGAAGGACTTGACTATTTTTATCTCAGTGAGGAAAGTGGGAGAACATAATAAATCAAGCAAATTTCTAAAAGATGCATTTGTGTAGACCTGGTAATGTGACCATTACCAGGTCTACCCAATGATGATGGCATGGAGCGTAATGTCATCTTGTAGAAATGAGAATGATAAGGATTGAAGAGAATGCTAGAATGGTGAATTTCTAGAGTTGTACCAGGGGAAACAGAAAGAGAAATAGTGATTATGCTCAGCTAAGATGAAAATTAGATTTCTAGGAGCACTGCATAGCAGAATCTTATGACTTTATGCAGTAATGCTCCAGAACTAGAGTTTGAGGGTAGAGCACAAGAATTCAAGTAGGTGTATTGATTTGAGGATGTGAGTATGCAAGGTGGTTGCAGCAGAAAGACAAGGGAAGTAGGGAATTACTGAGGCAACTGGGTTTAAAGTATAGTGGATTTGATCAGTCATGAGTGAGTAGGGTTGCTGCTTAAAGAAGGAAAAGAAGTCAGGAACACTATCTGGTATACCTGGACAAATTTTTGACAAAGAGACAGTGGGAAAGAGAAGGAAGAAGATTGTCCAGTGGGGAAATTAGAGCATATGATTTCACAAGAGAATTGTATTGAGGTAATGACATAGTCTAGGTTATGGCCATACCTTTCAGAGTTTTTGATAGAATGGTTTCCAGAAAGTACTGCAGATGATTCACTGCTTGTCAGATTGCCTACAAATGAAATGATCCACTTGTTCCTATCTGTAATAAACATATTTTTTGTTAATATGACTATAGTTTATGTGTTGAGTCTACAAAAATGTTAGCATTTTTCTGTCATTATATGAATGTATTGCCATCTGAACAGCATTGCATTTTCATGAAATGTGGTGTGCTTAATCCTTGCATTTTAAGGGAATCAGATTTTTTTTAAATACTGTTTTTTAGCCATGCAGTACAGCCAAGATCCTGCAAGCTGTACTGCATGGCTAAAAAACAGTATTTAAAAAAATCTGATTCCCTTAAAATGCAAGGATTAAGCACACCACTCTGAAAAGTATTGAAAAATATGGCAAGAGTAGGTTTTCAGCTTAGAGGATTGATTTGTTCCTGTTGTTCTGGAATGGGCCAGTGTCCAGAATTTATGTTGAAAACTGTTAAAAGGACAGAAAAATGCTAACATTTTTGTAGACTCAACACATAAACTATCGTCTTATATTAATAAAACTATATTTATTACGAGAGTTTCTTGGTGGTCCATTGGTTAGGACCCTCCTGGGAATTAGATTTTTAATGATATTTATTAAATATGTTTGAATATAATGTTGACTTTTTTTTAGGGTGAAATCTTTTTCTTAAAATTCTTTGTTCTGTGCTAGTTTTTGTCTCTTTAGCATTTATAAATAAGTAATAAATCTTATGTTTTCTCAAATAGGTTCCCACTCTGGAAAGTATTAAAAAATGTGGCAAGAGTAGGTTTTCAGCTTGGAGGATTGATTTGTTCCTGTTGTTCTGGAATGGGCCAATGTCCAGAATTTATGTTGAAAACTGTCAAAAGGGTTCAGAAAACTACTGTAGAAGTTATTCCTGAAAGTATATTTGCTTTTTTCTTTCTTTCTGAAGAAATGGTAGTTCATGTACGCCCTAAGAAAGTTTTCAATAAATTGAAGGATTATAGTCTAACCAAACAAGATTTACCAAGTTTTCTATATTTACACAAAGAATTTAATAAACTGAATTAGATGCCAGGTTCGTAAGGTAAAAAATTGTCAGATTAATGCAATTAACTTGATGAGTGCAGACTTCATGCCTAGTAGGTTTTACGGAGTATAGTTTTTTACGGAGTATATCAAAAGAAAGTCTGATGTGGTCTTTACCTTCAAGGAAATTTTACTTGCATAACTGAGGCAAGAAACTTTTAGCTTGAGAAATAATACAGAACAGCACAGGGTCGCAACAATTCTAGGGTTCTCTCAACTCTCCGGATCATGAAAAATAATTTCATGTCTGTAGTCATCATGGAAAAATGCAATATAAAATCATTTTCTAGTAAAAATTCCATAAGGTATCAATAGCTATAGGTATAATTAAAATTATGCTAATTTGAATTTATTCCGGAAACTTTAGTTAATGATCTGATTTTTGTTGACTGTCATAAATATTTCTTAAAGTCTTCTTAAGTGAAATTAAATTTTTTATTTCGGGGGGCTGTATAGTGCCTTCGTTGGAGCGTGAGGGCTTTCTGTGGTTGTGGTGTGGAGGGGCTGCTGTCTAGCTGTGGTTCGTGCATTTCTCGTTGTGGTAGCTTCTCTTGGTGCAGAGCCACAGGCTCTGGGCAGATGCCCTTAGCTGTGGCTAGAGGGCGCTCGTGTGCCGGCTCAGTTGCTCTGCAGCGTGTGGAATCTTCCTGGAGTAGGGCTCAAACTCATGTCAAAAGAGCAGCTTTGTTACACAGTGTTAATATAATTTTGATTTTTTTTCTTCCTCTGAATTTGATTCAGAGGAGCCTCAATTCTCCAATCATTGCTAACGTTACACATTCCGTGACTACTTCTTTTAATTGTTATTCCCTGAATTGGTTTTAGTTGGGAGCGTGGTGATGTCAGTCATTCAGGAATCTGACTCTCTTGTGTGTCAACCATATAACAGGGATCAATGTAGGGCTCCCACTCTGATTACTTTTGTTCCTTTTCCCCAGCCTTCCTACATCGAGTTTAATTAGACAGGTGAACGTTTATGGAAAGATGTAATTTTAATGCTAAGTAATATCAGAGTAGCATTTTCTCGAGTTGTGTGTTTCCAATAAGCCTCTTTTAGCCAAGAATTAAAATTGACTGGACCAAGACACGTGTGACCTGTGTCTGTCATTGCCTTTGTCACCAGGAATCAAAGGAAAGAAATCAGCTGGACTGGATGCCTGTTTACTTCTGTAGACTGTTAGTGTCACTGTGAGGTCCTGACCCTGCCCTGGCTGTTATTCAAGGTCTTGTTTCACTGGCAGAATTGGTCTTGACAGCTGTCTGTTATTTTCCCTAATAGTTCTGGACAGATATGTTGATTTGTAGCTTCAGATGAGATGCACACTTGTCAGTTGAGACAAAAATAGCTTTGTGATCCTTGCTGTGAAATCTCATTTGTTTTTCTGGCTGTTTAGAGGAACATTACATGCAGACATGAGTAGGATGTCCTTTGCCTAAAAGCTGATGCACTAAAAATGAAATCATTCTTAGTCTATATGTTCAGTGTTTATAATAATTTGGGCAAGCCCCTTGCTACACACTGACATTATTGGCAACCTCCTGTCCCCCTGTCTCCAAACACCCTCACTGAGGTTTACAGGAAGGTCCAACCTGCCATGTACAGTTCTCATTGCATGACAGACTCTGGAGGCTCTGATGTCTAAATCCTCCCTTGATTATCTGAAGACTCTAGATTATGGGCAATTGTTATGATAGACCTGTTTGTGTTAACATTGTCTGTTAGATGATGGATGGGAAGATAGAGTATATTCAGAATTAGTGTGATAAGCACCATTGGGTCTATCTGAGTTATTTATCTTTCGGGTTGTTTCATTACCTGCTAGATGATTGACAGATAGGTTATCACAATTTGTCTGGATTTTCTAGGAGAGGGCAGCTCTGGATAAACTTGAATAAGGACACATTGATAATAGAGAAGTTGGAGAGAGGAGTTGGGGCAGAAAGAAACCTTAGTGTTAAGACCTAGGAGGTGGTATTATCAACTATTATCAATTTCATCATATATAAAGAAGAGTTTTAATCCAAACATCATCCAAATCTTATATTATAAATTTTGAGTTAAATTTGTTCTCAAAGTAGGCGTGCCTGATCCGATGGTTCTGCTATTTGTGTCTGATGATACTCTGCTCTCATATCTTTGTCACTCATTTTTATTTGCAACACTTTTTCTCACCAGATTTTGCTTATAAAAGACTTCAACAGATTCGATGATCACACAACCTGATATTCCCCTGGTCCATTTCCTTTGCAAAATATACCCAGAGTTTCCCTTAAGCATGAGTATTCTTTAAGAAATAACTTGTTAACTGGAAACTTGCTCTGAATAGTACTCATTTAGAAATTTTGAAGATGGCTATCTACATCTTTTTTTTAAATAGATTTTTTAAAAACAGTGATATTTATTTGGCCAGGTGCACGGCATGCCCCCTTCATTGGGAGTGCAGTGGCTTTAACCAGTGGGCCTCCAGGTAGGTCCCTGGCCATCTATATCTTTTGAATGTCATTCCTACTCAAAGGTTTTCACTCAATTCTGATCTCTTACCTCTGTGATGGGGAAATGTAGAGAAGGGAGCAGGCAGGTAGGCGAGGAGAGGAATACTGTGAGTGTGAAACTTTTCTAAATGAAATTGTTACCATAGGAACAACTCTTTAAAGCACCATAATGAACATTTTCTTAAAAGATAAAGTTTTTCGCAGTCCTTTCACCCTAATAGATCAGCTGTATTTTGCATGTGTGTTTAATTATAGCCCATGTAGGTGTCATAATAATGGATATTTGCATATGTTGACTTTTACAGCTAATGTTATGTCCTATTATATTTGTCCCATAATTTAAATCTTAAGTAATATCATTTCAAGTAGATGTACCTTATTTTATGAAATTATTTCCTTACTGTGAGTTATTAGGTAGTGTCCATTCTTTTTCTGCTATAAATGAGGCACATTAGTTTATTCCAAAAACTCTTATTTGACCCATCAATTCACTGTTGGATGCTTTTCCTGGACATTGTATTTTCATGATGAAGTCAAACGTTTGAAAGATTAGTGTTGACGAATCCTGTAGAAATAGCTGTTATGGTAAAAATTGTTTTTGTGAAGTAGTTTATGTTATTTTATCCAACTGAATGATTATCTTTTCAAAAATTTTCAAACAAGAACTATATATATATATAAATCCACCTCCTACTATAGGATCCCACACTCTAAAAGAGTCCCATCCTTTTCAGCTATCTACATAACTGCAGATGTGTTATAGAATATTAATTTTTTTTGTTGTATTTTTCATCTTAGATAGGCTCTTTGAACACAGCTGTAGAGTATTAGGTTTAGAAAGATACAAAGATTCAGATTTGCTCAAAGTGAGACCCCTGTGGCCTTCACCAGCTTTGCTGCCCAGGATGAGCTGATGTTAGGTTGACCAGTGAGCACCACGGGCAGAAGCTCACATGTTCGGGCACCTTTGCTCTAGTGCAAGCGCTCCTCTTGCACATAGGTGTGCATCTGTGCAGTGATTGTTGTCTTTTTGAATCACAGTAAGTGTGACGTGGCTAATCAGAGTTCCCACTGGTGGCCACTGAGCCAGTGACAAAACCAGCAGTGATGATTTTGAGTGTCCAAGACTATGATATCATGAGGAGCTGAGTGCTTGCCTTCTGTCTGGGTGTTTGTGTGTGTGTTTCTCAATTGAAATACAGTCTGTATTCTATTACATAAAATGTGTTGAGATGCATATGTAATATGATATTTTTTGAAAAATGCTTGAAGAATACAGTGATTGGACTAGAAGTGCCGAGTAGTACTTGCTTCTATAGATGCTCCACACACACAGAGGCACACAGAGCGTTTTGGTGGGTGGACTTGCTTTTGGAAATGCCATCATCTTAAATTTTTATATTACAAATGATCAAGTCTTTAGAAATTACGTATAATATATGTATGGGTTTACATATATTAAAGCTTTATTCTGATGCTCTAATTTTGCTGCTTATATATTTTTTTCTTTGGGAAATATGAATCCAAGTGAACTAAAAATACAAGAGAGGGGAGTGTGTTACACCTGAAACATCCTTAGGATTTCTGAAAGATTGTACTTCTTTTTTTTCTTAATTTATAACGATATTTTTATTAGAAATGTGTGTACCATGGAGGAAATTTGTAGGGAAATATAAATTATGTAAGAAAACAAAAACTACCTAGAATTCTGCTATTCAGAAATAAGCTGCTGTTAATATTTAATATATTTTATTTTTTCTCTATTTTGTGTATATTCTTCTTTCCTTTTTAAAAATAAGTTTGGAATCATCTTACTCATATCATGCATATCCTGTTTTCCTTCACTTTTTAATCTCATATCACTTCTGTACCAATAAACTCTTTGTAAAAATGGTTTTACCATAACTGTCCCGTATTTCAGTTAATAGTCAAGTTTTCCTTCTGAAATGTTGGGGATTCGCTATCGTGTGTCTTAGAGTCTTGTTTGGGCTACCATTTTCCCCTGAGTGCCCATCACTGAATTAAAAGAGCCCATTTTTACCAGTAGTCTCTTTAAGTGATCCTAAAACTTTCCCTCAGATCTGGAGGCCAAATTGGTAAGTGTAGCCCTGGCTGGTTTCTGATCTCCGACAGGAGTGGTTGACCTTGCACCGAGTCAGCATTTCCCCCTGCTCCCCTGGTGCAGGCCTGCTCCTCGTTTTTTTGCCCTGTCTTCATGATTATATTCTGTCCAGAGGAACATCGGCTTCCCCAGTCTCTACCATTAGCGTCCCTGGGTGCGACAGTCTAAGCAGAGTCTGTGCAGAGAGGGTCTGATGCCTGTTCCTACCACCTCTGAAAGAAGGCTCTGACATCAGCAGTCCAGCCCGAGCAAGGGAGGACTAGGACTATTTGGACCAAGGTTCTGGATAATTCCTCAGAGGCTGAAAACTCTGTAGTTGATTTTCTTATCTTCCAGTGCTGTTCTCTTTGTAGCCTTTATGTGTTGCCCTAGGCATTTCTGCTGGGAACTGTGGGAGAGCAAATGGAGTTTACTGAGATGGTTTTCATCCCACAGAGAAATCCACACACAGCTGGGGAAGCAGGTCTTATTCAGTGCCGTGTTGGAGCTCACCCTTGGCCTTGGATTCTGCTCAGGGTATCAGATGGCATCCCTGCATGACGATACAGCCTGGCATGAATTGGTGCATTTCTTCCCTGTTGGAATAGAGCATAGAAACTTTGTCTGGTCCAGGGATCACTGACCTCTAGGCTCACTATGGTCTGTTTCAAGTGCAGTGCCATCCTGTGGCATGGACTCAGGGAGCTGGGGCTGTGCTGGCACTATCTGTCTCCCCGTGTACAGGTAAATCAGTTTACTCTGCTACAGTGCTAGAAAGGCTAGCTATTGGTTATGCTTTTCGAGTCATCCTTTTTAGCCAGATAATTTTGTGTTTGTACCTCTACCTCTGACATTTTTTCAGAGTTAATTTTCAGGTGAGGAAATGAAACCTTTAACTTGCCAGAGTTATCATGGCTGGTGAGTGGTACAACTGGGGTGAAAATCTGGTTTTCTCTCTCCCAAGTCTAAGAGCTTTTCTGCCATTGTACCAACTCTTTTTCTTTAAAAAATTTTTGATTTATTGGGCTGTGTTAAGTCTTGCTGAGGTGCACATGTGGGATCTAAGTTCCCCAAGCAGGAATCAGACCCACACCCCCTGCACCGAAAGGCGGACTCCCAACCCCTGGACCACCAGGGAAGTCGCCACTGTACCGATTCTTAAGTCAAAGTAATGAATCGTGTATTTCCCAGAAGACAGTTTCATCACAGTGGATTTATTCTTTGCTTTATCCACTTAACAGGCCTCTGAACCGTGGCTGCCCCACTCTTAAGAAATATCAAAACAGCACCCTGCTTAATTTACCTGAATGCTGAAGTGCTTTCTGTGTGTACTGAATAATTGCATTGTGTGTTTAGAGATGATTCTTAGTGACTCACTCCCTTAATTTCACTCCATGTAGTGTGATTTATTACTCCTGAGGATGGTTGATAAGTAGGATCCACTTGAGGGAACTGTCACCTTTTATGTGGAACATACTTAAGAGAAAATTGATGACGGAAACAAATGGAGTTAATTAGATGAGAGAAATCAAATAGATAAAATGTTTGAAGTCAGATTTGCATGGAGCATCAAAGATATGTGCCATACTATGATAGTGCCATCTTAAATCTGTTTGGCAGATGACTAAGCATTTAAAAAATTGCAGACATCTGTCCTGTTATTGACTATTTCCTTCCGTGTTTTTTCTTTCTTTTTTCTTTTTTTTTTTTTTTTTTTTTTTTTACAAAGAATGTTCTTTGGGAAAAGCTCAGGAAATACTAAAAACAATACAGGAAAAAATTAAGTTCATTTATTTTTATCATATAGAGGTGAATACTCTCATAATTCTTTTTTTATACTATAGATTTATAAAATACTTTATAATACTAGAGGTTTACAAAAAGCAAGCTTTTGAGCTGAATGTAGCAGGTTTATCCCCTTCCTAAAGGGAGGATATGAGAGATGTTGGGGGCCTGCCAGAACTTGGGGTTGGAAAGAGAAAATGTAAAGTGAGTCCTAGAATCTTTCAGTACTTTGATCTGGGGAAAACAGAGCTGCCTTTGGTGTTTTTAATATCCCTTTAAATTCCATTCTGCCAGTAAATATGATATGTCAATGAAATATAAAAAAAATACTAATGAACATCTAAGAAGTTCCAGTTTTTCACCATTATAAATAATATTACAGGGAAAATCCTTTTATATGCTCCTTTTTGAACATATTAAATTCTTAAGAAAAGTGCCTAGAAATAGCATTGCTAGACTAAAGACATGCACCTTTTAAAGTCTTTTGAAACATATAGGCCAAGGAGTTTGAGATTGGAAATTTTACAAGGATTTGCAGTTTTTGAGCAGGAAAAAGGAAATAGCCCAAGCGATGTGTTCTGCACATTAGTTGAAGTCAACTCAGGGAAGGTGAGGGTGAAAATGGGTTAAGTTCCTTCTGTTCTGTAAACAAGACTGGTATGTTAGTGCTGACTCCCATTACACTTTCTTTGGGCCCAGAAATTGAGCCAACAATCCCAGGGTAAAGAAACCTTGAAAAGAATTGTTTTTTTTTTTTTTTTTTTATCTTTTCCCCTTCCCAGAAGCATTTGAAAAACTTTACAGGAAGAAAATATGTAGCACTGGCAAGATTTGAGTGGAATACTGCTTTTTCCTTGTAAAGTGCATAGATAGCCTCTGGTTTGTCAACCTTCAGTGTTCGAGATCTGATTGGTTTCCTAGGCATCTATAATTCAATGCTTAAAAAAGAACATCACTTTTAAAAGTATGACATAATAACTAAAACTAACGTCTCTAGTATGTTACCATCTTGCCAACTCTTCCCTTCGGCACTTTCTTCAAGCTCATTTTAGTCTCCTGTGTTTGTCGAGTCATTATTTCTCTTGTATTTATAAAACCTTTATTTTACCTCTCTGAACATATTTAATATTTTTGGTTGTATAATATTTTCCAGAATTTGTTTCCATTTATTGTGTAAAGATTTAACTGGAAGTTAAAAGTTAAGAGAGCGTTTCCCATTAACATTCTTTTTCCTTTAGGACTCCCATATTGTTACCATTTTAAATGTTTTTCATGTGAAAATCAAAAGCTGATAGAGAAAATATAATTGATTTTAAATTTGGAAAATGAAATAGCCAGGGCTCATCTTACTCTCAAACATATAATCATTTTTGATAATTTGTAAACTTACAAGTCAGAAGCATATTTGGTACAGAAAACCAATATATATTTTGGAATGTTTCAGAATGCTGTTTTTGTGAGTTCTAAGCCTCTTAAATATGGATTAACACTGATATGGCTCTTGGATAGTTGAATCTCATTCTCAGGAGCATTTATTTATTACTTATCTGTCTGTTTTTCTAAAAATAATGTGCTATAAATGGGGATTTCTGCTTACTGGTACTCCTGAAAACATATGGAGTACTTTTCTTCACATATTTATGTTGCCATATTTCCCATTTGTTTCGGCCAGTGTTAGATCTGCAGATTGAATGAACTTGGGTGGATCCGTAGTTGTTTGAATGGGGTGGATGCAGAACCCACTGGTGCAGAGAGTGGGCTGTTAAGGGACCTGAACATCTGCAGATTTTGGTCCCTGGGAGAGGGAGGGTTCTGGAATCCATCTCTCTCAAGATACCAAGAGCTGACTGTATTTGCCTCCTAAGTGGGCACTTTTGATGTTTAGTAATCATTGCAAACACATTAAAATACTTTCATTATATTCATACACAGATGAAGAGGGAAACTAGGTTTTGAAGGCTGGAAGATACAGGTTTCCAAGTTTTGTGACCCTGGGAAGTTGCTGTATCCTCATCTTTAAAGTGAGGATTATATGAGATGCACATTACACCATTTAGCTCAGTTCTTAGGGTACTGCAGGTGCATTCCATGATAAAGAGCTTCTTTGTGAATTCATGGCAACAAGTAGTTTCATATTTCGATGGAGTGACATTTCATTTTTTTAACTTGAGGTATGGTAACTTGCAATGTTGTGTTAGTTAAGCGTACACTAAAGTAACTCAGTTTAACGTCCACATATATTCTTCCTCAGAGTCTTTTCCCTTACACGTTATTACATGATATTGACTACAGTTCCATGGGCTGTGTACAGTATGCTTTTGCTGTTTACCTGTTTTATATACAATAGTGTGTATATGGTAACTCCAAATTCCTACTTTATCCACTCCGCCCCGACTCCAGTATATCCCCTTTGGCAACCATAGGTTTGTTTTTTATGTCTGCGAGTCTGTTTCTGTTTCATAGCTAAGTTCACTGGTTTGATTTTTAAAGATTCCACAAATAAGCGATATCATATTCTATGTGTCTTGGTCTAGCTGACTGCACCTAGTATGATAATCTCTAGGTGAATCCGTGTTGCTGCATTATTATGCCACCATTTCACCCTTTTTATGGCTGAGTAATATCTCATTGTTTATATATACCGCATCTTCTTTATCCATTCATCTGTTGATGGACATGTAGGTTGTTTTCCATGTCTTGGTTATTGTAAATAGTGCCGCTGTGAACACTGAGAGGCATCTATCTTTTCATACTAGAGTTTTCTCTGGATATATGCCCAGGAGTGGGATTGCAGAATCATATAGTAATTCTGTTTTTAGTTTTTTAAGGAACTTCCATGCAGTTCTCCATAGTGGCTACATTGTACATTAACATTTTAGTAGAAATATGGACTGAACTTTACAGATTGTTCCTTGAAAACTCTCTGAATATGTTGTAGTTTATTCTAGTAATTAGGTTTTTAAGATTGTGTTAAGTCACAAAATTTAAGGAATTAAAAAGTTGGACCTCTCACTATGTCATATCATGATAGTATTATTGGCACTCCAGTTTGTGCAAGTTAATAAGCTAGTATTTCAAGTTAAATATAAATTAAAAGTATTTAACACATTATATCATCCTCAATATAAATCCTATAACAACATATGGGGTGAAAAATATTAGTCCAGTAAGATCATGCTTTAGAACATCTTGCCTTTAAATTCCCTCTTGATTTTTGAAGACTTTTTTGATTTATAGATGGAATTTAGAATCCATGTGACATCTGAATTACTATGAATTCAATCTTTTCCAAGTATACACCTGTTTCAGTAGGTACACGAAATGCAAATTTATCCTTGAATATTAGCTTTCAAAACAAAAATTTCTCTGCTTATGTAAAAAAATCAATAAAATGATAATATGTTTTAGGAATCTAAAATATAACCTAGAAAAAAAAAGATTATAAACCTAGTGCTGGGGTTAAATTATGTTTTAAAACCTGTAATGAATTCAATACATTACTCAAATACTGTAATTTGGAGCATTTCCTCTAGGCCTCGGCATAGCACACGCCCAGTGATTGGTGGCCTCGTGCCTTGGGCACAGTGGGTGTTTACTTACTGTTTGTGAAAGTGGAGGACTCTGCCCTACCTCTCTCCTGCTCCTTCCGGGTACCTGAAATTTCCTACTGGATGGTATCGTATTTAGTCTCTAATAGGAAGTAGAGTTCTTACACAGTGAGCTGGTGGAATAAGGCTTCTTGGACCTCTGTCCAAGGAGGCTCCTTACCCTGGGGGAGCCTGCCCCAGTGGGCAAGTTGATTAGCAAGTCCCTGAGCATCCTGAGCAGAAAAGTAACCTTCAAAAGGGCATCTTCAGGCCAACGCTGCTGTGTCTTATTGACTTGGTTTTTCTTTCAAATAAAGCTTTGGTGATCTTTTGCTCTCTTTCTCTGTTCTGTGTGTTGCTAGTTCCCGGTGACATTATGATAAAACTTTTTGGTGCAAATTAGTGCATATATAGGATGGATAAACAAAAGTCTACTGTATAATAGCACAGGAAGCTCTATTCAGTATCCTGTGATAAAACATCATGGAAAAGAATATGAGAAAGAATACACACACGCACATATATGTATAACAGAATCACTTTGCTATACACCAGAAAATAACATAACATTGTAAATCAACTATACTTAAAACACAAACCTTTTCCCTTTTGGCGATTCAGGTTTCAAGTGACTTGTTGAGCTACTTGTCTTTTTGATGTTAAGAGTCAAAAAGATACATTTTTTAAGACAGTGGATGGAAAATGAAATGTACCTTAAGGGATGGGAGATTGAGTTTGGGATACTGACTAGTTGTTACCAAGGGGGCAGTGGTTTAAAGTTGAGGTTTTGGTGTCAGTTGGCCTGGTTTTGAATCCTGGCTGCACACTATGCACTAACCACGCCACCCTGGCCTTGTTATTTCTCTGTGCCTCTGTTTTCTTCTCTGTCAAATGGGAATAATAAGAACACTGAGCTGATAGGATTGCACATGGTACTTAAGCAGTGTCTGGCAACCCACTCCAGTGTTCTTGCCTGGAAAATCCCATGCACAGAGAGGAGCCTGGTGGGCTACAATCCATAGGGTAGCAGACAGTTGGACACAACTGAATGACTAAACATGGAGATATGATTAAATGGAAACAGGGACTGCTGAGTGCCGCTCCCCTTTGCCCACCGGAGGAGACCTCTGTTCTCTCTGAGGCACCATGAGGACCTGTTGAGGGAGAGAAGGAATTTTTGCTTTGAGACTGGTGGTCTGCACACAGGGGCTTTGCTGTGTTGGTTTGGCTTAGAGGGCTTGTTACTGTGGGATTCAGAATGTGAAATAATAGTTAACGGGGACAAGGGAATTAATGGCAGAATTTAAAATCACTTAGTGACTAATAACTTGGTGGCCTATGAAATCTGTATCTTGATATGCAGGGTGGCTCTCCTATTAATATTTCTAGGCTATTTAGAAGCTGGTTGGATTTTTTTGTTACACATTCATTTTTCATCTTTGTTCTTCCATTGAGGAAACATCAATAGGGTTTAATAATTCTCTGTCATCTTTGGAAAGATAAATAAGATTATAGATTATTAAGGGTTATTTTTCATTTTGATGGTGGATAAACAGTAAGAGGAACCCTTGCTGAATGAAAACTGTGATTTATTGATTATGATTACAGGATTAATAAGTAACCACTCAGAGGTTTCCCTTCTCATGGATTCTTTTCCAGGGCTACTGTGGATAGATTCAGGAGGGCTGTTAACTAAGAGTATTTTTTGAGTATTGAATACTTGCTGTCTCACATGAGCTTCTCCAAAAAGGCATTCTATGGGTGAGGAAATGCAGGCTCAGGGAGGTTGAATAACTACCCGAGATGCCACAGATTTCACTTGCTAAGCACAATTTCTTTCTGCCATGGTTTGCAAATCAAGGCTTCTGATACAACTGATGGCTTCTTAAGAGAAATTTTTTTCTACTTTAGTAAAATCTAGCCTTCTGCAGAAGTCAATTCATGATGGTGAATTTGGTGTTTGAGCCCTAGATTCAAAGGCTAGGCTATGGGGATGAAATTATATAATGTAGGTGTAGTATCTGGAAGGGACCGGTCCCATAATGCTTTCTCTTCACATGGACTCTGGGTGGGGTACCCGCCATCTGCTGAAGTGTAACAATAATGGAACAAACTAGGGCTTCAGAGAGACCTGAGTCTGAATAGGGCACTGTCTAACTCTGGGCACGAGACCACTTGGGTTGCTTTTGGCTACAAGTAAGAGACTCTTATTTTCAAATACCTTATACCAAAGGGAATTGTTAAGTGAAATCCACAGATCAAGCCCATTGCGAGTTGGTTGATCCAGGTAGTCCATCTCTTATCTGCGATTCTTGATGTTAGCCTGTTTATTAACTCATAGCAAGCTGGCTACAGGACGGCTGGGCGTCATATCCGGATGTGACATTGACCGGAGGAAGAAAAAAAGACCATTTCGTCTCGTGACTCTTTCCTGATAGAGCAGAACATTTTTGCAGAGTCCTTTCCCCAAAGATACTTCTCTTAGATCTCTTCAACCAGAGAATGGCCCAGTGCCTGTTTCTGTAATGATTTCTGACAAGGTGAAAACAACCTCTGCACCTCAGAGCAGGGTGGCCCCGTGAGACACACAAATACCTGCACAAAAACGAGATCTTGTAGAAGGGCAAAAGGAGGGAAGAGATGTCCATCTCCTTTCTCAGCCTCTATTTTCTCACGTATGAAAAGGTGAGCACAGTGCCTACCTCACACGGTTGTTAAATGAGACAGGCGTGAAAGGCCAGCATCAGAACAAGGGCTCACCATGAGTTTGCAAAATCAGGAGACCACGGCCATATGTTCCTGTCTCTGCTTATGCTTAGCTTCTCAAAGCTGTGCAATTTTAAACAATTTTGTAATCTCTATGCTCTGTTTACTCAGCAGTTACCTTTTGAGACCTGCTACGTGGAAAGCACTGTGCTGAGAAGCAGATCCAGGACGTACCTGTCCCATATGTATGTTTGTGCTTATAATGGTGGTTCTGCGCTGCGTAGCATGTGTGATTGATTATGTAATTGATATGTATTTGATTATGAACACCTGCTGTGCCCCACACTGTACTGTTTATTCCATATGCAGTGTCTTCAATACTCACAGTATCTTCTCTGAGCAGGTACTTTGTAGTTGAAGAAATGCACCTAGGAATGTCAAGTGAATATTATCAAGAAGTAGTGGTTGGGGAAACCACCTCAGGGGACAAAACTATTCTCAGCATTTAAAAGCAGTCCAGTGAATCAGTCTGCTTGTCTCTTTCATTCATCAACACTGGAGATATGCCTCTGTGCTCACATAAATATCTTGCACATTTCTATTCTTTAAACCCATTACTTTGCAGAGAAAATGTTCATTTATTATTATTCTGTTGAGTGAAAGACTTGCATGAAAGCATTGATTTGATGAAACACTTAAACAAAAGCTCACTTTTACTCACTTAAGATGTTTAGTTTATGAGATGTGCAAAAAGAAGAGTGATTTTTTTTTAAAGAAAATAGTAGTGGAAATAACAATTGGACTAACTTTGCTTTGGTTAGAGCCATAACATTTCTTACACAGTATACTTTATAGGTATTATGATGATGGAGGAAAGTGTGATTTATTTATTTATTTATAATCCAGGTTTTATTTTTAAGATAATTGTAGATTCAGAGGTAATTTTAACAAGTAGTAAAGATAGTTTGTACCAGAAAGATATGATTTAGAAAGAGAAGGGCATGGAAAATCCTGGGAAAATTCAGGCCGTCCCAGACACTTTGCTGATAACACTTATACTGATTTAGGTATGTTACACTATCAGTTGTTTAAAAAGGAAAATCCTTTAGCGTTCATTTCAGTAGATACATATTCTTATGTAGAATCAGTAGCTGGTGTTTTACCTGTTTCTTGATTTAAACACATATAAAGCATCTGTGTATTTAACAAGGAAGGAGATGCTTTTATGTGTTTCTCAAGTAGCTCACTGAAGTGACTTCTTCTGGTTGGTGGTCAAGTTCAGCACAGACATGGGTTTTCTTTTGAATGTCAGCAAGTCAGTACCAGCCATTTCAGCCTGGACCTTGGGGAATGATGTGTTCCATTTTATAAATGACATTTTAATGGAACGTTAGGCATCCTGCTCGTGGGGTCTTTTGTTGTTGTTTGTTTTGTTTTTTGCTTTTTTTTTTTGGTAAGATAGATGCTTGAAATGTAAACAACAGCTTGCTCCAGAGCAGACAGTGTGAGAGGTTTATAAGTAACCATTGGTAGGTATCATAGAAAAGAGAGGCTAAGTAGTTACAGGCAAAGGAGAAAAGGAAAGATATACCCATTTGGATACAGAGTTCCAACGAATAGCAAGGAGAGATAAGAAAGCCTTTCTCAGTCAGTGATGAGTTCAGTTCAGTCACTCAGTCCTGTCCAACTCCTTGCAACCCCATGAACCGCAGCATGCCAGGCCTCCCAGTCCATCACCAACACCTGGAACTTATCCACACTCATGTCCATCAAGTCAGTGATGCCATCGAACCATCTCATCCTCTGTGGTCCCCTTCTCCTCCTGCCCCCAATCCTTCCCAGCATCAGGATCTTTCCCAAATGAGTCAGCTCTTCGCATCAGCTTGCTAAAGTACTGGAGTTTCAACTTCAACATCAGTCCTTCCAATGAACACCTAGGACTGATCTCCTTTAGGATGGACTGGTTGGATCTCCCTGCAGTCCAAGGGACTCTCAAGAGTCTTCTCCAACACCACAGATCAAAAGCGTCAATTCTACGGCACTCAGCTCTCTTTATAGTCCAACTCTCACATCCACACATGACCACTGGAAAAACAACAGCCTTGACTAGACAAATCTTTGTTGGCAAAGTGACGTCTCTGCTTTTTAATATGCTTTCTAGGTTGGTCATAACTTTCCTTCCAAGGAGTAAGTGTCCTTTGATTTCATGACTGCAATTCAGTGGAGTGGTTTTGGAACTCCCCAAAAATAAAGTCAGCTACTGTTTCCACTGTTTCCCCCTCTATTTCCCATGAAGTGATGGGACCAAAAAAAGCAAAATGGCTGTGTGAGGAGGCCTTGCAAATAGCTGTGAAAAGAAGAGATGCAAAAAGCAAAGGAGAAAAGGAAAGGTATTCCCATCTGAATGCAGAATTCCAAAGAATAGCAAGGATAGATAAGAAAGCCTTCCTTAGCCATCAATGGAAAGAAATAGAGGAAAACAACAGAATGGGAAAGACTAGAAATCTCTTCAAGAAAATTAGAGATACCAAGGGAACATTTCATGCCAAGATGGGCTCAATAAAGGACAGAAATGGTACAGACCTAACAGAAGCAGAAGATATTAAGAAGAGGTGGCAAGAATACACAGAAGAACTGTACAAAAAAGATCTTCACTACTCAGATAATCATGATGGTGTGGTCACTCACACTCAGCTAGGGCCAGACATCCTGAAATGTGAAGTCAAGTGATGCCTTGGGAAGCATCACTGTGAACAAAGCTAATTGAGGTGATGGAATTTCAGTTGAACTATTTCAAATCTTTAAAGATGATGCTGTGAAAGCGCTTCACTCAATATGCCTGCAAATCTGGAAAACTTAGCTGTGGCCACAGGACTGGAAAAGGTCAGCTTTCATTCCAGTCCCAAAGAAGGACAGTACTAAAGAATGCTCAAACTACTGCACGATTGCACTCATCTCACATGCTAGTGAAGTAATGCTCAAAATTCTCCAAGCCAGGCTTCAAGAGATTGGAATATCAGACCACCTGACCTGCTTCTTGAGAAATTTGTATGCAAATCAAGAAGCAACCGTTAGAGCCAGACATGGAACAACAGATTGGTTCAAATCAGGAAAGGAGTACATCAAGGCTGAATATTGTCACCCTGCTTAGTTAACTTAATGTAGAGTACATCTTGAGAAATGATGGGCTGAATGAAGCACAAGCTAGAATCAAGATTGCAGGGAGAAATATCAATAACCTCAGATATTCAGATGACACCACCCTTATGGCAGAAAGTGAAGAAGAACTAAAGAGCCTCTTGATGAAAGTGAAAGAGTGTGAAAAAGTTGGCTTAAAGCTCAACATTCAGAAAACTAAGATCATGGCATCTGGTCCCATCACTTCACGGCAAATAGATGGGGAAACAATGGAAGCAGTGAGAGACTTTATTTTTCTGGACTCCAAAATCACTGCAGATGGTGACTGCTGCCATGAAGATAAAAGATGCTTGTTCCGTGGAAGAGAAGTTATGGCCAAGCTAGCCAGCATATTAAAAAGCAGAGACATTTCTTTGC
The DNA here is from genome assembly GCA_007570785.1 of Antilocapra americana. Taxonomy (NCBI): domain Eukaryota; kingdom Metazoa; phylum Chordata; class Mammalia; order Artiodactyla; family Antilocapridae; genus Antilocapra; species Antilocapra americana. The sequence goes on along the minus strand of ML663567.1, from coordinate 15,827,345 downwards.
CAACAAAGGTCCATATAGTCAAAACTATGGTTTTTCCAGTAGTCATGTATGGATGTGAGAGTTGGACTATAAAGAAAGCTGAGTGCCAAAGAATTGATGCTTTTGAAGTGTGGTGTTGGAGAAGACTCTTGAGAGTCCCTTGGACTGCAAGGAGATCCTATCAGTGTATCCTGAAAGAAAGCATTCCTGAATATTTATTGGAACGACTGATGCTGAAACAGAAACTCCAATACTTTGGCCACCTGATGCGAAGGAGTGACTCATTTGAAAAGACCCTGATGCTGTGAAATATTGATGGTGGGAGGAGAAGGGGACAGCAGAGGATGAGATGTTTGGATGGCATCACTGACTGGATGGACATGAGTTTGAGCAAGCTCTGGGAGTTGGTGGGGGACACGGAATCCTGGCGTGCTGCAGTCCATGGGGTTGCAATGAGTCAGACATGACTGAGCAACTGAACTTAACTGAAGTAGCTACAGGACAACCCCTGTGACTGTTTTATGCTGGGCCTATTACATTCGTGTGACATTTTATGTCATTTTTCAGAACATACCAATATGGAAGCTTAGGCCTAGTGGATATGCTGGTGCAAAAATAAGCAGAGAGCTGCTGTAATGTTATGGTTCTTGAAGCATACTCAAACCTTTTATTTTTGTCCACCTGCAGTTCTTCTTTTGACTGTATCTGTCCTCTCTTTGCTCAGATATTTGGTAGTACTCTGGAAAGAAATGTTTTTCTTCTTCCTTGAGGTTTTCAGTTTATATTTAAGATTTTAATGGTACTTGTGATATCTGTACTTGCAAGCAAATTATTATTTTCAGAGTAAATAAGAAGGTAGGCTTGTCTGTATTACTTCTGGTCAACATTTTACTTAAGGTTTTCCTTTTTTACATATACAAGTTGGTTTGAAACGATACAGGTTTGGTGAGAACTAAGCCTAGTATAATAATAGATAAAAGTTAAGATGATGAAAAGGTCTACAGCGTTAACCATTTTGCTTAATCCTGTTTATAGCACCCATTTCTGTAGGTTAGAAGATGAGAATTTTAGAACCTCTCGCATATATCTTGTCTCACGAGGACAGAGTGGATTAACTTTTCCAAAAGTAACAAACCACTCTGTGCTTTTCTATAAATGAGATGTCTCTCTGCTGCCTATCTGTCTGTCTTCCATCTGATTCTAGGTTTTGGGTGCTTGCTGCCAGAGCAAACTGACCCCTTAAGATAATGTGTGTCCTAAAGCCTAGTGCTGGTGGTTCATCTGAGCCCATTTACAGGGCTCTAATGTCTCCTGTGTTCCTGAATAATGCTAAGTTAAGGCATGAAGTCGATTTTGGTTCCTAAAAAGATGAAAGGTCTCTGAGAACCTAACTTTCTTCTCGGAGTTCAAATTTTAGCTGTAGGCATATTTGGTCAGTTAACATGTAGTATGGTGAGTCAAGTAACAAAATTTACTTTTCGCCTCCTGTTTTCTTAAGGTACCTAATAGAGAGATGTAACTTGTCTTGGGTCATAGAAACCCTGAGCAAAGGATGTATGTGTGGCTTTTCTTCTGTCATTCAGAAAAAACTTGGCCACGCTACAGATTTGCCCCTGGCAGTCTGTCATCAGGGAGATTCACCCACATCACAAATTTGGGTAGCAGCTGAGGAGCAGTTACTGACATGAAAGATAAGAGAAGATACACAAGGAAATAAATACAGGAACACGAAGAATTTCTGTGTGTGTATCAAATGGTGTACTCTGATGGGATTTCCTCTTCTTGTGTGTGTGTGTGTTAGTTTCTCAGTCCTGTCTGACTCTTTGCGACTCCATGGACTGTAGCCCACCAGGCTCCTTTGTCCATGGAATTCTCCAGTCAAGAATACTGGAGTGGGTTGCCATTTCCTTCTCCAGGGGATCTTCCTGACCCAGAGATTGAATCTGGGTCTCCTGCATTGCAGGTGGATTCTTAACCATCTGAGCTACAGGAAAGCCTTCTTGTAAGGCAGAAGTGTTTTTTTAGTCGACAGCACTCATGGTAGGCCAATTTGATTCTTTTTCCTACAACTCTCCCTTTATAGTTCAGTTTTTTCTTGGAATTCTACTACAGATATGAACTTACAAAAGGTAATCTAACATATCATGGATGAGTACTTCTTCTCAAGCCTTATCTTGTGATGAAAATAGTAATAGTAATAATGGTGAAAAAGAAATAAGAACAATGGTAGTATCAGTAATAGCTAACATTTACTTAGCTATGTTAAGACATTGTTATTTCTGTTTGCATATATTAATAATCATAAGAATTGCTATTGTTATTCCCATTTGACAGGTAAGGAAACTGAGGCTCAGAGAAGTTAAGAAATTTGCCCTCCATTTTATAGTTGGCAGAGAGGGATTCAGATATAGCGCTGAAGCTGGAGCTATTTCACTGTTAACCACCGTGCCGTGCTTCAGAGGTCCTGATGATTTCAGAAGATGTGATTGTTCTCTGTTGCATCATCCTTGAGAGCTCTGGTTTTCTTTGCATCCTCTCTAGTGGTTTCTGTGCTTTGGTCTCTGGGTACCCCCAGTCAGTAGCATCTGATTGCTTGCCTCAGTTCTGAAGAACATGGGAAATACAAGAGTAAAGCATATGAAAGATTAAAATATAATATTAGTTCCTGATAGGGGACCCATTCTTGTGAGCAGCATGTTCCCAAGAAGAAGAAAAGGCAGAGCGGAGCCCAACATGCCTGCTTTCCCCCATGTTTACCAGTCAGAGAGGTCAGGCCATCTCCTGGGGGTGGAAGGCTAGAGTGGGTGGTCAAGGACAATCCCCTGGAATGGTGAGAAAAGGCTGCCCTCTAACGTTAGAGATATGAGTTGATCAAGTCTGGAATCTAGCAAAGAATTAACATTACTTTTAGATCTGTGTCTCTACTTCTGCTTTGCAAATAAGATCATCTATACCATTTTTTTTTAAGATTCCACATAGATGAATTAACACATAAGATATTAGTCTTTCTTTTTTGACTTACGTCACTTAGTATGATAATCTCTAGGTCGTCTATGTTGTTTCAAATGGTATTATTTCATTCTTTCTTATGGCTAAGCCTTATCATGTACACTGAAGTTCCTCGATATACCTCCATGGGTTACAAACCTAATCACTGTTTCTGCATCCCACGCACTGGGCAAGTGATGAACTTGTTGGGTGTCACAGAGCATTTTCCCTACTGCCATTTCTCTTTGCTCTTATATAAGAATAGTAGTCTAGCAAAATACCTTTCATTTTTTATAGAGTGCTGCCCTCTGCCTGGACAGTGCAGTCTAGATGCTTTCTTTAGTGTCATAATATATTTTGTTAATTTTAGAGATAGACAAAATGTTGAAATGTTATTTTGTTCTAAGAAAAATAACAAACTCATCATAAAAAGCAACTGTCTTTTATTTATGCCAAATGAAAAACTCAATTGAGTAAAATCAAACTTAAATTGTGGTTGGCATAAGCAGAGAGAGGGAAAATGTAACCTTAGTCATTGGTTCAAAACCTTTTAAAATAAATATTTCTGATATTATCCCTAATACAACTTGAGTTATTTGAGAGTGTTAACTTAAATCTCCCCTCTGTAAATTACATTTGTAGTTTTAGACTTATCAAATCATGTAACAGCAAATAGCTTTAGAAAAATACAATAAAAGCAGGACCCTATAGTCACTTAAGTTAATGAAGAAGCCTCTCAGAATTATACTTACTTTTTTTTTTTTCCAAATGGAGATATTTTTAAGGAATTGTCATTCAAAATAGAGACATACTCAGCTTTTAAAAAATGAGCTTATCTTTATACCAAATGTAGATTTGGTATACTATTCCTGACGATTGGCTTAATATAAGTCAGTTGTATACTGAGATGTTTTTATTTTTTAAAAGCTGCTCCAAAAATTATGACTGATTTTAATTTAGGGCACACTTGGTTTTCTTTGTACACAAGTTAAATCTGTGGTAATTTTAAGATGAACTTGATTTTAGCGTAATGATTGGAGATTATGAGATTTGTTTATGTGGCTGATAGAATTGATTTGTCTCTAATCAGCTTTATATTAAAAAAATCAAAGAACTGTATATGTTGGTCATTTTTAAAAATCTGCTTTTCCCTGCTTATTTTTTAAGCCAGTTAAATACCTTTCTGAACAGCAGTGGGTAAAGTGAATGAGTGCTTTTTAAAACTTCTTGTACAAATGTAATTCATGTTGATGAAATATTTGTGAGTTCATGGTGGAGAGCCTGTTATTAGCACTAGGGAGTGGAAATGGTTAATTAATTAATATTATACCTTTTTGTTTTACCCATATAAATTTCCCCTGAGCCTGAAACTTTGATGATCTCTACAGAATATAGTACGTGGTTATAAATACAGAAAGGGGTTTTTCATGTTGCCCAGTGAAGGGTGATGTATGTGGTACTAGAAGAATCCGCAGCCAAATAACACAGACCTAAATGTCCCGCATGAGGCTTGTGTCCATAAATTGTAGTCATGGCCTCAGTAAGTAGTTACGTGGTGTTCAGTCTTTGTAGCTCCCACTAGTCTTCTCTTCTTCAACTAAAAAATATTTTCTTGGCTGTGCTGCACTACACACGGGTCTTACTTCTCTGACCCCTTGCATTGGAAGTGAGGAGTTTTAACCACTGGACTGTGAAGGATATCCCCCTCCCACCAGTCTTGTTCCCTTTGACATCAATACCTGTTTCTTTTGCAAAGGATCCAGGTGGTGGTGGACCAGTAATGAGGCCTGTTTATTGCAAGAGGTGCCAAACAGGATGTGGTCTAATTAATTTTAGTTAGCAACCTCTATATTCCACATGATGTCTTAGTCCATCTGGCTGCCATAATAAAACAGCACACACTGCGTAGCTTGTAAGCACAGACATTTATTTCTCATGATATTGGAGGCCAGAATTCTGAAATCAATGTGCCAGTGTAGTTGGATGAATTTCCTGTGGACACATCAGACCATTCAGTTCCGTTCAGTCGCTCAGTCATGTCCGACTCCTTGCAACCCCATGAACCGCAGCATGCCAGGCCTCCCTGTCTACCACCAACTCCTGGAGTCCACCCAAACTCACGGCCATTGAGTCGATGATGCCATCCAGCCGACTCATTCTCTGTTGTCCCCTTCTTCTCCTGCCCTCAATCTTTCCCAGGATCAGGATCTTTTGCAATGAGTCAGCTCTTTGCATGAGGTGGCCAAAGTATTGGAGTTTTAGCTTCAACATCAGTCCTTCCAGTGAATACCCAGGACTAATCTCCTTTAGGATGGACTGGTTGGATCTCCTTGTAGTCCAAGGGACTCTCAAGAGTCTTCTCTAACACCACAGTTCAAAACCATCAATTCTTTGGCGCTCAGCTTTCTTCACCATCCAACTCTCACATCTGTACATGACCACTGGAAAAACCATAGCCTTGACTAGATGGACCTTTGTTGACAAAGTAATGTCTCTGCTTTTCCATATGCTGTCTAGGTTGGCCATAACTTTCCTTCCAAGGAGCAAGCGTTTTTTAATTTCATGACTGCAGTCACCATCTGCAGTGATTTTGGAGCCCAGAAAAATAAAGTCAGCCACTGTGTCCACTGTTTCCCCATCTATCTGCCATGAGGTGATGGGACCGGATGCTATGATCTTAGTTTTCTGAATGTTGAGCTTTAAGCCAACTTTTCCACTCTCCTCTTTGACTTTCATCAAGAGGCTCTTTAGTTCTTCACTTTTTGCCATAAGGGTGGTGTCATCTGCATATCTGAGGTTACTGATATTTCTCCTGGCAATATTGATTCCATCTTGTGTTTTCTCCAGCCCAGTGTTTCTCATGATGTACTATGCATGTAAGTTAAATAAGCAGGCGGTGCTTTTGGCAAATAATTTTGGCAAATAAATTTATTTTGCAAATAAATAATTGCTAAAGAAAGGCAATACCAAAGAATGCTCAAACTACCACACAATTGCACTCATCTGACATGCTAGTAAAGTAATGCTCAAAATTCTCCAACCCAAACTTCATCAATACGTGAACCGTGAACTTGCAGATGTTCAAGCTGGATTTAGGAAAGGCAGAGGAACCAGAGATCAAATTGCCAGCATCTGCTGGATCATTGAAAAAGCAAGAGACTTCCAGAAAAACATCCATTTCAGCTTTATTGACTATACCAAAGCCTTTGACTGTGTGGATCACAATAAACTGGAAAATTCTGAAAGAGATGGGAATACCAGACCACCTGACCTGCCACTTGAGAAACCGGTATGCAGGTCAGGAAGCAACAGTTAGAACTGGACATGGAACAACAGACTGATTCCAAATAGGAAAAGGAGTACATCAAGGCTGTATATTGTCACCTTGCTTATTTAACTTATATGCAGAGTATATCAGACCATAGTACATGAGAAAATTTGAAGAGGGGTGAGAAAGTTTTGAATGCTGGAATAATAGGAAATAATTTTTGAATGTATTTAAACACTGAAGACATTTTTATTTACTGCATCATTCACAGTATGTTTGGGGTAAGCCATGCATTACTTTTTTTTTTTTTTCTTTACCTTTCATGGCAGTCTATTATATTGAAGGAGAAAGAAGGAAGCTTACAGAAGAGTGTGAAGATTGGTAAAAGACCACCTTGCAGCTAGAAAGGTGCATGTGTTAAAAGGAACTGCTCTGAGATTATTCTTATATTCCTGTGTGAGTGTGTATGTGTATGTGTTATTTGCTCAGTCGTGTCCGATTCTTTGCAGCCCCATGGACTGTGGCCCACTAGGCTCCTCTGTACATTGAATTCTCCAGTCAATACTGGAGTGGGTTGCCATTCCCTTCTCTAGGGACTCATCCTAACCCAGGCATTGAACTTGGGTCTCCTGCATTGCAGGCAGATTCTTTACCATCTGAGCCACCAGGGAAGCCCTGTGAATATTCCTGTGAATACTGTAAATTAGTGTTTGACTGTCTGGGCTCCAATTACTTTTAATGCCTCAAATGTACTTAATTATGCTGTAAGAATATATTACTAAATGGGAGCTTGGACTTTTGTAGAGAGTCACAGATGGCTTTATCCTTCTTGAAATTCCCCCCTGTCTGAGTATAACTCTATTGGTTGAACATAATTTTTTGTACTTTTGGAGAAAGAAGTTTATGACATAAATGATAATTTTGGTAATTAAGGAGTTTTTTTCCTTCTTGATCTGATTCAGTGAATTTGTAATAGTTACTGATGGATCCTCTTTAGGTGACTTTCTGTACTCTCCTTCCACTGGAAAAATTTATGATTAATCTTCACTGTATTTTTATTCATGTTACATGGCTAGAACTTAGCATGTGGAAGCATTATTCAAGTGTGATGGCTGTTAGTCTTGCCATTCCCAACCTGGTAGTTTTATATACTTAAAATTGTTTTTCTATACTATATATATTTTTTATTGAGTTGCAGTTAACTTACAACGCTGTGTTAGTTTCAGGTGAATAGCAAAGTGATTTCGTTGTACATATACATCTGTATCGATTTTTTGGTCAGATTCTTCTTCATTATAGATTATTAAAAGATATGGAGTGTAGTTCCCCATTCTATATAGTAGGTCCTTGTTTTCCTATTTTTCATATATAGTATCGCATGCATGTTACTCCCAAATTCCTAACTTATCTCTCCCCCTCCATCGGTTATGATGATTGTAAGTTTGTTTTTTGTGTTTGTTTCTATTTTGTGAATAAGTTCATTTGTATAATTTTTTAGATTCTGCATATAGGTGATTCTGTATGTTTATCTTCTTCTCCCTGACTTATTCAGTGTGATACTCTTTCAGTCCATCCATGCTGCTGCAAACGGCATTGTTTCATTTTTTATAGCTAAGTAATATTCCATTATCTATCTATCTGTATACACACACCACATCTTATTTACATATATATTTTAGAGTGTACCTTGGAGTGATAGGCCCTTTTAAGTGTAACCTGTTTAGAAATTCTGCAAATCCAAAGTTCAGTTAAAGTGTGTTAAGAACTCTTTAACCCATTGACTTTTCTAACTGTAGGTAGGTGGGTTGATAAGCGCATTGCTGCTGCTGTTTATTTGCTAAGGCATGGCTGGCTCTTTGGTGACTCCATAGGCTCTAGCCAGTCAGACTCCTCTGTCCATGGGATTTCCCAGTCTAGAATACTGGAGTGGGTTGCCACTTCCTTCTCCAGGGGGTCTTTCTGACCCAGGGGTCAAACCTGCGTCTCCTGCATTGGTGAGCAACACTGACTAAACCACAGCAACTTATTTCTTGAAATTGGAGTGAATGTAGGGGAGGCACATTTGAGGTAGATGTTCATCACGATCATGAAGAAGCTTAGTTTTTTGAATTTTTAAAAATGCTCAAGAGTCTGGTTAATTTTTAAAGTAGCTTATGAATGCTGTGAAAAATATATCCTCTCTACTCTTAATGATAGAGGTGGTTGAAAGCACTACTTAGCCCTCCTTGAGATGTCAGGTCCACTTGGTATCTTCTTTGAAAGTCTTGATTTAGAAGCCCATGCATACTCTCCACAATTCTGACTGATTGATAAAGGATTAGATATTACCATTAGATCACTTTCCTCTACCCCAGTCCATATGTGTTGGCGTTTCCTCTTTGTATACTATTTGCAAAAAGCAGAATTAACAGTTCTAGAGAGTTGTCATGTAAATACGAGGAGTTTTCCTACTTTTAGCCAAAGGCCCTGCCCGTTGTGAGGAAGTCACTATCTAGGCCTTCCTGACTCACTCTGTCCTGGTCGTTGGTGGACATTTGCTCTTGATCTGACATCAGACCTCCTGGGAGCAGTCCCCAAAGTGGAATTGGGAGTGTCTGAAAGGATCATATGGAGTCCATATAGTTTACAATCTCAACATCAGCAGTCAGGTTCTTTATCTTGCTTGGTTTTATGGTTTCTCTCCACTGTATGGCTGCTTCTCAAAGTGGTTCCTGGACGGTAACCCAGAATAACCCGAATTAGGGCACAGTCCCCTCCACGTAGAGATTGTGGAGTGAGCCACTTACGGTCTGGTGTTTATTAAACAGTTGCAAAAGTTTGAGTTTGGCTATTGCAGTTGGCACATCGATGCTCCCCAAGCAGATGTGAACATCACGAAGTTGTGATTATTGATGCAATCAAAGTAACAAGGGCCTAAGAGGATGAGAGACTGTTGAGCTACTTCCTCATCATCCTTTAAGGCTGGGCACCAGCCCCATTAAGATAGGTTTTAGGGCAAAGGTGTAGATGTGCCATTATTTAAATTGGCACATGCTAACTTTTAGTGTGTCACGTGTATGTCTGTTGAGTGGGAATGTGAAATAAGCCTTGGTTTTCAATACACAGTTGCCTTTGTCCCAGTGTTATTTCGAATTCTACCACTAGGAATTTTTTCAACCCTTCGTTCACTCCAGCATATTCTGAGGAACTACCGTGAGCTCATACGCACATAGTTCTTCCTTCCTCTCCACAGCATCTTTTCATACATTCATTTTCAAAAATAACAACAACAATAAAACAGCGAAAACCTCATTTACAAATTGGAGAGAGTTACTTCCAATGACAAAGGGATGACTATTATTATTACCTCTGATAAGTATCTGCTGTGTTTTATTTTTTTTTTATTTTTTGTTATTTTATTTATTTTCTTTACATTATCGTGTTGATTTTTCCATACATTGACATGAATCCACCATGGATATACATGTGTTCCCCTTCCAGAACCCCCCTCTCACCTCCCTCCCAATTCCATCTCTCTGGGTCATCCCAGTGCACCAGCCCTGAGCACCCTGTACCAAGCATCAGACCTGGGCTGGCGACTGATTTCACATATGATAACTTACATGTTTCAGTGCCATTCTCCCATATCATCCCACCTTTGCCCTCTCCCATTGAGTCCAAAAGACTGTTCTATACATCTGCGTCTCTTTTGCTGTCTCATATACAGGGTTATCATTACCATCTTTCTAAATTCCATATATATGTGTTAGTATACTGTATTGTTTTTCCTTCTGGCTTACTGCTGTGTTTTAGATGCTTACTGTTGGCTGAGTTAGCTCACCTCCTGTTCTCCAGGGATGTTTATTGTGACATGGCGGGATCAGTGAATAGCACTGAAGTTTTCTTGTTTTGAACTTTTTTTGCTTCATTATTATCATTTTTTCCCCTTGAGAATTGGCAAGAAATATCCAGGGATTTAGGAATAATGCAGATGAGATATGTATTTAAGAGGTAGAACAGAGTTTAGGGAACAATAATCAATCCACAATTACATGATGAACTTTAACTTAGGGAAAGCCTTAAGAGTCTGCAGATTTGTCCTGATATTTTATTTTGTAGAGGAGGAAATTTAGATCTAGGAAAATTCAATGATATATCCAAGGTTGCATGCAGAGTGAGTGGTAGAGAAAAGAAGTCTGAGGTTCTTTTCAGTATTAAAAGTAAGAAACAGTACAATAATTAAGATAACAGGCAGCGATTTTTTTTTTAATCCTTTGAGCAGTCAACAAGACAGAAAGAACTTAGATTGAGTTTAAGTAATTTAAGATAGTTTTGGTGGTAGAAAATGGAATAGAGTGCTTAGAGGTGTTATTTTGAGGAGATCTGCAGTCTAAGATGTTTTTGTGTGGTCCTTTCCTAAAAGTAGGAGTGGAATGGTTGAAGGCCTTGTGAGTATCCTTTTATCCTATGGTTTTCTGATGATCCTGTAGTTCAGAGAGGGAAAATACTGATATTTGAATAGTGACGATTTTAATCTCTCTCTTAATCACCTGGTCTTGAACTTCTCCAGTAGGAGGAGCTGTGAAAAGGACTGTGGAACTATCAACCAGAGGGGCTGTACTGGAGTTCTATTATTTTGATTTGTAGCTGCCCTGGATATGCAGGTTGATCACAGACTTGTGATTTACCAAGGATCTATAATAGATTTGCATTTGATCTTTGCAATTAATGTTCAGCTTTGTTTTGAATTGGATAATGAGATATTCTCCAGCTTATTGACTAGCACCTATACGTTGATTGGGAAACATAACAATAAAGGGATCTAAATCAATTAGGAAGGTGGGTCACCATCAGCCTAACACACTTTTCCCAGTGAAGCTTCTCTTGCTTCCTCTTTCAAATAGACATATAAATGCCAAAATTTGTAATGCAAAAGATGGGGGAACTTTTACCCATATATGGAAATTACAAGTGTTTTTATTCTTTTGAAAAATGTTTCTGAGCATATCCAGTTGGGAAATACTCAGCATTCGGTACTCATGCAGCAGCGCACTTGAACAAGGCTCTTAATTTTCCTTTCTTAGCTGTTGCTCTACAACGTAGTGTATGTGTCAAGAGAACATGTCATTTTTCATCATCGGTGTACTCTGCATGAGTGCAAGGACTCTGAGGAATAATTAAGATTTAAATATTTCCAGCTTGGAGGGAGGGAGTTTGGGTAAAAGGACATTTTTCTCTTTCTCTCTTAGGATTTTGTCATTAGAGAAGATCATTTGTTTGCTCATTAAAGCTGCCGTTAGTGCTTCAGCACACAAAAACGTCACAGGTTTTTCCCTGTTCCAGTTGTTGTTTTCACTTGGGGTTTAATTTTCTGGTATCATAAAAAGAATTGGAGTCTTGAATTTTTTTAGAAGCTTCGGTGTTCTGCTGCTAGTCTGAAGTCACCATTGTCCTGTTAGTGTGAAGTATGGGCTTCCCTGGTGGCTCAGGTGGTAAAGAATCTCCCTGCAATGCTGGAGACGTGGGTTCAATCCCTGGGTTGAGAAAATCCCCTGGCGGAGGACATGGCATCCCACTTCAGTATTCTTGCCTGGTGAATTCCGTGGACAGAGAAGCCTGGTGGACTACAGTCCACGGGGTCATGAAGAGTCAGACACGACCGAGCAACTAAATGCCATAACGGATTAAGAAGATAAATACCAGGATGTCTTAGAGATGAGCGGTGACCTTGTGGAAGTCACTTCAGCACAAGGTCCCCATGGAAATTTCCTACAGAAAATGACTTCCTTTCATTGACACACCTTTACGTTTGAAGTGCTTGCAGTTTCCAGTTCTAGTGTTGTCAGCGCAGGATTGATTTGCTCAGGTTCCTGGAGGAGCTCTTTTGGATGTATGTGCAGAAATCCCCCTCACACTGGTTCTAGTCAAAATACAGGAGGGATGTGTTGTTGACTCATGTTATTGAAAGGTTCAGGGTAGGTTTAAATCGGAGCATAGCGCTTGCCAGGGATTCAAATGATGCTGTTTCGAGGGATCCTCTTGTTTCTTGGCTCTGTTTTCTTCTTGGTTGGCCTTGTATGCAGACAGGTTTTTTCCCCAGGAGGTGACAACGTGGTCACCAGCAGCTCCAGGCCCATATTCTACTAGCTTTGAGTCTGGCAGATGGAGGTGTCTCCTTCCCAAGGGTTCCGTTGCTGGGACTGAATGTCACTCTGCCAACTTGGGTCATGTCGCTAGGAAGATGGAAGGTCCTGGCCATGTGTGTGCCCCCTGCCCCTCAGAGGGGAGGAAGGGCAGAATCAGCTCTACGCAAACCACCTGGCCTGAGCATCTGGGAGAAGAAAGTCCCTGCAAAGAGGGACATCAGCATCTCACCGGAAAAGCGGCAGTGATCACTAGGCTGTCCAAACAACAGATTGCCACTCACTCCCTTCTGCTAAAATGTTACCATCCGTTTATGCTCATGCATAAGGTGGTATTTAGGCAAAAATCATCTTTCTGCACTTAGTGTTTCCAGTCTGATCTGACTAGCTCCAATAGAGGCTCCCCTTTTCAAAGCCATTTATAGCAAAGGCTTTTTAAAGTATGTTTGTCTCATAAAAACCAATGGATTCATGGTTTTATTTAAGAATTAATTTTTAAACATTTTATTGAAGTTTAGTTGATTTACAGTGTGCTGATTTCTGCTGTACAACAAAATGATTGAGCTAATATAGTTGAATATATATATATATATTTATTCTTTTTCACATTGTTTCCCTTATGGTTTATTACAGATATTGAATCTAGTTCCTTGTTCTATACATTAGGACCTAGTTGGTTATCCATTCTCTGCATAATAGTTTGCATCTGTTAATCCCAAACTCTACATCCATCCCTTTTATATCCTACTTTCTCTTGGCAAACAGAAGTCTTTATGTCTGTGAGTCTGTTTCTTTTTCATAGATAGGTTCATTTGTGTTGTATTTTAGATTCTGCATATAAGTGATATCGTACGGTATTGGTCTTTATCTTTCAGACTTACTTCGCTTAGTACGATAACCTCTAGGTCCATGATGTTGCAAATGGCATTATTTCATTCTTTTTCATGGCTGAGTAGTATTCCACTGTATATATGTACCACCTCTTCTTTATCCATTTATTTGTCTGATGGATGATTTAGGTTTCCATGTCTTTTGTGAACAGAGCTGCTGTGAACATAGGGGTACATACATCTTTTTGAATAATAAATAGAGCTGCAGTGAACTTTGGGGTGCATTTCTCTTATTGAATTACGGTTTTGTCTGGATATATGCCCAGGAATTAGATTGCTGGATCATATATTCACTCACTGTTTCATGTTTTGTCAGCACTTATGAAGATAACTTATGTTTGTGTTATGATCGGCCTCTTTAGAGGCCCGTTTGGTTCTGTTGGAATGTCTCTCTTTGGACTTTGGAGCTTGGTCAGGGCAGAGCTCACCATGAACTGCGCAGCTCTATGAGACAATTTCTACCCAAGCTTGTGTAGGCAAACATGAACCTTTTACTGTGGAAATAAAATTCAGCTCTATTTCCTGATTTGTCAGGGTCCAAGAACAGTAAGGATGTAGGGTTAGTATGTGTAGGGGAAAGCTCATTTTCTTTCAGACATATAAGTAGATGGAAATCACAGAGCTCTGAAAAATGTTTTCTACAAATTCAGGCTCAGGTTTGATGTCTGTTTTTTTTTTAATTTTTTTTTTAAGATTTTTTTTAAATGTGGGCCATTTTCAAAGTCTTATTGAACTTGTTACAATATTGCTTCTGTTTTATGTTTTGTATTTTCGGCCTCCAGGCATGTGGGATCTTAGTTTCCCAACAAGGGGATCAACCCACACTCGCCTGCTTTGGAAGGTGACTTCTTACCACTGGACCACCAGGGAAGTCGATTGAAGAGTCTTAAATAATGTATCAAAGTGGGAGGAGAAACTCAATGGAGATAATGTTGCAGGAGGGCAGTGTTGATTAGAGAAAATCTGCGGATGAATTTTAATTGAGGATATCTCTGTCACCTTATAGATCCTTAAACAGGTTTATCAGTCCATAGTTGTTGAACCTTTATTTGATCGCAGAAGTGGCTTTAATCTGAGATGACCCTTTACCAAGAGTTTTTTTTTTTAATATTACTTTATTTATGTAGTTTTGTTTGTGCTGGGTATCTGTTTATTTTAGGTATTGATGGACTGTGATTCATAATTTATCATAGTTCCATGACCATGTCTTTCCTGATTTTTTCTGAGACTGTTTTGTTGCTGCGTGGGATTGTAGTTGAGGCTAGCGGGGGCTACTCTCTACTTGCTCTGCGTGGGTTTCTCATTGCAGTGACTTCTCTCACTGCAGAGTACAGGCTTTAGGGCGTGCAGGCTTCAGGACGCGCAGCTCCTGGGCTCGGCCGTTGTGGCTCCCAGGTTCTAGAGCACAGCCTCAGCAGTTGTAGAGCATGAGCTTATTTGCTCCAAGGCATGGGGGATCTTCCCAGATCAGGAACTGAACCCAAGTCTCCTTTGGCAGGCAGAATCTTTACCACTGAACCACCAGGGAGCCCCTACCATAAATGTTTAAATCTGTTTTCTTTCTTTTACTGCTTTTTTTCACTCTAGTTGGTCCCCTCTATGCCAGCAGCATTATGGAACTGTCAATCCTGTTCAGTTTTAGGCAGACGTATTTGCTTTTTGGATACTAGCATTATTTCTGAAATATTTGACTCCTCAAGTAATATTGGTAGCTTCTTACTCATTTTGAAAATACCTGAAACTTCCTCTATGTTCCTGTTTTTTTGGTTTGTGTCATTTGCAGCTTTTGTCTTCTTATTTGATTGGTTTCCCCTCAGAAATAGGAGTACACGTTGATGAGTTTTACTTTTTAAATGAAACTTGCTTCTAACAGTTTGATTCTGTGATTCATTGACCACTAGCTTAATTTATGAATTCAGCCAAGCAACTGTTATTTAGTCGCCAAGTCTTGTCTGACTCTTTGTGACCTCGTGGACTGACCCCATGGACTGTAGCCCGCCAGGCTCCTCTGTCCATGGGATTTCCCAGGCAATAATACTGGAGTGGGTTGCCATTTCCTTCTCCAGTTTATAAATTCAGCCAAGCAATGGATAATTTAAAACATTTGATAGTTAATTTCAGTGGGAGATGAATAAAATTGTTGCCCTGTTATTATTCTGTTTCTTGCACGCCTATGTATTATTGTGCAAGTGATTATTGGTACTAGTTAAAAGATATCCTTTTGAATTTTATCTTGCCTAGGACTGGCATTCCCTTAATTGTTGCATTTATCTCCTTTTTATTTTAATTTGGAAGAAAACAACTTTCAATGATTCATAATTTATCATAGTTGTGTAACCATATCTTTTCTAATTTTTTCTGAGTTTGTTTCAGAAGAAAAGTGAAAGACCTTAAAACTATTAAATAACGCAGGAAGAAGGAGCATTTGAGCTTCTGAAAAAAAAAGGTTTTTCTATAAAATCTGCTTTTGAGCTGCAGCTCCACTTTCTCGTAATTTCCTTTGGCTATGGAGTTTTAAATTACACAGACTTTGGTGTTCAGAGCACTGCTGTCCCTCTCTGTCCCATTCATTGTGGAAGGGCTCCTGTCAGGGATAATTTTTAATAAAATACATACGGTAACCACAAGATGAAGGAAACTAGGAAGGAAGCCCACTCAGATGTCATGGAACCTTTGAGATGCTGCTAGTAGCTTCTTTATGTTCAGCTGTACAAGAAACTTCTTTCCTGAGTTAACCAGGTAAGAGGGCTCTGAGGATTGCTGGATAAGCTGTCCCTATCTGGCCACTATAGATTAATCAGGAGTGCTTTGCACCCTGTCCAGTTCTGTTTAGTTGCTCAGTTGTGTCTGACTCTTTGCGACCCCATGGTCTGCAGCACGCCAGGCTTCCCTGTCCACCACCAACTCGCAGAACTTGCTCAAACCCAAGCCCATCGAGTCAGTGATGCCATCCAACCATCTCATCCTCTGTCATTCCCTTCTCCTCTGTCCTTCAATCTTTCTCAGCATCAATGTCTTTTCAAATGAGTCAGTTCTTTGCATCAGGTGGCCAAAGGATTGGAGTCTCAGCTTCAGCATCAGTACTACCAATCAGTATTCAGGACTGATCTGCTTTAGGAGGGACTGGTTGGATCATCTCCTTGCAGTCCAAGGGACTCTCAAGAGTCTTCTCCAGCACCACAGTTCAAAAGCGTTAATTCTTCAACACTCAGCTTTCTTTATAGTCCAACAGTCGCATCCACACATGACTATTGGAAAAACCATAGCTTTGACTAGATGGACCTTTGTTGGCAAAGGAATGTGTCTGCTTTTTAATATGCTGTCTAGGTTGGACATAGCTTTTCTTCCAAGGAGCAAGCATCTTTTAATTTCATGGCTGCAGTCATCATCTACAGTGCTTTTGGAGCCTCCCAAAGTGAAATCTGCCACTGTTTCCATTGTTTTCCCATCTATTTGCCATGAAGTGATGGGACCGGATACCATGATCTTAGTCTTTTGAATGTTGAGCTTTAAGCCAGGGTTCTCACTCTCCTCTTTCACATTCATCAGGAGGCTCTTTAAAGAGAAGCATTCTGCAGAACAATGACCCCACCATGGGGCATTGTGGTAGCTGGAGAAAGGTGGATGGAATCTGTGGCAGTGGAAGGCAAGGGGAGAAATGATTGTTTTGAAAGGGAAACCTGTTGCTGGTTATGTTAAAAGCAAAAATAGAAAATAGAGTCCATGGTATCTTAGATGGGTCTTTTAAAGTTGAAAAGTTACAGTGTAACTGACATATGGAAAGAATAAGCCAAAAATTCAAATGTTTCCATAATACTTCCCCAATCTTGAGTACAGATCACAGCATTTTGGGTTTTTGTAGAATCTGATTAGAATCATATGAAGGTGATACATAATTTGGAAAAATCCATTTGTTCAGGTTGTGTTTCAGTCAGTATTTGACTAAATCATCTTTTCCCAAGATATCTTTCACAAGAACTGGGATAATAGTTTCTTTGTTTTTACTTCTCCTTATAAATAATTATCCAGAGAATCCCAGGCAAGATATTCCTTCTTTCTTTCTTCTTAAAAAATCTAGTTTTTGCTTGTAGTATAGTCATTACTATTGCTAGAAAAGGGTGTTTTAATGTAACTGAATATTTGCTCTGAGAGGTATGTAAAGCAATGAAGGAATGAACCCAGTTTTCATGATAATAAGACTTAAGAAGATAGAGTTGTGACACTATTTTAACAGGGAG